>OZ026514.1:65382430-65894930 GCA_964019695.1 Loripinus fragilis | reverse complement strand
ACAAGGATTTCCAACAATGTGGTATATGCGACCAGCAAAGCCCCAGATCAGCCTGCGCATACGCGCAGTCTGATCAGAGCCTTTGCTAGTCGCTTGAATATTCAATGAGTGTTGAGCTACTGACTGAACATCATTTGGAGTTTCTAAGCTTAAACTGAGGAGGCTGCACAGGTTCGTCTGAGTCTACACTTGTCAAAATGCCACATTGTTGGAAATCACATGCGGCGGCTCAAATGTGAAACATAATCAACAAAAAGGATCCACAAAAGAAGACGCACCGGGCCGCATAGCGCAGTCGGTAACGATGCGTGTTTGACTGCAATTCCAGGGGTCTCGAGTTCGATCCCGGCCCGGTCCCATACTTTCGTGGAGATTGATCATGAAATAATTTCTACGGTCATTCTCCTCCCTTCCGCTGATTCATTCAAGAAGGGTTGTTGTCAGTTACAAGCGAAAGTATGTGCACGAATTACTGGTTATCCGCTTGTTCAAGCCTGCCCAGGAAAAAGTGTGGTTAGGTGAACTGACCATAGCTGTTGACTTGGGACGTAAAGCAACAAAACAAACAAACAAAACAAAAGAAGAAGCCAGTAAAAATCACTGGATGGCTTAAACATGTTTAACGGAACCAACCTCATCCTTAGTCATGATGTGGATCAAGACGATATGGTCAGCATACACAACACCAAACTGCGCATCCAGTCGTGCAATACACCATGCCATGAGTTCGAAAGACAAAAAACAATATCAGCTCAGCGCCGAGCGAATATGACGTGGCTTTGTTTTTTGTTTGCTTTGATTCTTTACGTCCCATCAACAATCTTTCAGTTAAACAGGGATGGGTCTTCCTTGGTTGAACCAGTACTAAGTTAGGATAAATGTGTCCTGCTCAAGGACCACAACGCAGTGACGCCGGTGAGGCTCGAACCCGCGGCCCTTCGGTCTCGAGTCAAGCACTCTACCACTGAGCCACTGCGCTCCGTTGCAACCAGTGCGCAATGTGGGATTAACTTTATTGAAACAAGTCTAATGAGTACCCACAATCTATGCTTTAGAACAATAAACAAAACAACAACAATAAAAACAAAACAAAACACACAAAAAATAACACAATAAAAACTCTCTTTTTCAAATACAAATTTCATAGTCACAGCTGTAAAATAAGTATATTGCATGGGTGTGCTGGCATTTTCATAATGGCATTTACCTTTTCTAGATCCAAGAATAATAAGGAATGCAATTTGGTAAACAAAATGTCCCATCGTCGTATATAAAATTAACAACTGTCTGATGTATGTAGATATATGAAGAAACTGGTCATGAATAATGTCTAAATTAGTTTTATATGTTTCTAATCGAAACACTTAGGATGTGATAAGAAACTATTGGAAGTGGAAGCCTTTGTTATCTGAGTGCCGTCGCTTTGGGGTTTTCGACCATATCCGACAAACGCGGTTAATGGCTAAACTTAAAAATGTCGGATAAAGAAGTAGAGGAATTGTACTACATGTATCTCGTTAGAAAAACAAAGATGCTGACCAGTTGCGTGGTTAACGTGCAGCGAATATGTACCTTTGTAATCACAGATGCAAAGGACAGGGTTTCTTATGACGTGACTCTATGTTTTGGAAGTGAAAGCCCTGTATGTCTTATTGTGATTTGCTCTAAAGTGAAAAGGGGTATGCTTCTACATGTATATGTGAACAACTGAGAGGCCAAAATAGCCTGCTCATCCACACTTTATGGTCTATTGTTTTTATAGTTCACCTGAACGGTAGGCTCACAGGGTAAGCTTATAGTATACAAATGCTCTAATGTCCGTCGTCGTCTAAAACTGAGAATGGTTGAAATCATTAAAATCACTGATTATAGAATGAAGAGCGTTGGTTTAATACAGCTGTTTTAAAAAGAACATGAAAATGAGGACATTAAATCAGATAAGTGTTTTGAATGCTCTGATACCTGCATAAGAGGGCACTTATTCAAATAAGTCAAGCCAGGATGTGAGCCAATACTTAGATTTAATAGTTTTCCTGTACGTTGAGTCAACAGCAGTCAGGAAAAAAATCAGAAAAGTTAACAAGTGCATGCATTTTGTGAAGAAAAGGGTTTGACACCTTGATTAGGGGTAATTTGGTATGCTGAATCCAAAAACAAATTTTGACAATCTGGAAAATGACGTCTTAATGACCTGATTTTCATAATTTCAAAATGGCCACCAAAAATCATGGAATTTGACATATTACTGAAATATTTTATTTTTTGACAATGTTTTTGTTTATCAAAAATCATTAGTATTATGTCCTAAGATTGTTTTACTCTTAGATTACATGATTTGGGCGACAATTTACATAATTCTTCCAGGCTATTACCCTATTTGTGGTAATAAATGTCCACTTAGTCTATAAAATCATATATAAACTTGCCTTATTCAGTATCCTGCTATTTAAATTTTATTCATAGCACGATTTTGAACTGTTTAACAGCTTTTCAAGTAATAAATGAGAAAGAAACTTTGATAATCAAGAAGTTGTTTTGTTTTAAAACAAATATGTCATGATGTCCATGCCCAAATATATGGTATATAAAAAGTAACAGCATTCACATTCCTTGGTAACCTAGGGTCGAATTAAACCAACATTGCACCATCAGGAAAACTTCTAATGTTTGTCAAATTGTTTTGTGAGACCTCCTAAATGGGTAAATATATTGCACTAAAGAATAAGCCCATTTGAGCTATGTGAAATTGCATGGTTTCCATGGCAACGTATAAGGTGCTTCCAAAGAATGGGGATGATCGTACAAAAGTACCCATATCTCCGCAGCTACTCATCCTAAACATTTAAACGTGGTACCAACTGAACGTTAAGACATTGGACTTTTATCCGATGTTCAGATATGTAAATTATTAAATTTGCATATTCATGAATATTTATGAAACCATTAGAAATAAGAGAAAAATCGAAAAAAATAAGGGGTGTACATGCAAAATTATCTACATCTTAGCTGCTTACTATCCTATACTAACAGCCTTGGTACCAATTTAATGCTAATACATAGCACGTTTACTTAATGGTCCAATATGCAAATTATCTAAAAAAAAGTATTCATGAATATTAATTAAAATATTAGAAAGGAGAAAAAAAAATAGAGAACAATTAATAGAATGAACGTACAAAAATTTACTCATATATCAGCTGCTATTTATCCTAGATTTAATACTCACTTTCTAAACTTGTTCCCAAATTAAAGTCCAGGAAAAGTTCTATTATAGTGTTGTTTGATACACAAATTATTTAATTTGTTTATTAATAAGTATTTTTTGAAGATACTACCTTATTGATTTGTTTTCATTTTTGTTCTTAAGTTTTCTATAGTTTTCATCAATATTCATGAATACGTTAGGTGTGTGTGTGTGTGTGTGTGTGTGTGTGTGTGTGTGTGTGTGTGTGTGTGTGTGTGTGTGTGTGTGTGTGTGTGTGTGTGTGTGTGTGTGTGTGTGTGTGTGTGTGTGTGTGTGTGTGTGTGTGTGAGATAGTTATTCCATGTTTTTACCTCAATTTGTAGTTTCATTAATATTCCTGAATATGCAAATGAGATAATTTTATATATGACTATTGGCTGAAAGGACTTGTCAAATCGTATCACTGATGATATGATAGCATGGAACAAGGACAATTTGGGGCAAAATTCAGTTTATATTTGCTTTTTTATAAGTTTTCCTCATTTTCTGAAATTTTTATCAATATTGATAGATATGCAAATTAGATAACTAATTTGCATATCATACCATCCCATCGGACGAAAGTACTATATCTAAGCTTTAATTTGCTAGCAAGTTTAGTAGAGTAGGATGAGTTACTGATTAAATGCGAGTCATTTGGTAGGTACAGGCCATCGCATGAACCCCCTCCCCTATCTGAACTTACAGAATTGCCATATTTTCCTGCAAACAATAGTGGTATCATTGCGATCCATGTTTTAAAGTTCCCATTTTAATGAAATCATTCCTGACGTATTTGGACCAGATAATATACACACACTTACATGAAAAAAAAAACACTTAAATTAAGTCGGCAGCAAGATAATTTGCTCAAGTTGTCGCCCCTGATTACTTCTTGATCATATTTTTAATTCTAACTGCATAAATTGATATAAGTGAAGACACCCAATCACGAGAAGGTGTTTTGGAGAGACTTGTACCAGTTTGGCATTCTTAACACGTTACTCTACAGATTTTTATTGATATTTATTCAATTAGGCGGCCATCTTTGAAATATGCGAAGATAGTAAAGACGCCATTTTTCAGCTTGCCAACATTTTGGTTTTTGGATTCAGCATACCAAAATACCCCTAATAGGTATCTCAAAACCTTTTCTTCACAAAATGCCTTTACCTTCTTAAATAAGCGTATTTTTCAGATTTTTTCCTGACTACAAGTGGAGCACATTAAGCAATGATACTGTATTTAAAGTTCAAAAGAATACTGCCAGAAAGATACAATCTGCCAGTTTTACTGTTTCAAAGGAACCAAATATACACAGTGTTTTTTTTTCAATTTCCATCGATGTCTCTTTCAATTCTTTCTACAGTAAAGCAAAAAGTAGATAAAATTAACTCTACGTCGCGTGCACTTTCGCGGAATGGGCGCTGGATTTGTATCATGCCACTGGATTGTTATCGCCTTGCACAGTGTGATGAACCATGTTAGTCTTTTTGTGGGACACAAGCAAACATTGTAGGTCCAGATCAGAACGCGGCGTATAATCGGGACTTTCAATGTCTGCTTACGAAATATTTTTAAATTAAAATGAACGATAAAAACAACCCAAGAACGAGCATGAACTCAGCTTATTGATAAGCCTAGCAAACTGTAGAGACCCTGATGAATGCAGCACTGTTTGCCGACAAAACACGCATTTAGGAGTCACTATACTTCTACCACGACCTCTGAGTAATGACCCTTGATTCATTCAATGCATTTACCGTTACAGTCACGCTTCAAAGCGTTTGTGGAAGTATAGTATACAAAGTGTTAACTGGGTTGATATGCAGCGTGTCCTAGTTTAGGATAAATACGTTGGTTACATATATTAATAGTCCATTTGGCTTTTAGAAAAGGGAACAAATCATGTCAAAGTAATAACAATATGGTTAGGTCGTGATAACTAAATATGAATACTACGAGTTTTCATGTAAATCCCCAGAGTGCTTGCCAGGTTCTTGTTTTCACTAATAATCACTAGAAAAAACAGCGTGTACTGTCTGAATGTCAATACATTTGCTAAAGGGTCCGCTCAAAACGGTGTGGCTAATTTAAGATTTGAACCGTGCATAAAGTTATCTCATATATTCAGTAAGATTATTAAACTCAGTATAAAGTATACTGTAACGTCGAACTTACGGAATACAATGAGTGAAAGCTTGATTCAACTCGTTTTGTCATTAGACCTCGACAAAAGAAAACCTGTCTTCGCGGTTTTAGGATTAAAACTTACGGAATACAATGAGTGAAAGCCCGGTTCAACTCGTTTTGTCACTAGACCTCGCCAAAAGAAAACCTGTCTACGCGGTTTTAGGATTAGATTGAAATTTGACCAGTCTTGTAAATTACACAGACCAGCAAGAATATTAATAGCAAATTGTGCATTAATACTTTCCAGAGAATGAACAATGGAGTGTGTCGATGGTCAGACTGGTTTGTGCCTTTGTTGTTCGCGTACTCAGCTCAACTGAGCATGACAATTATCCTGCTCATAAATATTAAAATGCCAACAACTGTTGGCATTTTAAAATTTATAAGCAAGATAAATCCACAATCTGAGTGTTTTAGATACATTTAAGCATTTTCGCTTACCACAGACGCGACAGGGTTTCTCTCGTTGAAGACCATGATATTATGATCCTTTGGTATGTTAGGCCCATGTGTTTGTTTTAATTCTAGGTTATATACGGAACTAAGAAGCCCTTAAAGGTAAGCACTTATTTCATGTAGTCGTCTTAAGAACACCTGTCTATGGGGTTTTCGACCAGGCTTAATACAGTCCGCTCAATTACAGAGACTAGCTAGAATATTAATTCTAGTGATTTCTGTCTAGAGTGTATTACAAATTAGTATACTCTCTGTTCAGAGCGTGTCAAGTTAGTTTAGACTGTCAAGAGCGTGTTTAGTTAAGTCTCTGTCTAGAACAGGTTTAGTTTAGACTCTGTCCAGAGCGTGTTTAGTTAAGTCTCTGTCTAGAGCGTATATACCTTGTTGATACCTTGTTGATGATTTATTGTGGAACCAATTAAATTGCTTTGCTTATGACCCTTTTCATTTGATTAAGTATCAATATCAATTGATTTAGAATAGTATATGTCAAGAGCGTGTTAGTTTAATTTCTGTCCAGGCCAAGTTAAGTTAAGTCTCTGTCCAGAGGGTTTTAATTTAAGTCGGACCAGAGAGTGTTTAGTTTAGCCCCTGTCTAGAGCGTGCTAGTTTAGTCTCTGTCCAGAGCGTGTTTGATTTGGTCTATATCTAGAGCGTGTTAAGAATAGTATATGTCAAGAGCGTGTTTAGAATAACTCCTGTCTAGGCCTAGTTTAGTTTAGTCTCTGTCCAGAGCGTTTTAAGTTAAGTCTGTCCAGAGAGTGTTTAGTTTAGTCTCTGTCCAGAGAGTGTTTAGTTTAATCTCTGTCCAGAGAGTGTTTAGTTTGGTCTATGTCTAGAGAGTGTTTAGTTTAGTCTCTGTCCAGAGAGTGTTTAGTTTAGTCTCTGTCCAGAGAGTGTTTAGTTTGGTCTATGTCTAGAGAGTGTTTAGTTTAGTCTCTGTCCAGAGAGTGTTTAGTTTAGTCTCTGTCCAGAGAGTGTTTAGTTTGGTCTATGTCTAGAGAGTGTTTAGTTTAGTCTTTGTCCAGAGAGTGTTTAGTTTAGTCTCTGTCCAGAGCGTGTTTAGTTTAATCTCTGTCCAGAGCGTGTTTAGTTTAGTCTCTGTCCAGAGCGTGTTTAGTTTAATCTCTGTCCAGAGCGTGTTTAGTTTGGTCTATGTCTAGAGCATGTTTAGTTTAGCCACTTTCCAGAGGGTGTTTAGTTGGTCTATGTCTAGAGCATGTTTAGTTTCAACTCTGTGCAGAGTGTGCCACAAAGGAGATGCCCTGTTTATGCGTGAAATCTCCCCAAACGTCATTAATGTAAAAAACTGCGATTTTTCCGTGACATTAATAGAAACGTACATTAATAAGCATTCAAAATACAGTTCATACTTTTGATTGTAAATAGGCAAATGGGCCCTAGATGCTTCAACGGAGGGCCTCAGTGTCAGACAGCTCAGTAAAGTCATCAGTAAGTGACAGCCAAGCTGGAGCTGACAAAGCAAACAATATTGAACTACCTAAAATATCAAACCTAAGACTTTTAACAGTGAACTGTTGCAGCATCCGAGAAAATAAATCTGAATTTATGGCTGCTCTTGATTATATCAAACCTGACATTATGTGCGGGACCGAATCTTGGCTTAGAGGTATTAAACCTGGAAAAGACTCAGATAAAGACTCTTATAAAGTCCAGTGAAATTTTCCCAACAAACCTCTACATACATAGAAATGACAGAGGAAGCCGTGGGGGAGGAGTATTCACAGGAGTACGGAAAGGACAAGTAGGAATTGAACAACCTAAACTTGTGACAGAGTGTGAAATAGAATGGACCAACGACAGACTAAAAAAAAATAAAGATTTGTACCTTTCATCCTTCTACATGCCTCATCGCAATATGAACGACATAAACAATCTAAATGATTCACTCAAAAAACTTTCAAACTCCAAAAAAAGTAAACACATTATACCCGCAGGAGATTTTAACTGCCCCAACATTGATTGGGAAAATCTAGTTGTTAAGCAGGGAGCCCCTGACAGGGAAATACAACAAGCTTTAGTGGACCTTTCAATTGAACATGGACTCACCCAAATACATACTGAACCCACACGCTATGGAAATATGTTGAAACTAGTATTTACGAATAATCCTTCATTGGTGAAGAGCTCATACAGTATTCCAGGTATAAGTGACCACGCGATGGTAGCAACTGACCTTGATATACACCCAAAAAGTGTCACCCAAAAAACCCGGAAAATCTACCCCAAGGCAAACTGGGATTCAATAAATTCTGAAACTGAAAAATTTCCAAAGATATTATCACAGATTATGAATCTGGGAAAACTGTTGAAGAACTATGGACCATGTTCAAAACTAAGACCTTTGAAATAATGGACAAATTCATTCCTACAAAAATATTAAAAGGGATAAAAAAGTCACATGGTATAGCTACAAGCTCTGACGTATGACTAGGAGGAAAGCACGCCTCTATAAACATGCAAAAAAACTAAACAGTGGACAGAATTTGAATCATTTCAACGTCAATGACATCATTGATGTGATTTACTTCCACTTCTTTGAATGCTTTCTTAGAAAGCATTCAAAGAAGTGGAAGTAAATCACATCAATGATGTCATCAACGAAGGACTGCAAAATAAAAATAGCAAGCCATTTTGGAGAATTGTTAAATCAAGGAAACAGGACAATTTTGGCATTTCACCGCTCAAAAACTTGGGTTTCTATTCAGTGAAAGTAAAGAAAGAAAAAGCTCCAATATTAGTTGAACAGTTCAGATCTGTATTCACAATAGAAAATTCCTCGGACATGCCGCATATGGAAAAACAGTATCGACATAAACTTCCAGACTTAACTATCAAAACTGAAGGTGTTGAAAAAACTTTTGAAGAACACTGTTACTTCAAAAGCATGTGGACCTGATAACATCCCAAATATTATTCTAAAAATTGTGCAGTGCAGTTAGCCCCAGGCCTAAGAACTATATTTCAGTTGTCGGTAGACAGTGGAACTTTACCTAAAGACTGGTCAAATGCAAACATATCACCGGTGTTCAAAAAAGGAGATGTTCATATGGCGGAAAACTACAGGTCTGTGTCATTGATTTCCGTATCATGTACATTTCTTGAACATATAATTTGTAAACATTTGCTAGATCACTTAGAGAAGAATAAAATGCTGACAAATTTAAACCATGGATTTAGAGCAGGATATTTATGTGAAACACAGCTCCTAACTACAATGCATGATCTTCTAAGGAACACTGATAAAGGACTCCAAACGGATATGGTCAAATTAGACTTTTCCAAAGCATTCAATACAGTACCCCACGGGAAACTATTGCATAAACTCGAAAAATATAGAGTTAATGGAAACATTGAATTGGTGTACTTTGGGCATTACTATATCAATTGACAATTGCAGTTTATTAAAGTTCCATCAGTCTCAAACTTTGCAAAGGATATTTGGTTAAAAAATATAAAGAACCATGATATCAAAACAACTGGTTGGTAAAAACGTATATTTCAAATCAAAAATTAATTATTTTAGGTGCATAACATTGAGAAAGTGAAACTATTTTCGGCTTTTATTAAGAATGCTCCAATACTTTCAGTACTTTGATTTTTATTTTCATTAATTTTGGTGCTGAAGGGAGCACATTATTTTTCATTATCTAGTTAGAGCAGATAAACATTAAAATGAGCATGCACCAGATCTTATCTTAGTTTAAAATTAATTTTTGTTTAAAATTCAAGAAATTTAGCATTTTGGCGCTCCATGACCTTTGACCTCCGTCCTTACCTTAATAACCACATCCCAATCTGCAGACAGGCCAAGCATAAGTAGAGATTCATATTAAAATTAGCACATGCCTGGTCTTTTTTAAGGTTAAAAACAATTATTGCATGAAAAATAACAAATTAAGCACATTTTACACTCCATGACCTTGACCTCTGCCTTGACCTAGATAATCAATTGCGAATCTGCAGACAGGCCTACCTCTGTTATACAGGCATTGGGCAAGCAGAATATCATTGTCTGCATCCATTAAAAAAGCCGGCACCCCATCTCTGAAAAAATGAGATTGGACAACCAGACTAATAGGATAATATGTTCTCAAAGTGACCACCTAATATTCAGGAAAGAGCTTGAAGCACTTGAAAAGTGGGTTAGTGACTGGGGTATGAGATCTAATGCCAAAAAATGTTACCTAATGAGTTTTAACAGTAGATCCAGCCATTTCTATACACTGAATAATTATATACTGCAGAAAGTTAAACAGAACCCCTACCGTTGAATCTTAATATCAGAGGATCTTAAATGGAAACCTCATCTCATCAAAATTACCAAAAAAAAGCAAATAGTACATTAGCTTTCCTAAAACGAAACCTCAGACACTGTCCAAAACCCTGTAGAAGGACAGCATATATATCGTTAGGTCGTTCAATACTTGAATATGGATCAATAGTATGGGATCCATATTATGTATAGGACATTAATAGAATAGAGAAAATCCAGCGCCAAGCAATGAGTTTTATATTTGGAGACTACGCTACACGCGAACCTGGATGTATCTTCGAAATTCTGAAAGATCAAGATCTTCCATCACTTCAAGACAGAAGGATGGCAGCTGGATTAACGTTCTTCTACAAAGTGGTCAAGGGGCTAGTGCCGGCAATATCTCCAGATGCTTTCCTAAACGGCAAAGGCATAAAAGCGCAAAATTAATGCAAAAATTTCAAGGCTTTGATACTAAAAACATTGTAGAAATTCATCAAACCAAAAATACCAAGTCTTTCATAGTTGACCAGTCAAACACTGTGCAATATGTCAGTTCTTTTTTCATCAAAACCGTTAGAAACTGGAACAACCTAGAAGAAACTACAGTATGCGCGGATTTAATTGAGGGCTTTGTTACAGCCCTACATTTTAGTGACTAACATTCTGGAAACATTATAAACTCTCTCTCTCCGGCACATTTAATGCCGTAACAGGCCCTGCGCTGTATAAATACAGATACAGATACAGAATATGTTTTGTTTAAAAGTATGTTCCCTAACTTGATTCAGCTTCCCATCAACATATATTGTGCAACTTCATTATAGACGTAAATCTCTAAAAGAGTTTGCTGGGTCAGGGTGGAAAACACATTTTTGTACCCAAAATCAAGCATCCCAATCTGTCTACTTTCAATTGGAAGTATTAACTGCATTTTGCTTAAAGTACACAGACATACTAATCAGACAATCTAATCAGAAATTGTTAGATAAATCTATCTTACATTCTTTGATGGTAAAACACACTTGTGGAATCAATAAAAATGCTCAGCTTATGAGCCTTTTCATTTAATTTAGTATCAAAATACCATAAAAAAAGTAAGTGAGTATGATCAGGAAATACCTCAATCACACAACGCAGACTAACCCATGGCATCGTGAAGAAGGGTCACAGAACATTTATAGTAACAAGACATCCGTACGATAGTAAAAACAGAGCAACCAGCCCTCTCTTCCTCTTCAAGATGATTGCAAAACTAGAAAGGACACAAAGTAATGCGCAACAAAACAAAGACCAACACTGAACCCCCACAACCAATGGGGAGAACACCAAAACAACGGATCAACAACAACAGAACCACCACCTTAGAATGGACAGCAGCCCAAGTCATCCCGGGCTTAAATGCGTTTTACTGGTACCAGATTTTCGCCCTAGACTCTGTTGTTGTTGTAATAACACAGAATTGTTCAGCTTGCATGGAGGCTTCCTAACTTTTTCAGTGTATCACCACAGAGACATAATCAAATCAAATTAACACACTATGACAAACAAAAAAATGGGCTCATGACTCAATGATAGTCAGGGACTAAAGGAAACCTCAAGTTTAGCTACGGTTGGCCCAGCCAACGACAAGCATCAGACACCAAATAACGGACTAAAGCTTTATGTCAGGGCCGTCATTGAGTCCAAGGCCTGACCCACCGTCGTGCAATTAAAGAGGAAACCATAGCTATAAACCGTGATTGGGTTGGTTTATACAATATTTTATTCAGATAATTAACATGTAGACAAATTTATACAATGTTAATATATTCAGGATCTGACAGTAAGCTTTAAGCTTGTATGTAAGCCATTTCCTGACACAAAATGAATATACAACATATGTGAATAGTATAGAAACATTACAAAGAATAATCAACTAGCGCTACAGGTAGAATATGTAAAGAAAACAAATGAGAAAGATATTTATTTAAGGAAAACAAGAGAGAGAGAGAGAGAGAGAGAGAGAGAGAGAGAGAGAGAGAGAGAGAGAGAGGGCGATGCGAGGCAGATGGGTAGTTATGAAACTACATATTTATTTGCACAACATTAGTTGAAAATCGTAAGAGTGGGTGCAAGAGAGTCTTTTTAATTTTTGAAATGGGGAAGATAGAGTTATGAAAGTTGAAAGGAAGAAGGAAAAAAGTATGTTGACCGCATTCCTTCAGTACACTTTGGAAGATAGACAAGGTTTAATGAGACTAAACATCATAGCTCAGGCCTGGACAAGTATAATACCTTGGTTTACAAGTATATAGTCTAGTGGGCCTATTGTTCAAATCTTTTTGACTTAATTATAAAATCTTGGACTTTAAGAAATAGTGATACATTTTCATCATTTGTAAACTCTGGTTTGCCACAAGGGAGCTCATGCGTAGTGTGGTTTCTAAGGACATCACCCAGATACCTTTCACGTACTGCTGTTAATTGAGGACAAATATAGAAGAAATGGTATGCACTCTCAAAACCACCACATGAGCAAGACGGGCTAGGTATTATATTTTTACGATAGAGATCGGCATTTAGTGAACTACATTGCATGCGTAATCTTGCATGGAGAATTTGCCCTTTTCTTGAACCAGCTGAGTAATACTTAGGGGGTGCACGATTCCTTGTTTCTCTGTTGAGTTGGTATTTGAAAGACGCTACAGAGCTGGTATCTTTTATTTCCCGTGCTAAGTTATTCCATTCTCTAATTGTTGAGGGATAAAACGAGTTATAAAACAAATTTGTATTAGTATGAATAGTGCAAATATCGCTTGAATTCCTAAGTCTATAAGGATTACCATCCTGAACAAGAGGGGGTAAAAATTCCTGCAAGTAATTCTGTGTAAGGTTATTTATGATTTTATAAAATATCACGAGCTTATGTTTGGTGCGACGTTCTTGCAATGAATCCCATCCTAGATCAGCCAGAAGTTTTTCAAGGCTACAGAGCTTGGTGCCTCCTGTGATTATTCTAGCTGCCTCGTGATGGATAGAATCAAGCTGTCTTTTTGCTTCATTGGAACAGTTGTCCCAAACTGAGTCACTATACTCAAGCAAGGGACGTATGAATGCAAAGTACATTTTTTTTCTAGTGCTTGTCTTTTGACCTTAAATTTGAGAGCTCTCATAAGATGTAATCTTGACCATGCTGTATTGGTCACTCTTTGGATGTGATCTTACCAAATACATGTATTAGAGAAAGTAAGTCCTAAATGTCTGTGAGAGATGGTTTCGTTCAAAATAACATTGTTCATTTCTAGTGGAGGATGGGCAATCGAGAGCTGTCTGCGAGATATAAGAAGAGAAGTTGTTTTTGTTGGATTAAAGTCTACTAGCCAATCATTGGCCCAGACATTGATAGTATCAAGATCAGAATTAAGAATAAAAGCTGCAGTTTGTGGGTCGTCAATGATAATGTATATACTTGTGTCATCTGCAAAAAGACGGATTGATGATCGAATGTTATTTACAATATCATTAATGTAAATAAAAAAAAGCAAGGGTCCAAGAATGGAGCCCTGGGGAACTCCTGCTAAAACGTCGGCCCAATTAGATTCTACCCCATTCAGAACAACTCGCTGCCTGCGGTTTGAGAGATAACTTTGGAACCATTGGAGAAGAGAGCCAGAAATACCCATGCAGGCTAGTTTATGTAATAGACCTTTGTGCCATACTCTGTCAAAAGCCTTGCTGATGTCACAGAAAACAACACGCACTTATTTACCACTGTCAACTGCTTCTAAAAATGAGTGATATGTGTGTAATAACTGGAAAGTAGTTGAATCGCCTTGGATGAACCAGGCATTCAGACTATCGCATGATATCCATGCTGTATCCCACCATTTTATAACGTTTAATAATCTTTTTAAATTGATCACTAAAATTTGGCTTTCCAAAAATTATTTTAAATTTATAAACTAAATCACCATAACATAGTGGGTTCTGATATGCCTAGTGTCAGAAGAGTCTATAAGCAAATGATGTATTTTACAATAAACTCTGAGTGTTGTAAATAAAATTTAGAAAAAGCCTTACGAAGTTTATGGTATCAGTAACTTAGAAGTCAAACATTCATTTGAATACGTTTCTGAATAATTTATGTCACAAAAATTATTGCAAAAATCGCAGTTTGAAATTTCAGCTTTTTTCACAAATGACTTTAAGGGAGATTTCATGCCTAAACAGGACATCTCCTTTGTTAATTTTCTGTCACGGGCGTGTTTGGTTTGATATCTGTTCAGATAATGTTTTGTTAGTCTCTGCCCAGAGCCTGTTTAGTTTAATGTTTGTCCAGACATAAGACAAATGTTGATTTAAATGCCGTGCCGTGGCCATGGGTTGATCTGTAGTATGTAATTGTGGCATTTCCTGATCATATTCGCTTACTATTCAATTTAGTCTCTGTACAGTGCGTGTGTATATATTTTAGTCCCTGTACAGTGCGTGTTTACTTAAGTCAATGTCTAGAGCGTGTCTAGTTAGGTTTCTTAGAGAGTGTGCCACAATTTAATTTAGTCTCTGTCACGATCGCGTGTTTTGTTGGTCTCTATCCAGAGCGTATTTAAATAAGTGTCTGATCAGAGCGTGTTTAACTTAGTTTTTGTTTAGAGCGTGTTTATTTTATTTTATTTTAAATATGATATTTATGTATAAATGTCATTTCCTCGTCTGTGACAAAATGAACCTTGCCGCTGCAACAGTTTTTATCCTTAACGCGGCAGCTTAATATTACAGCAAACACAACTTTCGTATAGAAATAAATCATGGATAAATCGTTCATGTAAAGATGACACACAATAAAGTCCGAGACATTCTACAGACTGTCTATGCAAATCGTTAACAAATTAGATGTCAGCATCATTGATGTCGAAACCGTTTGGAGAAGTTGTCGGTAGGCCTCCTCTACAGGACACCACAGGGTCTGGGGATTTGCGCGAAAGCGCAGGCTCCTTCGAGTCTTGAGTGTTCGCCTATGCGATATATTTAACTAAATATATTGTGCTGGCTCAGACCTGAAAATTAAAAACGCGCCCATTTTCTTGACCTTTGCATCTGAAAAGTATGCGATTCTTGTTGTTGTTTATTTGTTTTTCTTTCCAGTCAGCAAGAAGATGGCAGATATTAGAATAACTACGACAGAAATGCACACTGGTGGAGAACCTCTACGTATCGTGGAAAATGGCTTTCCAGAAATAAAAGGGGGGACAATTTTAGAAAAACGTAGATTCATTCGAGAAAATCTTGATGACATCAGAAAATTGATTATATTTGAACCACGTGGACATTTCGACATGTACGCGGTGATTCTTGTAAAACCCGACATTGTAGGGGTGGACATAGGGACAATATTTGTTCATAACGAAGGATATAGCACGATGTGTGGACATGCAGTTATCGCCCTTGGAAGATATGCAATAGATCATGGTATTGTGAAGAATCCTGTTTCCCCAGAAACGAAAGTGGTGTTCCAATGTCCATGTGGACCAGTAGAAGCCTTTGTGGAATACACGAACGGGAAAACTGGAAATGTTAGATTCTTGAGTGTACCTGCGTTTGTTTTTGCTCTTGGTAAGTTCTACCCAGCAGGCATATGACGTCAGAACAACGTCGAATCGACGTCGATGCGTCGCATTGACGTTGATATGACGTTGTTCTAAGGTCCTGTGCCTGCAGTGTAGAAAGTTGAAAATGTGTATTAAGATATAGAGGATCTTACATGAGTGCTCATGTTTTATTGAATTTATAAAACGATTTGGGGAAAAGGAGATAAAATGCGAGGCTTGCCGAGCGTTTTATCTATTTTTTGCAACGAGTTTAATAAATTCAATAATACAAGAGCACGAATGTTAGATTCTTTTTATCATACGACATTAAGATTACTTTGAAATCTCATTTCTGGTGTAGAAAAACATTATAATTGTGTCATTACAGTGTACGCAACGTTGTTATGGACGTCATAACGTTTGCCGTAAATCTGTAAACCACTAGTGATTTATCGATTTTATTACACGGCGTTATTTCACTCCCAGGCGCATTATGATTTATTAAATGAGTTAAAAAAAACTGATTATGAAATACATAACGCTTTTTTCACCCTTGCTATGCTTACTATACTGAGGGACTTTAAAAACGCACCATTTTACATTCTCTGTCTCTTCCACATGATTAATTTGAGGATGTTTTCTTTATCATTTTTATCCTCTTGCAAAATGAACCATGATTTGCCGTTATTTCGATTTGATTATGCTGTTCATTCGGACGTTATATCGACGTAAGTGTTTTTCAACAATTGTCGTCTGACAAATGTGAATTTGATACAATTTGAAAACAAACACTTTTACGTGGTAGCCAGATGTCTTAACAATTGGAAAAACACAAAAGTTTACAGAAATTTTCGTTTTATTACGTTCCCACTCGCAGCGTTTCTTTGCTAACGCCAGTCTTAAATTTTCAAACGTCAATAACAGACGGGTGACCTCCGCGCATGTCGCAATACTTTTGTCTTTTATGCAACTGATTGAGGATTATCTGTTGGCAACAAAAAGATTTTGATTATTTGTGATCCTTTGGATATAAACGGCTGATTAGGTCAAAAATCAATGACGTCATGTAGACGTAATGAACGTTGCCAGAGTCCTAAAACTTTATGATTTGATTTTGTCTTTCCTTTTACTTTCAAGAACACACTTCGGTTTGAAAACTTTTTTTCGTTCATAATGGAAGGTATGGGGACTCTGTGACTTTTTGAATTTGAGTTGTCTCAGAATTATCGCGACGTCACGGCAATCATAAGCCACAGCGTTTCGATTTTCTAATTGAATGCAAGCTAAATGACAGAACTTGTCAATTTTATTATTCAAGTAGTGAAAATATCAATTTTTCGACCTAAATTAGCATTTAAGCAGGTGGTGCGTTTTTAAAGTCCTTCAGTATATAACAAATCACGTGATCTGTCATGCCTTTAATCACAGTCACTATCCTGTTTGCATTCTGGCGCTGAAAAACACCCCGTTAGGGAAATATATCTGAAGAGGAGGGAGGGTGATCAGTAATGAACTTTGTAACTGCTTTCATATATATCTGATTTAAATGCAAATTTTCAAAGGATCATTGACGGTTTTGGCCTTATACGCCTATTTTTCTGATTCCCAAAACGCTTTTTTGGACTTCTAGTCTGGTGCATGTAGTATCTGAGCAAGAGGTGAATCTAATGGCAAGAGCCAGCTAGCAAAATATTTTCAAAATTCCTACGCACTCGAGAGTTATGGCGGGTAGAAAGGGGAGAGGGTCTGAAATTTCATAAAAATAAAAAGTGCTTTAAAAAGTGATTTCTGCACGTTTTCTTGATTTATTTGGTAGGCAAGGTGATATCTATTGAACATACCATATGCAGAGTATTAACAAATCACGATAATTGATGAAATTGTTTTAAAAACAAAATTTGTTTTGTAATAAAATGATTTTGGGGAGATAATTTAGAAGTTACCTGTACATTTTTGACTGCATGTACCGTAAATAATACAAAACTGAAAGCTCAACAAAAGTAATAAATATTTTTGAAGGAATGAATGTGCCCCATTTAGCATTGGAAGTAAAACCGACTCTAACTAGATCCTTTGAATATTACTTTTGCTTTGTATAAAGGGCATAGCATGTTGAATGTATTAAAAGTGTCCTAATATTTATGGTATACATGATGCATGTATATCCCTATATAAGACAATATATTGAACGCTAAAGTATTTACCCGTTATAACTCTTTGCATGCCAGTGAATAATTTTGTCGTCTGCCAATAGCCTTTTGCAAACAGTTTGAACCCAGATGAAGACCAATAGAATGTCGGTCTTGGTCTGGATCCAAACTGTTTGACACTCTGATGGTGGTCCTAGGTGATTTATTTTTAAAAACTTAATTTTGAAGAAAGTCAGCAGACGAAAAAAAAAACATGAACAATTCGCTAGCATGCAAATAGATAAGTACAGGACGTTTGCAAAATAATGTGTCATTTAATAACAGTGAGATTTTTTCTTATGAAAAATGCATAAAACCTTGCTAAATCTACTTTTAATCTTTAAGTACTTTATATTAAACTAGCACATAATACAAAGCAATTTAGGAGGTTGGTTCTAGAGAACTTCATTACTGTCATTAATTTCTTATTTGGTAGAAAAGGCATTTTGTGGGCTTAGGCCCTAGGTTTTTGGGCTGCTGAACATCTTTCCCCTCCGTGTGCCAGCAAGCCACTTCCATACAAAGTGTAAAATATGGTAACACATATGTAGGCAAAAGCTTTTGCTGGCACACGGGGGGGGGGGGGAATGATATTTTAAAAAATGTTTTCGGATTCCTATATATCTTAATGTAAAACTGATTGTTCTACCCAAAATTTTTCATCTTTGAAGAATTTAATATCGAAAACGGATTTAATAGCCATAAAGTACTCAGGTCAGGGTAGCTTCAAGGCAAAGAAAGGGTCGATTGACAAACTTTTATTTTTACTGAAAACCATAGGCATTTACCCATAGCAAGTGTCAATGATCCTTTAATTACACTCCTTTACAAACCTAGTGCTAAAATTACATTAGGGTAGACTCCAAAGTAAAGAAGAAGGCAAAGATCTGGATTCGATACAATCAAGTACCATACCTAACCCAGGACACCACATGGGAAAGTGACAAACACACAAGAAACATCACACACAAAAGGGCCAAGAATCAGCCCTTTCCCAGTAGGTGATCACAAGGCGGCTGCAGAGAACAGACAATGCAACATTACAAAGACAAATATAAAACATAAATAATCATAAAGGATCCACAAAAGAAGCACCGCCTTGGAACGGTCAGTAAATTTACTGGAGAACTTAAACATGTTTGACGGTGCCAACCTCATCCTTTTGTTCTTTGTTTGATTTGATTCTTTACGTCCCATCAACAATCTTTCAGTTATAAAGGGACGGGTCTTCCTGGGCTGAACCAGTACAAAGCTGGGATTAATGTTCTTGTTCAAGGACACAATGCAGTGACGCTGGTGAGGCTCGAACCCACGGCCCTTCGGTCTTGAGTCAAGCACTCTACCACTGAGCCACTGCGCTCCCTACCCTTTTGTTCTGATGTGGCTCAAGACAGATATGGGAATGTAACAAAAACACAAAAAAACACAAGAGAGACAATAGGTCAGACCTTTCCCAGCAGGTGATGAACAGACAAGGCAGCATAAGAAAGAAAAAAACGACACATAAATAAGAAAAAGGATCCACAAAAGAAGAAACGCCTTGGAACGACCAGCAAACAAATCACAGGAGGGCGTAAACATGTTTAACGGTACCAACCTCAACCTTTGTTCTGATGTGGATCAATACACATAGATGTTTGGCTCGCATGAAAGACCCCTAACTATTTGATGCATCATCTACTAGTACATACAAATAAAGATGTAAAAAGGAGATAAAGCAATAATACACTAATCTGTATCTTTAGCTGTGAACTGTATCTTTTCCTGACTTCCCTCTATTTATGTTCTGTACGATTTTGTATCTCCACGAAAAATGTAATTCTTAATGTATTTTGTTCACTAAGTTGATGTTATTTACACCCATTCAAAAAATATACTATACATTTTGTAAATTTATGCATTTGTATTCACATCAAAAACTTTTTCCTCATTTCTTCTTCACATTAATTCAGCTTTTTTACTTCCTCAGCAATCTGCAGCCAACACATAGAACATTGATATATTAACCTTTAAAACTACCCTCTGTGCATATAATCTTTTAGCATTTTTCTGTAATACTGCATTTTTATGCCTCTAAGATATTTTTCACAAGTACTCTCTCTCTCTCTCTCTCTCTCTCTCTCTCTCTCTCTCTCTCTCTCTCTCTCTCTCAGCATTTACTTTAATTCTGCAATATTTATGTCTCTCAGATAATTTTTCCACAAGTACCATAAAAGAGACATAAAAATTGCAAAACTTAGGTAAACGCTAGGAGAGATAGAAAGAGAGAGAGAGAGTATTTGTAAAAAATTATCTTAGAGACATAAAAATTGCTGAATTAAAGTAGGTGCTAAGAGAGAGAGAGAGAGAGAGAGAGAGAGAGAAAGAGTACTTGTGGAAAACTATCTAAGAGTTTCAAAAGTAGCAGAATCAAGTGGTAGGTACCTTTAATGTGGATGAGCTTATTAATTGCAGATTGGAAGGTTGACGTGGAGGGTCATGGCCCTGTAACAGTTGATATTAGTTATGGTGGAGCGTTTTATGCTATACTGGCAGCACAACAGCTCGGTCTAGATGTGAAGACGTCATCTACCAGCAGCCTGATAACGGCTGCAGCTAAACTCAAAGGTATATTTGATGTGTTTGGCTGAGTGACAGGGTGGGGCCTAACTGACCTACTCTCACTGCTAGAATAGCCTAACCCTTTACCTCTTAGAGACACCTTTTAACACTTTTGCAAACAGGGCAGACCCTGATCAGGCAGCTCTTATCAGGGTCTACTCTGTTAGCTTATGGAAATACCATTAGATAGTCTAGTGAACCTGACACATTTTATGTACAAACGTGAATGTTTATTTATATTATTCATAGTGAGAGGAGCCTACTGCCCTACCGGCCAAGAGTGACAGTGGCGTCATGTTTTGTGTACAAAGTTATCAGGGACTTAGAATCGATAGATCACTTGTGTAGCTGAGGATTGGATTAATACACATGTGATCTATCGATTCGCCTTAGCTCAAATAAAATGTACATGTTAGTGTTTAACTTAGCAATTGTAAACAAAACATTACGTCACTGTCTCTCTTGGTTGGCACGACAGTAGTATGGATAATCATTTATGAAGGAAAGGGTTAATCTACTGGAAAATTGGGAAGAAAGGCGTTACACCAGTGATACTAAGTGGCTAGAAGTGTTTGTGTCGGTGTATGCTTACCGTGTACCGTGCATACCGTGTACTGCATACATATAGCTTATACTATTGACCAGTGACCTATATAAGAAGGTCACTGTATTGACTCAGTCATGAATGAGTCATGTCGAGACGGTCAGTCCAGCTAAAAACATTTTCCTGGTCAAGGTTAAAGCTGCATACTCTGTAACTATGAAAATTTTTCGAAAAATTTTCTTTTCTTTTTAAATCATTTGTATAAGTAGAATTAAGCTATGTTTTCACAATAAAAATGTTCAGTACAGCTGAAAAGTGCACGGAAAAGTGAATTATCTTACCAAATAGGTGTATTTTTCTCTTGTTGGTAATTATTTGCGTCCCTCCAATAATTCTAGACCGTTGAACTTTAACATAAATGCAGTTGTTTTGATAGTGATAACTTGTTAAAATTTACGAAAATGGTAAAATGTTTACCTGCATTTGAGTATTTTTACTGTAATCTTGAAAAATAAAAACATTATTTTTAAAATTAGAAGATCAAAAGTTACCGACTATGCAGCTTTAATTAACTAAGCTTGTGCACATACTTTCGCTTTTACAAATGTAACTGACAACCAGCAAAAGGAGGACAATGACCGGAGAAATTATTGCGTGATCAATCTCCATGGAAGTATGGTCCTGGGCCAGGCCAGGGTCGAACTCGTTACCCCTGGATCTGCAGTCGGACTCGCTACCGACTGCGCTACGGGGGCATGTCATGTTTCCTAGTGAATCCATGTGACTGAAGTCAGCTGAGTTCAGAATCCGGATGCTGCTGTATGTCTGCTTTGAGTGTATGCTGATTACGCCAATGAGTAGTAAAGGTTCATCATTTTATATAATTTTGTCATGTGAATGTATTAATCATTCTGTGCATCCTGTAAATATGCCTTTTATTTTCTTATTTTGTTCTGAGACTATACTGGGATATAATAGTTTGCTTGTTTTGTTGCTTTACGTCTCAAGTCAACAGCTTTGGTCATGGCGGGACGGTCAGTTCATCTAACCACACTTTTTCCTGGGCAAGCTTGAAAAAGAAGTAAACCAGTACTTCGTGCACATACTTTTGCGTGTAACTGACAACAATCCTTCTTGAATGATTCGGCGGAAGGGAACTGGGATAGTTTAATATTAGCTAAAAATGTATATATAGATAAAGTTATAAAAATTAAATTTATATTTTAGAAATTTTAATGAAGACCTTCGCCTTGTCCCACCCAGACAGCAGTGACCTAGCTTTCTTGTATGGAATTATCCTTACTGATGGAGAAGACGAATCCGAGGAGAGTTGGAACTGTGTCGTGTTTGCTGATAAGGAGGTAGGCATATATAAGAAACCATCATGAATGTGAGGGTGGGATAGAAAAGAGTCCGTCCTAAGGATCACCGTTTGCATCACGAGGCTTGCCGAATAATGACAAAGGGTGATCGCGAGGGAACTATTTTTCTATCCTTCCCTCACACAAATAGGCCTAATGGATCTTTTTTTTCTTTCGCACCATTTAAAAGAGTATTTTGATTTTTAACAAACCATACGTTCCTGGATACGCTGCAATGCAATATAATATGGGGACGTCACAAGAACGTGATAGCCTGAGTAATTATGATATGGGTTAGATAAGAATTTTTAGTACCCAACCGTCTATAATATCTAATTAATTATCTATTTTAGCTATGTCATGAGTCGCTGAACTATTGCCCAGGCAAAAGTTTTGAATATTGACTGGGCTATAACATGGTCTGATTTCCTGCTTCGTTGTTAAAATCTCAAAGGCGGTAATCGACATGGCGTAGCGATGGCGGGCTGATCACGGTCCGCTTATAGTGGTACTTGGATCCTCCCTCCCCTCATCAACTAAACAAAGTTGTCAGAGTTGGACCTACTCTGACAAAACATTCTGGATCCGCGCATACTTTTAGAAAATGGTGGGCGATACAATATTAAAGCTGCATAGTCTGTAACTTTTGATCTACTAATTTTAGAAATAAAGTTTCTATTTTTCAAGAATACAGTAAAAAACTTAAAATCATGTAAACATTTTATCATTTTCGTAAATCTTAACAAATTACCACTATCAAAACAATAGCATTTATGTTAAAAATCAACTGTCTAGAATTATTGGAGGGACGTAAATAATTACCAATAAGAGAAAAACACGAATTGTAATAAAATAATTTGCTTTTCCTTGCAGTTTTCAGCTGTACTGAACATATTTATTGTGAAAACATAACATAATTCTACTTTTATAAATGATTTAAAAAGAAATTTTTTTTTTCGAAAAAATTCATAGTTACAAACCTTGTGTCTTTAAATATTTCACTGACTGACTAAATGCATTCGAAAAAGTAATGTCGTCGAGTTTAGTTGTACAATTTAAAAGTAATGGTTAGCTGAAGAAGCCAACTCACGGTGACATCATCTTAGCTAAGGTAGTGTACATTCAGATATAAGGAGAATTTGGACTCCAATAAAGATCAACACTTACTGTCCTGCCAGACAAGAGTGACAGTGACGTTTTTGTTTGCAACGTTATCAGGGACTTGTAATCGGTAGATCACTTGCGTATTAATCGTTTCCGCAGGATAGGATTAATACACAAGTGATCTATCGATACACAAGTGATCTATTGATTCCCGTTAGCTCAAGTGGAGTGTACAGTTTAATGTTTTACTTAACAATTGTAACTAAAATAGTATGTCACTGTCACTCTTGACTGGCAGGACAGTTACTACTCGTAGCAATCTAAAGGGAAGCTAGAGTTGCGTTTCTGAAGTATTTCAGTATTGTATATATATATACGCCTACTAAACGATCCAATGCTCAACATCTGGTTGAATATGAAAAACGACTGCTCTTTGAAGAAAAAACAAAAATCTGGAAATGCCATGCAACAGTCTATGAATTCTTACGTTTGTGGCATAAATACGAAGCCCAAAAAGTATTTTCATAAGGCCATACTTACTTTCCGCGCGATAAACACGTTCCTGTCGAATTCTTGTACACCTATTTTACGCGAAAAGTAAATCTGAGAAAACGTGAAAATAATCTGACCCCAAATTCATACCACAAATGTAGGAATGCATAGGCTGTTGCATGACATTCTCTTCCTTGAGGAATTGTTTTAAATATTCAACCAGATGTTGAGCATTTGATCGTTTGATAGGCGTGGTACAGGTTACGGTGCTCCCACTTAACCATTACTTTCATTGGTGGAATCGCAGAGGATAGTCATGGATCTCTGCGGAGTCATATATTAGACTTGATTGTTGTTTACTTTTCTTTTTTGCAATTCTATAAGTTTAAAAATCTATCACTTCCAACTGCTTGTGATAAACTGTGTTAGTGAGGCTAAGATAACAAAAATCATGGCCAGAGAACCATAGACCTTTTAACTTGTTACAATACGGCTGGCCTCTAGATAACAGCGCGTAAACAAATTAATTTTTATTTCACGCCGAAACATATGCTGTGGATACTCAAAATAAGCGTCCAAACAAGACGGCTCTTGAGCACCAAAAACATGTTAAAATTGATTGGCAAGAAAATATTTGCAACTGTATGCTGGATCTTTTTAGTTATCTAGACACGTTTTAACTTTTTGCCTGAATTGTTGTCTGCTGATAATCTTTGCGAAAAGGTTGGACCCAGATCAGGCCCGAAAGAATGTCGGGCCTGATCTGGATCCAAACAGTTTGACAGTCTGATAATGTTCATTAAAAAAGGTTTTGAAAACAATAATTTTGAAAAAAGTCTGCAGCCGACAAAAATCTTGAACATTTACCCAGCATGCAAAAAGTTATCACACCCAAAACTGTTCTTATGTGGGTGATTGCATTCTATTTTCTTATCCATTGTAGTCTTAAGGCGATATATTTGTCAAAAGCTCTTACTTGCATGAATTTTTTCCTGTATATACAAAAATTGTTTTTTTTTAACCAAGGAGACAGATACCTTTGGCCACATTGTTGTATGAACAATTAATACAACTCACATAGATCATTTTACGCCCCAACATACAGTATTTGAGCAATCGGTAGCATGACTTTCAGTCTTTTTAGAGTTATTTCCTGGTTTGATTGTGACAGGCTTGGTGAACTTTAGAGAAAATCATTTGCATGAACATGAACTACAATTATCTGACTACAATATTTAGAAGTAATTTGACCCAAATATATGTATTTCTGGTATTCTTTACATTTTTTCATTTTAACCTTGAAACGTTCATAAGCAAAATTTGTAAATATATATTTTTCTACCAGAATTTTGTACATTTGGGCGAAAATTCTTCTAAATATTGTAGTAGGATAATTGTAGATCATGTTCATGAAACTGTTTTTCTGAGTTTACCCAGCGTGTCACAATATTGCAAACGGTATCAAACCAGGAAGTAACTATAAAAAGACTGATAAGCATGCTGCGGATTGTTCAAAAGTTGTATCTTGGGATGTAAAGTGATCTATATGAGATGTTTGAATTGTTCATACAACAATACGTCTCCTTGAAAAAAAAAGCATTTTTGTTTATACAGGAAAATTTTCATGCAAGTAAGAGCTTTAGTAAGATATATCCCCCTAAATGCTGTTTCTTGTGTATTAGGTGGACAGATCTCCCTGTGGTTCTGGGGTCACGGCAAGAGTTGCTCTTCAGTACAGACGGAAACAGTCTACTTTAGGCCAGTCAAAGACGTTCATAGGACCAGCAGGTTCAAAGTTCAAAGCTAAACCTGTCCGCCAGGTGGTTTATGGGCCTTACGACGCTGTCGTGGTAGAGGTGTCTGGTAAAGGACACTATACAGGGTCATGTACATTAACTAGAGAAGATGATGATGAGATTGGGAAAGGATTTTTATTGCAATAAATAAAACATATAATTTGAGCCGTGGCATGAGATTTCCAACAATGTGATATGTGCGACCAGCTAAGGCTCAGACCAGCCTGCGCATACGCGCAGACTGATCAGAGCCTTTGCTAGTCGCTTGAATATTCTATGAGTGTAAAGCTACTGACCGAAAAGCATTTTGAATTTCTGAGCTTAAAAGAAAGCTGTACAGGCTCGCCTGAGTCTATACTTGTCAAAATACCACATTGTTGGAAATCACATGTCACGGCTCAATTATTGATCAATTTACTTTCACAACTCCAAAATGTATATCTCTGGGTCGGTTTCAAATTTTATATTTTGATCCG
Source organism: Loripinus fragilis (assembly GCA_964019695.1). NCBI lineage: Eukaryota > Metazoa > Mollusca > Bivalvia > Lucinida > Lucinidae > Loripinus > Loripinus fragilis. Next base: position 65,868,649 of record OZ026514.1, on the reverse strand, counting down.
GTGCGACCTTAAGCCCTAGTTCCATAGAGCCTGCGACTACTCCGTTTTTTAAGTGCAAAATTCTTAAAATTGGGTGAAGTAGCAGCGCAGTGACGTCTTCGATGACATTTCGACGCGACGTCACTCGAATGTTTTCTGGTCACCAATATGATATCATTATTGATGTCAGGAGACGTGTTTCAAGGTCATTTGTGTCGCCCTAACATTATGATATCGCCGGATCTCGACGTAAAATCAACGTTAAAGCCATTGAAGACAGTGACGTTAGTCCTGTCTGGTAGTTGGGTACAGTGAAAATAGTGAGTATGATCAGGAAATACCACAATCACAAACTGCAGTCAAACACATGGCACCGCGAGAAAGAGCCACACAACAATCACGGGACACCAGGAAGACAAACTAAGCAAAGCAACCAGCTCTCTCTTCTCCATAAAGATGATTGCAAAACTAGAAGGTATATAAAGTAAAGTACAACAAAACATAAAACAGTTACATAATCCGACAATGGGAGTAACAATAAACAACAAGTCCACCGCCTTAGAACGGAGAGCAGCCTAAGCCACCGGGGGCCTTGTAAAACGGCCACTCCAAAACCAAGATTTTAATGACAAGTGGTAGCTTACTGAAATACGAAAGTATTGCAGAGTGTCACCTTGAAGCATTCTGCAATTTGACACGCATTAAGCGATAGTTGGTCTTCAAAACAAATTTTGTCTTTATGAGAATGACCGTTTGGCAGAGGTTTTACTGTATATAGAACTGTGAAACCTTTTAAAGAGCAAACAAAACATATCGTCACTGTCACTCTTGGCTGGCTGGACAGTAGGTCAGTTATACTCTCAAAGTTTGGTAGGTTTCAATGGCTACGCCCCTGCAATTGCCGAGCTTTACGTCAACAGTATCAGGACTCCAGCTCCAACCACCAGCCGCCATAGAGTTCCTGTAATGATGTAAAAGCTTTGAAAGATAAGATACAAAGTAAATTCTCCCGACTGATTTTCCCATGCATTATCATAGGACCAGTTAAGCAAACATTTTCAGCGTAACTGTGCGATTATTTTCTTATCCATCAGTTTAAACAGGTGTTTTGGGTGCTCAAAAGAACCGTCTCATTATGTTTTCGTTGAGAAATAAGAAAATAATTTTCAGTTACGCACTCTTATCGGGGGGCCTGCATATGATTATGATAGTTTAAGTATGGAATTATCAGTACTGTATTTAAGGGGACACAGGTAGAAATTTCTATACTATGAAGCTTTTCTGTCATGAAAATATGCTTTTATGTTTGCAAACAGTTCAGACCCTAATGAAATGCCGTTGTGAGTGCAGTTTCATCTTGGTCTTCACGGTTTACCAACATAACAGTTTGCAGGTACATTTGTTTGTTTCCATAATGTAAGTGATTAACCTGTACTTATATGCAAAACCAAAAACACTATAACCGAATTGTTTATCACATATCTACAAAACGAAAGACTAAAAATCATATTACAGTTTATCATATGACGTCGCGTCTGGGAGTGAAAAACGCCATGCAATAAAATCTGTAAACCACTAGTGGTTTATTGATTTACGAGAAATGTTATTACGTCCATAACAACGTTGCGTACATGATGACAAAATCATAATGTTTTTTACGCCAGAAATGAGATTTCAAAGTATTTGTCATATGATAAATAGAATCTAACATTCGTGCTCTTGTATTATTGAATTTATTAAACTCGTTGCGAAAAAGAGATAAAATGCTCGACAAGCCTCGCATTTTATCTCTTTTTCCCAACTCGTTTGATAAATTCAATTAAACATGAGCACTCATGTAAGATCCTCTATGTAGACTGGATTGTTGCTAACAGATGTTACATCGCTGTGCTCACAAGAGATGACTTAACTGCGACAGTAGTCCTTATTTCAGGTGTACAATTCAAGTATCGGTCAGCTTATGCCTTTCTAGAAGTCTAATAAATAGAGAATACTAGGTGAGTGTCTTTTGATATCAAGTTTACCAGGCAAGGCTTTGAGAACGCTTGTTGACATCGCGAGGCTTGCCGAGCGATTCAACATGCGTTCTCAAAGCCGAGCCTGGTAAACTTGATATCAAAAGACGCTCACCTAGTATTCTATTTATCAGTTTACCCATTGTTAAACACTCTTCAAACTAGCGATTATGACGTAATTTTTGATTTCTGTGTTGATTCAGTGTCATTGGCGACGTCATTCAAAAAGTGCAACGTCATCATGACCTGGTAAAGGTAACATGCCGTGAGATAGGAAACGTTTATTAGGTTATGTTGAATCAATTCAGTTAATATTAGTGGTGACTGATAAAATCCAGACCCCGCTCGACTGAAGTAAATAGTATGAACATTAAACAATTGAAAATAAAAAGGAATTTGTGTTTGCATTTCTGTGATTTCAGAAAATAATTAACCCTTAATGCGCCAACCATGCTTTTCTCGTCTGCTGAAATGTTTAAAAAGCCTCTGTGGCAAACAGTGTGGACCCAGATCAGACTTCTCCTATAGGATGTTTGCTTCTACACTTAATTCGTCAGTAATGTCAGGCAATTATTTGCGGCAGACGACTTCAGCAGACGACATTATCAGATGCATTTTTTTTTCTTGGCGCTGCAAAGCTAGGAATGTAAACCATGCAAACGAAAAGCAATCTGTTATTACATCCAGAACTGGCAAAGCAATAAAATAAATAATGTAATGTGCTGATAGGCCTCAATTATGAAAATTTAAAACAATTAATCAAATGGTGTTAATAAAAGAATAAAAGACATTTTACAACATTAGTATTAGACCTCTATTTCCAAGATGGTTTCAAAGGATGCTTCAAATGTGCGAGTCTTAATGCACTACAGCAAATTTGTCTGCGCATGTGCTTAAAGAAAATCTGACAAATACGAGTGACGTTTTTTATGTTCATAGAGTGGCAGATTTAATGAAAATAGCGAAAGTAAATGCATTCATCATGTATATATTTGGAAAGATTGAGCTTTTATCTACAGGATTACATGCAACCTAAAATTATTTAAAAAACATTACTTCAAAGTTGTTGTTTTTATTTGATAAGGGGAGGACAGAGGATCCATATAACACTCAAAGTTGGCCATAATCGGCCCACCAGGGCATTTCCCTAGCGCGCCGGTGATAGCTCGACAATGAATGCTGGCTCATTAACTTTGTGGTTTTCTAGGGTTTCCGGACCAGTATTGCTAAAAAAAACCTATATTTTTGTGATTCTCCAGGGTGGTTCTGACCCCCTGACCCCCTACCTCCCTTCCTCCGGATCCGCGCATGGTTTGTGATGAGCAATGTCATGGTTTCATAATTATAGTTTAGAAGATTAGATCACGATTCAAATAATGACATGTGTACAAACGCTTAATTGGTGTATTTCACAACAAGAGGCCCATGGTGAAATGTTTCCAAATACTGTCCTGCCAGCCAAGAGTGACAGTGACGTCATGTTTTGTTTACAAAGTTATCAGGGACTTATATTCATTAGATCACGTGTTTGTTAGTCCTATTCTGCGGATAGGATTAACACCTGAGTGATATATCGATTCGCGTTAGCTCAAGAGGAGTCTACAATCTAAAATTTTACTTAATAATTGTAAACAAAAAATTTCGTCACTGTCACAATTGGTTGGCATGACAGTAGCTGTACACGGGTACACAGGGGAATACAGATGACGTTTCTTCAGGTTATTTTTTAAAAATCATGCTCATACATGTTAAAATGCAAACAATTTTTGCTGTCATTTTAACATGTATTAGCACCATTATTATAATGTCTGCGAGCTTGAAAGCAAGAAATGTTTTTATTATTAAGCACTTTTGTTCTAATGAGCAGTTAAAGTTCCATGCACAGTTGAGCATAAAAAAGGGGTCATATATTTAGGGCCTGTGTTTTTGATCTCCAATGTATGTCAAAGTTTGTTAATCTGCCATTGTGGTTTTAGAGTTATCCATCCCCACAACAAAACAAAAGTGACCAGTCAGTCTGGGCAAATGGACTTGCCAATCCACTCCTAGACCACAGATTTGGCATTTTGGTTTTGCTATAGTGGAGTTCAATAAGTATATTGACCATGTGTCAGCAATGTAAGAAATACTCCAGGCCTCGAGGTTATCAAACTTGAGTTCAATCTCAAACTCAAAATAAATCGCAATGATTGGCTGCCTGCTTTATTTTGAGTTTGAGACTGTTCTCCAGTTTTATACTCTCATGGCCAGTACCTAGTATTGCCGTTGCACTGTTGGGTCCTGGTAGAATATGCAACATCTTGGAGGTAGAGACGGTCTTGTCATCAGGTCCAGTACGGTGTACAGCGCCAGCACTTCGCTTTCTCTTACTGCAGTTCTGTAAAAAGAATGAATGTATAATCAACTAATATTGACAGGTGCTTTAATTTGATGTCCAAATGGGCCAGAATGGCTCACCTGGATGCGACTGAGCATTGCAGGATTCCAACCAGCTTTCAGTTCAATCCAATTTATGCTTCTAGAGATGTCATTCAAAGAATTTCAATATGGCTACAATTGTGACCATATTGGTTATCTATTGGATATAAAATGTAATAAATGAAGATAAGCAGAAAATATTGCCGTTTTATTTAGCGATAGTATAGTCAGACGTCGTTTTATTATAGTTATATGAATCCTTATATATCCTTAAACGTAAACGTAACTACCATTTTTCAGTGCCTAATATATATATACTCATTTTGTTTTTATTGCAACAAGTTCCAAACACATGACCCAACTTGATTCATGTAAAACAAAGTTACGAAAGTTGCATTAAAACACAAATTCATCATTTGAGCCACGACATGTGAATGGCAAGTGCAGACTAAGGCGAACATGTACAGCCTCCTTTTAAGCCAAGAAAACCTAACTGATCTTTAGTCACTAGATTAGCACTCATAGAATATTCAAGCATTTAGCAAAGGTGGCTCTGATCAGACTGCGCGTATGCACAGTCTGGTCTGAGCCTTTGCTGGTTACACATACCACATTGTTGGATATCATGCAGCTCATTTTCTCACAAAATCTTAGGTAAAAAGAGAATTTGAAATTATAATCTTGAGAACCATCCATTTTCGCTCGAATACTGCCAGACTTTCTTTAAAGGAAAGCGCAACAAATGAAAAAACGTGAGCTGTATTTGTTCAAGATGTGTCACACAACATAAATTTGATGAGAATAGGAAAATGGAGACGATTGAATATGATATCTCGCCCATTAAATATACCAACACAGCGATTTTTGTTTGCTTGAGAGCGCCGCCATAGTTTTTGGCTTGGTTCCCGTTTTTGTAAGCGCTTTACCTGGAGCGTGGGATCCAGGATCCCGGACGTGAGGTCATTTACGCTCATTCCGTGTGTATTGAGAATGTGTGAGACGCATTGTTTATGTGAGTCGGATTATATTGGAGTGTACACTTCGTCGCTTCAGTGCTATAGTGTTCTAAGTGACATTTTGGTCAAAAATGAGTTATGCATACCGTTGGAAAGGGGATCAAATGTTCTATCTACTGGTAAAGGTTTCATTTGCCTATCTCTTCCCAGTAAGCTTTAAATCGCTGTGCTTTTCTGTTCTATCTACAAAAAGTTAATTTCGTTCAGTGCTATAGTGTTCTAAGTGATTTTCATCCAATGGCCAATGGTGATTATGTCACGTGACTGGGTGAGTTCAGTGCCATACTGTTCTATCTACAGAAAGTCACTTCCCTTGGAGAAATTTGTATAATTTGCAGTTACCTCCCTTACATAGATTTAAATTCCCTAAATTGAAGCGGTTTGCCGGTGTGATGATAAACTAATGGCTATATCTGCTAGTTTTAGTTCCAAATAATCCTCTCAGTCAAAAAAAAATTGCAAATTGATCCATGGACACAATAATAAGCTGTAGAAACAGATTACCTCCCTTACACATATTTAAACTTCTTTAATTGAAGTAATTTATCAGTGTATTTACAAATTAATGGTCAAATCTGCTAATTTTAGGTCCAAATAATCAGTTCAGTCTACAATATTATATAAATTGACCCCATTGACAGAAAAATTAAATGTAGAAACAGATTACCTCCCTTACATAAATTTTAATGGCATAATCCGAGTGGTTTGTTACTGTTATGCCAAACAAATGACTAAATCTGCTACTTTTAGGTACAAATAATCATTTCTGTTCAGAATAGTGTACGAATCGACTACATAAACGGAATAATAAGCCGTATGAACATATAGAACACTAAAGCACTGAACGCAGGAGGCGACTTTTAGGGCATAATGTTCTATCTGCAAACTGTAAAATGCCCATAAATTCCATATTACTGTGAAAATTTCCTCAAAACAAGGTCATTTACACTGTATGTACATATTTTAACCCTCTGGTATGATTCAAAGGTTTGTGATAAATGAGGCATCAAAAATCAGGATACTAAAATTTTCAAACTTATTTTTCTCAAAACTTGTGCAATGGTAGATAGAACACTATAGCACTGAAGCGACGACTTTATTATTATTTTGTGAGTATCATTGGTTTATATATTGAATAAAGATCGACTGGAATGAAAGACCTAAAAACTGGAGCTTAAATTATTAAACTCTGTAATAAAGAAATGAAAAAGTTACCCATCTTGTGTAACTTTTTCATGCGCTTATTCCCCAATTTTTTTTTCTTGTCAAAAATAGATCAGCTGGTGAAATAAGTTGCGGGTCACATTGTGTTAACAAGATTGGACAAATAATGAAATCATTTCTTATTCTAACGGTTAAACTTCGTTCAAATCACGTGTGAACACAGGTACTAGATTACACAGGGTCCGTGACATGGATTGGGCATCATATCTCTACACATTCTCGCAAATTTTGGCCATTTTGCCAAAAAGGTTAGACTAGCTTTCATCGTACAACTGAAATAAATATTGTTTGCATAAAAAGTGTTAATGTTAAGATGAGTAAATGTATGTTTATCTTGTTGGATAAGCCTTCGAGAACAGGCTGGGACCAGTGCTTATGAGTGCTCTATTAAATATCCAGAGAAAACTTGTCAAAGATGGCCGATCTTTAGACGAGGTACCGTCCGTTTGAACTTAAAAAGTATCCGTTCTCATATATGTTTTTTCTCTGTGATTGAGACCCAGACTATTTGTAAATGCTTTATTGGCTTATTCATTATGAGTTTAATATTTAAAAGGAGTAGATCTACCATCGCAATGTCAGCAAACATCATGTTGCGTAGGGGTCGGTTGGCGTGTACATTTTTTGCAGATGTGTAAGGAAATGCGTTTATATTTCTTACAGTTCTAACTTTGTTAAAATTAAACAAACAATTGAATAGGAAGCGTGAATGCGTTAAATATTTCGATATAAAAGACATTAATAAAAACCTGAGTAAAAACGAAGCAAATTTGATGAAGGGATGTGGATTTAAGAGTGATTGATTTAACACTTTAACACTGTGATAGATAGATAGATAAAAGGCCGTTAGACTGATATCGTAACTTTTACTTTGAATTCCAGTTCATCCAATTAGCTTCTCAAAATTATATCCAATTAGTCCATAAATATTTTGACTACGCATTATCACACGCTTGAGCTGTTTTTCTCCCTAATTAAATCAAAGTTTCAATAGAAATGGACAGCTAATTTTGTTAAGACACAAGCGCTCCTTGCGCATGGTAAACCGACCAGAAAATCGATGTGAGTAAGTGACGTCACTGGTGTAAAAACATGGCGGCTACCTCAGGCGGATTCCAACGCGAATTTCGTAAATTTGAAATAGCGATAGTTGATTGAATATATACTTTTTCAGCAATTTCTTTGCTTACAAATTCTTTCCAAGATATAGTCCTTTAAATTATATCAGCGGTTATGGTGTATTGCGCTTTCCTTTAAAGTTTTAGTTTTTGGCAGCATCTTCAAGTTGTTTCACGTAAAAAAATTGAAAGAAAACGAAAATAAAATTAGAATTTTCTAAAAGCTTTATCTTAAGTTACATTTGGATTTTTTAATTGCAAACTTTGTATGATCTATAAAATGCTTTTGGTTTATGAGTATGATCAATCAATAGGCTATCATTGCACAACCGGCAGTATGAAAAAGCACTTTTTGAGTCTACAAAGCGCCACATAAGCTTTTAGGCGTAGTTGTTTCAAAACGTTAAGAAAAGCTACAGAGCTCTAAGTAAAAGCGCTCACTTTATGCTACTTTCGCCTGATTCCTTGGCATCTCCATGTGAAGGCTCGAGTACCCACAGCATGTTTTGGTTGAGAAATAAGAAAAAATAACTTTCAATAACACAATCGTATCTGGAGGTCTGATCCCTTTTTCAATTTATTATGGAGTCCAATTAAAAAGGACTGAGAACCCGCACCATGTTTTGGTTGGGAAATAAAACACAACTTTCAATTTGGTACTCTAATTGGTGGAAGCCTCAATGCTTTTTTTAAATTTGAAGAAAAATCTACGAGATGGTTCTTTAGAGTACCCATAACATGGTTTGGTTGAGGAAAAACATTTTCATTTAAATAGGTGTGATTCCAGTTTTTTAGGTTTTGAAAATACAGTAGGAATTTTTTTCAAATCTCTGTTTTCAGAGTAGGTAAATAAGAAAGAGGGCAAAGATCAGGAATCGATACAATCAAGCACCACACCTGACCCAGGATACCAATGGGAAAGTGAGAACTTCACAATTAGACATCACAAACAAGAGCAAAGAGGTCAGCCCTTTCCAAGCAGGTGACCATAAGACATCAATAAACAGACGCGCACAAAGGAATAACAAATACAAGGCAGAATAACATAAATGATCCACAAAAGAAGCACCGCCTTGTCATCTTATTTGCATAAAGTGCAAGGATTATCTACGTTTTGATTTGACAGGTACCTGTATAATAATAATAATTGAAACACCAGTTAGAAATTTTCAGCATGCAAGAAGCTGGGAGAATTTAACGTAGAAAACAGATAGAATCATCCAGTCGTTTTCTCTGAACAAGTTGGGAGAATTGAAAACGTGGTAAGTTAGGAAAAAAACATAAAATTTATGTTCAGTTGAAAAGTATGCAAATCGAAATTATCAATAACAATATTTTTTAAAAAGACTTGGTATAGAAATATTGCAGCAAATCTTAGTCATTTTCCAAGATAATGCAGTGATCTATATATCATCTTCGAATTACGACCTCTCACAGCTATTCAGGCATCTATGAGACATTAAAGAGCTGATATTTTCAATCATCAATCATGCGAGCTGAATTTCTTATTTCAATTCTTATGTTTATTATATTTTAATCAAATTTACTGTATAATACCATACAAACTAACTCGTATTCCCTCGAAAATGACTTGTCACGTTAAGTTGGAACAGCCAGCTGCACAATAGCAATGTGATATGCGAATGGCACTGATATCAAACAGTGATCAACAAAGTAGATTATTGGCAGATGTTAACATTAGTCGGCCTATAGACTTGTCAGATAATGTGATTGCATTTCTTGTTTCAAAACATTAAACAACTAGAAATGAGGCATTCATCTTACACAATTACTGTCCTGCCAACCAAAAGAGACAGTGACGTCATGTTTTGTTTACAGCAATATCAGGGCCTTATAATCGATAGATCAATTGTTTATTAATCCTATCCTCAGGATAGGATTAATACACAAGTGATCTATCGATTCGCATGAGTGTACATGTTAATTTCTTACTAAGCAATTTTAAACTCAATTATACGTCACTGTCATTCTTGGTTAGCACGACAGTAGAATAGAAATAATATTAAGTTATATGTAAACGCTTGGTAAAATTACAATATAAAATTTTCGGAAGGGAATTTAGAACATTGTTCTTTATCGAAACCATGATCTATAAAGCAAGTAAGTTTAGGTTGAGCAGAAATATTGCAACTGTAGTATACTTACTATATCACAGGCGGATGAGCCACTGGGACACACATATAGGTAGCAGGCGAAGACAACATTGTTGCTGTTATAAAACTTGAAGGCGTAGACAACTCCCCAGTAGCGTTTAATGCCATAAACACTAGTCTCAATGTTATCGAAATTACTGCCCATTAAGTCAGAGTCAACAGCACAACTGGAATTATACAAAGTTAAAACATAATTGAAAAACTATGTGCAGCGTACAATCAATAGCTATATAAATAGAGGATCTGACATGAGTTCTGCTGTTTTATTGAATTTATTAAACGAGTTGGGAAAAGAGATAATCTTTTGCTTTTTCGCAACGAGTTTAATAAATAGAAGATTTTACATGAGTGCTCATGTTTTATTGAATTTATTAAACGAGAAGGGGGAAAAGTGATAAAATGCGAGGCTTGCCGAGCATTTTATCTCTTTTTTGCAACGAGTTCAATAAATTCAATAATACAAGAGCATTAATGTTAGATTCTATTTATCATATGACATTAAGATTACTTTGAAGTCTCATTTCTGGCGTAAAAACGTAATAATTTTGTTATTATGTACATAACATTGTTATGGACGTCATAACGATTCCCGAAAATCTATAAACCACTAGTGGTTTATCAATTTTATTGCATGGCGTTATTTCACTCCCAGGCGCGACGTCATATGATAAATTCAATAATACAGGAGCTTGAATGTTAGATTTAATTTTTCATATGACATTAAAATTAATTGGCGTTAAAATGCTAAGATTGTCATATGTACGCCATGTTTTTATGGACGTCATTGCTTAACGTTACCAAAATCTGTAAACCACTGCTTAACGTTACCAAAATCTGTAAACCACTAGTGGTATATCGGTTTTAATGCATGGCGTTATAAGAATAAAATGCGCAACATCATATATAATAGCTAAAAAGAATTGCCTGGTCTAAGGGTTTTAAAATCGGAACAAGAGTGCCAAATGGCCCTGAATCATTCACACGAGTTTCATTAATTCTTGTATAGGAATACATTGGAAACTGGTACCACCCCCTTATTATACTGCTCAAAAAAAGTTTAGCACCGATAAATAAAAATCCATTTTTATTTCAGCAAATGGTTTAAAGTTACAAAATATTTGCTGAAATGATGGTTTGATATGTTATAAATTTGAGGAAAGCAAATGGTTTACTTTAATTTGATTTCTACTGCTTCGTTTGTTGTTTTAAACAAGAGAAGGGTCAAAAACGTGTTTTAACTCTACTATTGGCAATACAAAATTGATACGACATCGGTTTATAAAGTCATTTGTTTTCCAGCTTGGTCGAATCAGCCATTCTGAAAAAAAAAATAAAGGTCGTCTCCATTGAGCTTAAGAAGTGAAAATGAAATGCGATGGTGCCTTTACACAGTCTATCAATTGAGCATGTTACTTTCAATTTTTGAAAATGAAATTTTGAAAAGTTCTGTTTAATTGATTTTCCATATTGAGTGTAAATTATGGCCATTTATGTATCATATATGTTAAGATATATGAAAAAATATTGAGTGGCGGTTTGGAAGTTTCGCTCAGTATATAATCAATTTTTGCTTATGAATTTTTCATGGTCAAATTAAAAATTTGTAAATAATACCAGAAATACATAATATTTGGGTCAAAATACTTCTAAACATCGTAGTCAGATAATTGTAGTTTATGTTCATGCTAATGGTTTTCTCTAAAGTTCACCCAGCGTGTCACAATATTGCAAACGGTATCAAACCAGGTAGCAACTCTAAAAAGACTGATCAGCATGCTGCCGATTGCTCAAAACCTGTATTTTGGGGCGTAAAGTGATCTTTGTGAGATGTATAAATTGTTCATACAACAATGTGGCCAAAGGTATCCATCTCCTTGATAAAAAAGCAACTTTTGTTTATACAGGAATAATTTCATGCAATTAAGAGCTTTTGAAAGATATATCACCTTAAAACTAAATGTTTTTATCACCCTTTCCATACAGTTTTTGTTTAAAAATCTTATTTTTGTCAAATTACCTCCCTTTCAATTGAATAATGTTTGAAATTAAAATGCTCAGCAGATCAAATTCTTACTATAAAATTGGAATGTGCTTCTTTTGGACCTCTTGCATGTACATCATTTTCAAACAACTGACATGTTTACGCTTCTGCTAATAGAGAAATATCTGATGCTTAAAAGATCGCCTATGGGCAACCCCATTATAACTAATTGCAAAACTTTTTCCCTTCGTATAAATGTACGTTTTGAAATGTATTATCTCCAAGTGTGACAAGGGCTCTATTTCACTGCATCAATAGGGATACTGGAGCCAGAATGTCTACCGTTATTTTTTTTATTTTCAATCGCAGATTGGTGCAACTTGGTGATATGTCAGAAAAAGTTATTCATGCCTCGCATGACCTGTTGATGTAGTTTTTATGGTTAGATGAACAGCTTTCGCCGAAACTTCCATGTAACGGCGATCCTATGGGGCCTGAAATTTAGTTGCACTCCTGGTCATGACTTTGTAATGGCATAGTGAGTTTTTGTTTTTAAGGCTATATAGGCAATATAAGGACCAAAATTCAAGCTTCTTTGCAATCACACGCTGCAGACCAACCCAACGCACCATGCAGAAGAGACCTAATGCATTTAACAGTTACAAGACAACAAAGGGCAAAGTAGGTTTTGATTATGCAATAAGATAAGGAATTGGTTTGTGTCACTTTTTGGGTAATTTGACACCCCGTTTCTGTGGTTCGTTTTATATCTGACTTGTGTGCAATTATCAAGATTTTGTCAAATGATCTTAATTCTTTTCTCCCATAGCTGTTTGCTGAGGGCATAGGTAATGGTAACGATTACATCTATATTTATATTTACTAAGTGTTTCATGCACGGATCCAGAAAGCTTTGTCAGGGGAATCTTACACTGACAACGTTTTTTTGCTTTTCGTTTTTTTAGCTGATGAGGGGAGAAATAATCGAAAGTATCACTAAAAGCGGGCCATCATCGGCCCGCCAGCGAAACGCCATTTAAATGGCGTTTCGCTGGCTAGAAGATGATTGCCCAGCATTGAATGGTAGCTTGGTAGCTATGTGATTTTCAGGGGATCCGAATCAGTATTGCTAAGAAACCATATATTTTGTGATTTTTCAGGTGGGGGTTGGGACCCCAGTCCCCCCCCTCTGGATCCGCCCATGGTGTTTGCTGTTATTCTATAGCTTACCCATCTTCTACCAAGTAGGTGTCTGGACTTCCAAACAAATAACTTGAAAAAGCGCCGCACATCATCAAAGCAGAGTATTCAGCTGCAATACAATAAGAGAATACCAGGTTCGCGTCTTTTGATATCAAGTTTACCAGGCAAGGCTTTGAGAACGCTTGTTGACATCGCGAGGCTGCCTCGCGATGTCAACAAGCAAGCCTCGCGATGTCAACAAGCGTTCTCAAAGCCGAGCCTGGTAAACTTGATATCAAAAGACGCGAACCTGGTATTCTATTTATCAGTTTACCCATTGTTGAACACTCTTAAAACAAGCGATTATGACGTCATTTTTGAGATTTGTGTTGATTCAGCGTCATTCGCGACGTCATTCAAAAGTGCAACGTCATCATGACCTGATAAAGGCAACATACCGTGAGATAGACAACGTTTATCAGGGAACGCGCAAAAACGTAGTTAATGTGAGAGGTAACTGATAATGATCAATGGAAATGTTTCCAATAGATGGCGCATGTAAAACAATACAGTAAAACCTGTCTTTAGCGGCCACTCAAAAATAGACAAAGCAAAGATTTGTCAAATTATAGCTTAAAGAAGGTTGAAAGTACTGCAGAATGCTCCCATTGGAGCATTCTGCAATACTTTTGACCTGCAGTAATCGGTATAAAAAACCAATTTCTGAGTGGCCGTTTAAGACAGGTTTTACTGTACTAAAATTAACAAAACGGGTTTTAACATGCATACAATAGATTTCGAACATCGTAATTGAATTTAGGATTCAAAACTTCATACAGTTAATTTTTTATATTGTAAGATTAACACAAATATAAAGCTATGTAGAGTCCGTGCTCGATAAGAGTAGAGTTACGTAGGTGGTCACGTTATGATTCTTTATTCACCTGATTGGACAAATGTAGGGTTTTCATTCATACTTCTAACTGTAAATCTGTTTCGTCACTCTACTCTTATCGAGCACGGACTAAACATTTATGCGAGTCATGATATTACATAACCTACCCAATAAATGCACTCTACGAGAACTGATTAGTCTGGGCATCCGCCCAATCTAATTAGTGTTTACTGTGCGCTTAGTGGGTAATTGAGTAATGGAGCTTTCTTCGTGCAGACATCAACGACCCTGATCAGACCGAGCTGATGCCATGGCTGATCTGAGTCTTCATGATGCACAATTATATTGTTGGTTCACATGTCGTGGCTCATGGTTTCAACGGCAGCGCTAAAACGAATTGTGTGTGTTATGTTATATCTGAATTACTATATAATGAATGCAGTCTCATGGGGGTATTGCTTTCAGCTCAGTAACAAATGTGCAGTTTTTTCCCTTCGCTTCAGCAATATGTGGCGCATAAATTGTTTGCACCATCTTTGATTTCAGACATGTATTATATTTTACTGCATAATGGTAAACAGTTTTTGTTCTTAGGTATTATGTTCATCTTAAGAATAGTTTGTTTATAGTTACGTCATTTATTATTAAATGGCCTTTTCAATGTCAGACTGTTTTGTGTTTGAATTATTTTAGGAAATCAAACAAGCGACCCTGTGTTTATAGCCATTAGGCGACCATAAATGAATTTTACATACTTGTTGTACAATATTTTATGGGCGCTGTACTAGAGTGAAATCCAAACTATTGTTACAGTCTAAGAGAAACAACTGTATGTACAAAGGCAAGATTTTCGAACGTGAGTTCTGTCCCTTTGATTTTTCTTAAGAGACATTATAAAAGAATTTAATTTATACATTCCCTTGCACTCCGCTAGGGGGCGCTATCCATTTTTGCCAGGCTTCCAAGTCGAGAACAAAATTTCTAAAAACAGCAAACCCACCCACCTTCTTAGCATCACCTTTGGTTTGCCTTTGATTACACTACATTTTCAGTTTGGGTAAATGGGAAAACAATTTGCTTACTTAGGACTTTTATTATTAAATGACCAAGGTGCATAAATTGTTTGCCCCATCTTTGATTTCAGACATTCATTATATTTTACTGCATAATAGTAAACAGTTTTTTTAAGCATTATGTTCATCTTAAGAATAGTTGTTTAGTTACGTCATTTATTATTAAATGAATAGTTTGTTTAGTTACGTCATTTATCATTAAACGGCCTTTTCAATGTCAGACAGTTTTGTGTTTGAATTATTTTAGGAAATCAAACAAGCGACCCTGTGTTTGTCGCCATTAGAATAAGTACAGGCGACCATAAATAGATATACAACTTTATTCATAAGGAATTAAAACTAAATTAAGGCAACACAATAGCCTGGGTTCCAGTCTGATCATTTTTTCTTCTTTTTTATTTTTCCGTTCCTTGGGTCAAAAATGACAATATTAATCGAAATCAATAATGGACAACCGATACCATTTATGTGGTATATTTTTATCCCCTTATTAATAGAATATTAGCATAAGAAAATATTGCAAAAGTATTGACGAATGGACCCAGGCTAGCAACACAACGCAAAATAGCATTAATATATCGTTTACCTAGGACATTAGCTAAACTTTACACTAAAAACATCAAAAGAGTAAAAATGATGTAGATCACTTAATGAGCAATAAAGTGCTGAATATTATTTATGAGGTCTTCTGACTACATGTACTTTTACTTTTTTCACAAATAGTTTCAATTGTTTTTATTAGTATTAAGTTAAGGTAGAATCTTATTTGGATTAATATTTCCAAAGCCTGTTTCACACCAATCATGTGTTTGGCCATATGATTTCGTAGGTGATGGGTGCCGACAATCTGGCAAATATCCAGACATACTGTCCTGCCAACTAAGAATGGCAGTTACGTCATGTTTTGTTTACATAGATATCAGAGACTCATATTCGATAGATCACTTGTGTATTAATCCTATCCACAGGATAGGTTTAATACATAGGTGATCTATCGATTTGCGTTAGTTCAGGTGGAGTGTACAAGTAAAATTAATTTTACTTAACATTTGTAAACAAAATATTACGTCAATGTTACTCTTGGTTTGCACAACAGTAGTATGATTATACCGCGGATCCTCTCTTCCCTCTTCACAAAGAAAGTTTTCCGAGTTGGACCCCTGACAAAACTTTCTGGATCCGCACATAATAAAGCTTACTGATCAGGGAGCACAGCGCTCCCATTCAGCCTGAATCTATAGTCATAATTGAGATAATGCAACACCTCATTTTCATTAGCAACACAAGTGATAGTTATTTTTTTATCTATTTTGCACATTGTACTTCAACAACAGCAGAATCTAGGGCGAAGATTTGGTACCAGTAAAATGCATTTAAGATCCCCACCCCCACCCCAGGTGGCTTAGGCTAAAGTCCGTTCTAAGGGGGTGGTTCTGTTGTTGTGGACTTGTTTATTGTTACTCCCAATGTGGGAGTCTGTAATTGTTCTATGTTTGTTTTACGTTACTTTATGTGCATTCTAGTTTTGCAATCATCTTGATGGGGAAGAGAGAGCTGGTTGCTTTGCATAATTTGTTTTCCTGGTGTCTCGAGGTTGTTGCGTGGCTCTTCCTCGCGGTGCCATGGGTTTGTCTTCAGTTTGTGATTGTGATATTTCCTGGTCATATTCACTATTTTGGACTTGAAAACTCACAAACTGAATTTTGTGAATGAATGACCATAATTTAAAGATAAAACATATAAAAAATCATAAGCCGGTGTCCAATAAAAGATACAAGTTGTCATAAGCTTCCGACTTTCTTGATCAGACTATTTTAGTGCTGATTGAGTTAAATCTTCGCCGTACAGTGTTTATGGGTTCCTGCTCACCTACTGTCGTGCCAACGAAGAGTGACAGTGACGTAATTCTTTGCCATATATGCCAACTTGTACCTTATGCTGGATAGAGTTTGATATTGTCACATAAATCTTAATTTTAAGGACAGTTTTCATGGAATCCTGCTCATCTACTGTCGTGCCAACCAAGAGTGAAAGTGACGGATAAGAATTGGATTAATACACATGTGATCTATCGATTAGAATTTTCTGATAACTTTGTAAACAAAACATGACGTCATTTTTACTCTTGGCTGTAAGGACAGTTGGTCTGCACAGTTTTATTAATAAAAGGACTTAAATACATGAGAATCTAGAAATTCTAATTTATAAACCTTTTATTTAATAGAACGTTCTAAGTTTTCCAGTATCGTATCGAACCCTATGGAAGAATCTATTATTAAATGTCAAAATAATAGAATATTCAAAACTTACCAGGGATGTCAATTGTCCAGTAGATCGTGTCTCCAACAGTCGCTGACGAGACTGGTGAACCAAGTTGATTGACACTTCTTAACTCAGATGACACCACGAAAGATGGAGTGACTATGTCTTGTGTTGTAACTTCAATGCTGAAATCAATCGTAAGAACGTTAATCTGTTTAATATGGAACTACGCCATGTATAATCAAAATTATTGGTTTAACCCTTAGGCCACTCAAAGATCTGGAAGGGTACATGTAAAACCGTCATGTAGGAAAACAATGAGAAAAGCTCCAATGATGCAATTTTAGAAGATGGAAACGGATTTTAGTGGTACAATGCAAGTATTTTTTATCAAAAACAGATAGTTGTGACAGTATATACACCGGATTGACGGTAATCGAAAACGTTAATACTATCGAAGAACGTAGATAAAAAAATCGTTTGGAACAGGGCTTTTGATTGCCAATTGTCTCTCGACTGCGGAAAGGATTAATACACAAGTGATCTATCGATTTTAAGTACCTGATAACTTTATAAATAAAATAAATGTCTTTGTTACTCTTGGCTGGCAGGACAGTAGTTATTTAGAAGGAAACAAAGTACAAATTAACACTAATGGTTGCACTAATAAGGTAAGGTAGATAACAAAAAAAGGATCTCTCATAAATCGATAAAGATAATACATTAATGTGTAGGCTCAGGTAAAATTTGGATCTGCTCTTCACAATTCACTTATATACTCGACGTCAGTGAAAAGTTACCAGTAAATCACATACATTTAACATAGGACACGATTTAGTCCATTCTGAACGAAGAACGGCTGATACTTCAACATTCAACTTTATGATATAGAGTCACATGCATCACCACTATGGAAAACGGTATTCATCACACCCGAATGCATTATACTCATTCCTTGATGGACCCTTGTAGTTTCCATTGCATTGTATAGGAAAATGCAACGGTTTGGTGCTACCTTAAAGTTTGATCCTCATTTTTCACGTTTAATGGGATAACCTAAACCATTGTGGTGGCGTTTTCAATGAAAATGTCTAGGGCATGTCCTGGCATGTTGTCTTCTGAAAATGATGATTTCAAATTCTTAAAAACTGCGAAAAACATAAAATGCACGTGCATCACGTGCACCATAGTTCCAGGACTCCTGTAACTGTTTTATCTCTCCAAACCAGCTTGTTGTTGACCAGAAACATGAACGTAACAGTAGCCAAACAGCAAGATTATATATTTTCAGAAATATCGAAATTTCTATACTGGTAACTTTTCATTGACGCTGAGTATATATACTATAGACATGTTAATCTCTATAATACAAACTTAAAAGAGTTTTAAGAGTGCTATGGGTTGGTCTACAGTATGCGATTGTGGCATGTTCTGGTCATAATCAATCTCTTTTTGTTATTTGTTGGGTTCTGTTACAATGATATTGCACTTTGCAGCTTTTTACAAATGGTACATAAAAAATAAACATGCAATCTACATCATGATTCAAATGTTGGACTTACTATCAATAAATAATTTAAGATAGCATAGCAATAGCTCATGCATCTAGTGACAAGGCATGAATTAAGGCAGGGGTAGTGCTGAGTGTCTCCTAGAGCAGGGTCTTCCCATTTATTTTACATATACTGAGCGAAACTTCCAAACCACCACTCAATATTTTCTCATATATCTTAACATATATGATACATATATGGCTACAATTTACACTCAATATGGAAAAATCAATTAAATAGAACCTGTCAAAATTTCATTTTCACAAATTGAAAATAACCTGCTCACTTGATAGACTGTATAAAGACACCATCGTATTTCATTTTAACACAAACGCTAAAATTTGAACTAAACGCTTAAAACCGAGTATTCTAGGGACCTAAAGTAAAAAAAAATTATGGTGTTATAAATGGACATGATTATTAAACATTTTTGGGTTTTGTTTTATTATGTAGGAAATTTTAAGGTAATCAACAATGTTCCTATGGAAGCCCATATGACATTAAACAACACAAGTATGCTTTATGGAGATGACACGTTTTTGTCCTCAATAATATGGAAACTTTCTGGTGCTGTAAATGGACATTATTGAACACTATCGTGTTTATTTTGTAATAAAGTAGCAATTTTCATGCAATTCTGTGCTCCTATGGAGGCTCAATTGGCCAAAAAATACATAAATGGGTTTATGGTGATGAAATGTTTTTGTCTACAATATTATAGAAGCATCCGTCACCCATTAACCGTGTACTGCACATCAATTTCGACACTTCCGACGTACCAATGCAACATTTGTGCATCACCGCACCAAAGTATGGTGGACTATACAGGACATTTTATGACATACGTAATAGTCAGTTCTCGTCGATTTTTCTCGTCATACGAGTGCAAAAATAAAAAATGACCGACAGGTTGTGGTGTAAACTTTCGCCTCTATCAAAACATATCAAGCTTTATGATAAATTATGAATCAGTCTCAGCGAGACCCCGTTTTCAATTGAACTCACAGCCTGACCCCTCTACTTTATACGCATACAACCCAAACGTTGGCATATTTGTGATAAAATAAAGTTGTCGGATAGTTGTCGATGAAAATACGAATATACACAAGGCGAAAAACATTTAGCATCGTGTGCCACGTGCAAAACCGGTATTAGTACTCTATCGTTACGCATAAATGATCATCCTTATTGAATCAAACTTTGTTATGTTGAATCGACGGATATATGTGCCCAAATATTATGTGTCAAATATCATTCCAAACAGTTTAATAATAAATGAGCTATATTGAAAAATGCGTTTTGTAAACTGGCGGTTTAAAAGATTCGTTCAGTATAGATAATGGCAAAGCTCAAAACTGTTAAAGTTTTGGTAAAGGCTACGTTCAAAATAGTGCGAATGAGTAACTGATTGGTCAAATTATACAATAAGCTGTTTAACAAGCTATTAACTATTCAAACTAAAGTATCATGTAATACTTAGTAAACTCATAATATGTTCATGGATTTGGCTTAAATATGTTTGTCCTGTGACTAGGGTCCCCCGTTTTGCCAGTAGATGTATTTTATCCCACTTGAAATAAACAACTATGTTTGCCAAATCTTGACTTCATTTTATTTGGATCAAAATTCCTGTATAGGATCTTGAAGATTGCAAGTATAAAAATTAACCATAGCTCTCATTATACAGGAACAGCATTGTCTATACCCAAGTATACAATGTTTCATAGATATTGTAATTTCCTTGTATGCTGAATTCATTTAATTTTAACTGTACACTGTTGACAATTACATGATGAAACAATCAATTTATCACCTGTCACCATTGCCATCTTCTATTTTTAGTTGAACGTAGTTTCATAATATCATATTGCAATCCTGGTTATTTTATAATATTGTGCAGAAACTCCGAAAGAAACTGTTCTGCTTGCTAACTATCTTAGACTTAGGTCGTTTTAGGTCAAGTTACCTCAGCCATATAACAAACTTGGGAGATGAAGCATTGATAAGTTAGGGGTCTTTCATGCAAACCAAATATCTATGTGTCTTGATCCACATCTGAATTAAGGGTGATGTTTGCGCCGATAAACCGATTTAAGTCCTCCAGTTAAATATTTTACTGACCGTTCCAAGGCGGTACTTCTTTTGTGGATCTTTTATGTTTTTTTGCTGTCTTGTGTTTGCTTTGCCTATGTGAGCGTCTGTTTATATGTGCCTTGTGGTCATCAGTACATGTTTTAGCGAATTGTCATGGCTAACAAATAAATTCTACATTAGAAAAGGCAAATTAACCTCCTTAGGGATATTTTTCTACATCAATCAAATCACAGATGTTAGTCCAATTGATTATGCTCGTAAATGTATATATTAAATAAGCATTTCAGGACACATTTACTCTGAATACTAAGAAATGACTCCTAACTGATGGACGAGGTGTACGATCAAATCATCAGCTGCTCCAATATGATGAATGACTGTGTTCCCAAGATGTCACGAGACATCTGTTTTGGGGAAATTTAATTTGGAATAAAACTTGCATTGGTATTTTACAGTTAAAATAATAACGTAAAGAAACACATACCAATTACCTTATGGCATGCTTTGATCTCCTATCACCATTGTAAAAACAATAAGCAAAATATGTTTAATGATGATACTGGAATTAAAATTTTTCGATACTGAAACAATTATAAACATTTGAGCTGTGATAGACATAAGAGTTATATTTATGGTATATTAAAATAAGACGATATCTTTAATATCATTCTCACCAGCGTCACTGCATTTTGTCCTTGAGCAAGAACATTAATCATAGCTTAGTACTGGTTCAGCCCAGGAAGACCCGTCCCTTTATAACTGAAAAATTGTTGATGGGACGTAAAGAATCAAAATCAAACAAGCAAGCTTTAATATTACATCTATTCTGCATCATTATTTGGATCAATACATTTTGGATTAACGAAATGGTGCTTTTAAATCTACATTATTTCATTAAGGCAAATGAAAGTCCCCATTTCTGTAATTGAAACCTGCAAAAAGACCTCGCAAATTTATAATTATGACTTATTTTCTCAAAATGTTGCAAGTACCTGGGATATTGTAATTCACATAAAAATATCATAATTGCTGGCAATAGCTTTGTAGTGTAGTTGCAATAATGTAATTAAAACACGTATGTAAACATAGATACTATATATTAATGAGGTGGATTTTGATTAACCTGACTATAAATGATAGCAATATACCTGCATTAATTATTATGCATTATTCCTTAACGTCATAAAAATTAAATCACATGAAATTCTATTACGGTATGTACCTAATTATGTTTTACTACTAACACTATGGTCTACGATCAAAAGTTAAGTGATTACAATTAAATGTAAAAGGTTAATATGGAAGATTACCCTTAATGTCAGAGCTATTTCCAAAATATATCCTACAAAAGTTAACCGTGCCTTCACTGTGTGGCCATAATTAGTAATGTACTTTAGCATTAGCTTTATGTTAGGTAGGTTACCATCTGCTAACAGGCCGATATAAAAACCAATGTGAGGATATATTCCATCCAATATAAGGTATTTACTACATCATATCATAGTTTTAACATGCCTGATGTTATATGAAGGGAGGCTTGGTATTTTTGTTCTCATGAAGATATGCTTAATATATGCCATTAACAGTGTCATTGTCAAAAGTGTTTTACTATTGCTTATTGATGGGAACAACCGCAACAAATGTGTGAAATAATAAAAGAAATAATGTTTTGTCCTAAAAGCACGAGATCATGGTCAAGCCCTTCGTGAAAGCTGTAGAAAGGAACATTATACTTTTAGGAAAATGGCTCAATTTCAAATGGTTAAATGTAACGTGAGTAAGAACTAAACACATCTTATTTATTAGAAGATGAATAATTGCATAGTTATAATTAAGACCAATTCTCACGTAGAATTGCCAATTGATGTCGCCAGCCTTTCACGATCAATAACTTGTCAATTATATATGTTTACAAGTAATTTAAGATACTATTCGATAGACTGGCCAATTCTGATATAAAATTGATGTTTCCAGAACGCTCAACAATGTTTTAACAAAATATATGACACGAATAATAGCCAAGGGGTCCGAATATCGCTTGTCGCCAGTCGTTAATTCCACCTTAACTGCACATTCTAATACACATTCGGCTTGTGCATGAAAAAATGAAACTCATCATTTTGAAATATTAGGTGGTGGCATATAGAAAAGACAACAAAATAGTTTATTTTTCAAGTTTTTTGTTTTGTCATTACATCGTTATTTTGTCGCCAAATTCAACAAATTTACGAGTCCAAACAATAAAAGTAAGTAAGGTTGCAAAGATCAGGAATCGATACAATCAAGTACCACACCTGACCCAGGATACCAATGGGAAAGTGACAAACTCACAGAAGACACCACAAACGAGAGCCAAGAGGTCAGCCCTTTCCCAGCAGGTGACCACGAAGCACATATAAACAGACGCGCACAAAACATAGCAAACACAAGACAGAACAAAAACATAAAAGATCCACAAAAGAAGTACCGCCTTGGAACGGTCAGTAAAATATTATACTGGAGGGCTTAAACCGGTTTAACGGCGCCAACCTCACCCTTAATTCAGATGTGGATCAAGACACATAGATATTTGGTTTGCATGAAAGACCCCTAACTTATCAATGCATCATCTCCTAAAACATATAAATCAAGATATAACAAGGAGATAAAGCAAGGATAAGGACTCAACAGTAAATTAAACTGAATACCGGAGCAAAAGAAATCCAACAGGTAAACCCCGGTGGGCCCGACAAACAGCCAAAGCATCAGGCCCCTACCATCTCATCAATAGATAAACCCAATCATCACATACCAAATGCCTGAAATATAACTTCAATTTGCCATCAGAAGATGTGTTGTATGTCATATAAACTAATAATCAGCTATTTGATTTTATGCTCTTGATAGTAAAAATAAGCTAGAAGCCGCTTTTCATACTTTTAAAACGGAAAATAAGCTTTATAATTTATGAGACCTTTGCTTTTGAGCTTGTAGTGTTTCCATTGAACAACAAAGATTAGATATGATCTTCAGAAATTACAAGTGCTGTATTGTCCTTTACGTTAAGACGTAACTTGAAGTATAAATTTTGATAGTAAAATCCTTATCAGCAATTCTTGGTAAAGATAGTTAAAATTTCTCATATACGAGACCTAACTTACGGAAAAAAAACACTATTTGGTTTAAATTACATCATTAATGTTCAATTTTGCTAATTTTACCCTATTTTGTCATTTAATACAATCCCTATGTAGTCATTTCATACGCCATAAGCAGAAAATTCATATATTTTGGAAAAATAGTTTGTGTGTGTAAAGCTATAAACTGGGTAACTTTTTAACAATAATTATATAATTATTTGTAGACAGAGGCATTGCATTTGCTTGCAACACTATTAGGATATCCACAGCCGTTAGATATATAGGTGCGTCCTGTGAAAGGGGTTCAGGCTGACTTTATTTTCTCTTAAAACAAATCGTCTCGTACATTAGACAAAAATGTCCCAAAAATTAGAAATGAAGGGTGTCTCACCAAATCAGGCAACATTTCTTTTGAAATACAAATGTGTAAAATATAGTCTTGTGCAAAATCTTATACGTAAGTTAACCGTATATTATTTGGCTCACTTTTCTATTATGAAGTACCTGATGGTATGAAATTCACACATTTAAATGAAAACTTTTATTGACATTTTATAAAAAAATTTGACTGCCTATGTTCAATTGAGGCATCCCTTTCAGTTAGGTATATGCCTGAAACGTCCAGAAACTTCTATCCCCACTGCACCACAAACCCTTGTCGTTAAAATACACGTAATAGATAAACGAAATATGGAATCTTTGATGCAATATCTATTTACCTAGGGGTCCCATTGATTAGTATTTTAACCTATTTTCATCCCCTAAATTAGAAATATTATGCTTAACAGACAGATCATCGAACATAATTAAAGAAAACTGAACAGATGTTGGAAGAACTTTCACCAAATAAGAGCAAATAAAAACAAAACTTTTTTTGCATATTTTATCTCAGAGACGGTTCTTTTGATCGCCCAAAACATATCTGTAAACTGATGGTTTAAAATTAATAATATTTTACCCTCAAATAGCGCGCTTATTTGGGCCAATATATTGGTATTAAATCTTCGATATCTGATTAATTTGTGATGAAAAAATACTCGTTTTACGTGATACGACGCCTTTGAAGTAAAGAGGGAGAAAAAATCGTTCAACTTGTTTAAGTGCTAAAATTCAAAACGGCAAAATTCCAGCCGATGAGCTGACCTTGAGACTATAAAACTTTTTACAAGCTCAACTCAAATGAGCATGAAATTTATCCTGCTCTTATATGTTAACTGTCAGCAAATGTTCGCCTTAGATAACATCTATAAGCGGGATAAATGCAACACCTGAGTGTTGAAAAGCTGAGAAAAACCTTAATATTCTAGCCTCTTAGTTTCTGATATCAGTTAAATTATCATGCTCATTTGAGCTGAGCATGAAAAGTTTATAACCTCCGGACCAGGGCTGACCTATCAGAGATACCAGTATAATTTGGAAAGGTTGGAGGATCTTTATTGTACACAATGACGATTTTATTTTATAGAAACGAGAAATAAGTTTATGATCAGTGGTCAAACATGTGTTATTCTCTAATTTACGAGGCAACATGCTTTTATTGTGTTTTGTTTTAATGTTTGCTTTAAGATTGAGAACAATTATTTGTTGTACACTCAGAAAGTAGGAATTTTAAATGTATGTGTTTTGCCATCTAAATAAAACGCCTATGTCGAACAGTTGTAAGTTTATGGTTGAACTTTGATGAAATGGCAGCAACTTGAACGCACTACTAATGTGTCATCTAAAAAGACATTTCAATTGACGTTGGTACGTGTTTTGTATGCAAACTAGAAACAGTCTATGTTTGATTGCATGTAAAAAAACACTTCTACATTATTACCACGTTTAGTGCAGGTTCAAATCAATTTGAAATGAGAGTATAACCTTCAGGACTTTCTAGTCTAATATACGAGTCTTTTTTCGTTTGCAAAGTAGAAACATTCCTTGATAATTTGTTTTAGTTATGTTTTCTATAAACGCAATGCATGTATTTATTGTGTCGTGTGTGCTTTGTTCTCGTGTATCTGTTTAGTTAGATAAGAAATTGTTCTGAAAACAAGTATTTTTCTTAAAATGATTGTTCTTTTTATTATTACCATTTTCGGAGTAAATTTGCAGGTATACTTGCGAAACTTATTGATTCAAAATGTTTAATGTCAGCGCAAAAACTGGCCACCAAATTTTTATTTATACAGACTATTGCTGAGCATTCTTTGTGTCTTAGGACACCCACCTTTAAAATTCTTACATTTTTTGCATATACCACCAACCATTCGGATACATAAATACCAAATTTCCAGTGAAGTTAAACATTTTCTGTTTTGGAATATAACCAGGCAGGCCCTCTATTAGTTAATGGTGATGACTATTTTAGCATAGGTTGAAGTTGAAAAATCGTCATTTCAAAAGTCGATTTGGCAATTCTACGTGAGAATGGATCTTAAGCAAAAGAAACCTTTTCTTTACAATTAAATGGTTATTCTTAGTCATATTACATTTTAGTTGATTTTATATGGTAACGTACTTTACAGACCTATCATGAATATTTGACCGCAGGAAACTTGGTAAAATATGGCTTTCCAAACAGGATAGGCCCATACATAACAGGATAGAAATTCATCTTCCATGAGGGCTCAGGGGAACTTAAAATTAGAGATTTGGCCCCTATTTAGATAAAATATTGCTACAATTTTCACCGATTTTGCACTTAAATGACCTTTGATCCAAACACACATGTCTTGAGGAATCTGTTTGGTAATATAGCATGACTGTATCATTAAAAAGAGATTTTATATTACTTTTCATACTTTTGGATACTTAATTAATAAAACCGCTAAAATCTGGCGTATATACAAGAAATTGCACTCAGTTGACCTTTGACCTAATTCTAGGTCTTTGGGGCATTTCCAGGCTTGGCATCCACCCCTATCCTTTTCAAAACATATTAAGGTACACTATTAGCCTGGATGACAAAATGTACTCAAAAATGCCAACAGATTTTTTTTCAGGCTCTGTATGGCCTACTATAAAAATCAGCACACGTAATGGGAAAAATAATAAACAATTGCAGCTGTCAGTGGAAAGGACATTAATATGTTTTTTTCTGACCATACCTTTTCCCATGCAACTGCTGGTGATAAAAAGCAAATGGCTTTGCTTGCGTGGGGGCTTCTTCATTTTTTCTAAACAAACTAATAACAACGATGGAACTACTGATGTTTCAAAGATGCATAGTAATGAGGCGATTCTATATTTCTTATAAACCGGTGAAGATTACGTATTTTCACTACCATGTGCACTATGCAGTAGTCTGTGGTAGATTCATTATAACTGTAAATTGAGACTACCTGTATGCCCAAAAACAAGGTAAACTCGCCAGTGTTTGATTACAACGTTTCTTATATATCTTTGAAACATCATTACAAAAATGCTTCCAACACAGAGCTACTACCGTGCCAACCAAGAGTGACAGTGACGTAATATTTTGTTTACAATTGTTGATTAAAACACTTATTGTATATACCACTTGAGCTAACTCGAATCGATAGATCACTTGAGTATTAATCCTATCCTGTGGATAGGATTAATACACAAGTGATCCATCGACTATAATCATTGCTAACTTTGCAAACAAAACATGACGTCACAGTCACTCTTGGCTGGCAGGACAGTAAACAAATCCATTACCTGGGCGATCCAAAGACAAACATATGGTAAAAGTTTTATCATGGACGTAGGATAACAGTTTTTACAACTTTGAGCGTTATTTTTTATTTTTTTTTTCAAATCTAACAGACAGATTAGGTCGTAAGCGTAAAGACATTTTTTACAGAAAGTTTAAATTGGCAGCTGCGAGTTATATTGTGTATACTGTATAGTTATGTTGAAATGGGAGATCTCTACTGTCCTGCCAGCCAAGAGTGACAGTGACGTCATGTTTTAATTACAAAGTTATCAGAGACTTAGAATCGATATATCACTTGTGTATCAATTCTATCCTCAGGATAGTATTAATACACAAGTGATCTATCGATTTACATTAGCTCAAGTGGAGTGTCCACGTAATTTTTTACTTAACAATTATAAACAAAACATGATGTCACTGTCACTCTTGACTGGCAGGACAATATGTGTAGAAAAACTTACTTTGCAGCAAGGTTGTTTACAACAGTCTTATCAACTCCTCCAGAGGGAAGGTCGTTACATTGGACCTCATAAGAAATGAAGCTGGTACCAGCAAACGTATCAACACTACCGGCTCGGTTAGAGAACCAGACTACTATTGTGTTATCCTGAAGAAAGAGATTAGATAGAATTAACTAAACAAATATATAAAAGTATTTAACTAGATAATGTATTAACAGTATGGCGAAAGTATTGCAAGCCTGTTTAGCATGCGAGTTGTCAAGCACGACCAATTTGCAGGTACGAGGGTTGTTCCAAAAGTTCTGATATTTGCCTCGTAGCTTTGTTCAGAGACAGGGGAATACTATGTACCTTTTGAAAACAATACGCTCAACCTCTGAAACAATGCTAACCTCTATTCGTTGAACTATTTTTGTTTATTTTGTTTATTTTATACCTGGGCCTCGGCACGAGAAAGCCTGTCTTTGGGGTTTGCAAACAACAAAAAGCGCAGGCTGGTATCTGCGCAGACTTGTCAGCCCCTTTGTTTTTCGCTTTTTGGAAAGTATCGTATCTAGATTTAACATTTTCTAGCTAGACTCTGTAGCTGATGAGACTGTTTGAGTCTCGCTTTGTCGGAAACTCTGAAGACAGGCTTTGTCGAGTCGAAGTTCATATTCCACTGGCCGATTCAGGTTATACATGTAGAAGTATTATCATATTTGTATCATCTTTATTTTATATTAACTGCACGATGTGCCTGCGTTGTAAGTTTTCATACCACCCCTACCAACTTTAGCACGAAATATCTCGTGATGTGCAAGGTACATACACTGATGTAGGTGGTATAAAATAGTTATACCATGTTTGTCCACCTGTACGTAAGATAATCCACTCGCTAAAGCTCGTGGATTATCTCCACGTACAGGTGGACAAGCCATGGTATAACTATTACATATTTTTGTTACTTTTCATGTCCATTCAAAACTCGAGGGCCTATGGAACCCAGCTCTTATAGAAGTATATTTTCAGGGTATTTCATTGGAGCTGAACTTTGAGCAGCCATAAAAACAAAATATTGACTAAGACTGGTCTGCTGTGAATTGTGGGGTATGTTATATGCCAAATAGACTCGTTAAGCTACGCATTCAATGGCCCCCCCTATGAGGTCAAAAAATTAAAGTTGCTCTTCACAAGTTTCTTTTTATTAGTTTATTAGAACAATAACCAAAGTGTAAAGGTCTGGTATTGATTCGACTTTTATGGTTGCCATATTACAAAAATGGCCGCCAAAATAGGCTGAAAATAGGAAAATGACCATTTTGGAGCAAATTTGAGACATGTAACAGAGGAATTGATATAGAGCACAAGCAAATACCAAAAAAATATTTTAACAGATGATGAGAATTATCACGGCACATAATATAGTAAAAGGTTTTTTTGGTATTTGCATGTGCTGATATCTAATTCTTAAAAAATCGGTCTACAAAAGCCTCAAATTTGGCCTAAAATGGCTATTTCTCTATTTTAAGCCTATTTTGTCGGCCATTTTGGTTACCATAGCAACCGGTAAAAATAAAATAAATGCCAGAATTTTACACTTGGGCTATTCTTCTAATAAACCATAAGATTAAATTTGTGATAGGCAATTTTCAGTTTTGGGCTCTTAAGGGGGCCAAAATAGCCCCTTAATGCACGTACCCCTTTTCAGTCCTCAAATTATGCAGGAGAGAGTTGGCTTACATATTACTATATGAATATATACACAACGAACAAATTGAGCATTTTGTTCTGAGAAAACGTTTTGAAAAATCCAGTATTCCATAGCTTGGAGAGACTGATTTTTTATGGCATATTTCAAAGCACCATTAAGATACAGCTTGAAAAACTGAAGTCCTAAAGGTTTTCGTTTTTTGTCTACGGAAGATACAATTTGCCACACGGGAATAAATATAGGATCTTACATGAATGCTCATGTTTTATTGAATTTATTAAACGAGTTGGGAAAAAGAGATAAAATGCGAGGCTTGCCGAGCATTTTATCTCTTTTTCGCAACGAGTTTAATAAATTCAATAGTGCAAGAGCACGAATGTTAGATTCTTTATCATATGACAAATACTTTGAAATCTGATTTCTGGCGTAAAAACGTTATAATTTTGTCATTATGTACGCAACGTTGTTATGGACGTCATAACATTTCCCAAAAATCGATAAACCACTAGTGGTTTACAGATTTTATTGCATTGCGTTATTTCACTCCCAGACTCGACGTCATATGATAATGTCAATTTTCCTGTAAAAAATTAACCTTTTGTTTCCGCACACCACAGAATACAATTTTGGAGAGCACAAAATGAAATAATGGAGCATTTCCAATGAATACATGGGCTTGGGTTTGAAAAATAGTGCTTTGGCCCTGAACGGCATTAATGTACAGTATCTGCATTTTGCACTTCACTGATTTCTATGGAAACATAAATTATTTGATGATTTCCAAATTAAGCCTTATCTAGATAATTCAACTGCGACTCTATGGCCAGACGACTTTACTAAAATATCGTGTTTAATTTATGGCCCAAATGTAACAGCCTGCAAAATGCATTGACAAAGGAAATGTGCCTTGGAAACATGCTATTGGTGATTTGTGCCTCTACCGCCAACAGTAGGTCATAAAACTAAATTATGGTAGTTAAAAATGGTCAAAAGAATAGTCTCATGTTGGCTCAGGTTTAAAGCTGACGCCCAGACCTCATGGAAGGTAAGCTATCGCAAGAGCAATCGGAACTGCCTCAGCCAATTCCGCGGAATTCCGTGGACTCAGACGACGGATGTACATCGAGGATCTACTTTGTTAACGCGGGTGATAACATGCCGCTGATAATATATTATGTGACGACAACGTGACGGAAACCATAAATGAAGCTTATGTTTTTTTCAATAAAATATTGCTATAGCGATATTTTATTGGAAAATACATAAACTCCATTTATTCGGCTGAATTAATTTTGAATAATCAGAATAATCTATTTTAATAGAGCTGAACCCACATGATACAGAACTAGTTTTCCATACGCCAGTTCTGTCTAACAAAATGGAGCTTTTTGGTACATAGTACTACGTGTAATGCTCCTTATATACACCCGTAGTCACGATTCGATTTTCGAATTGTGACGGACTTTCCCGAATGATCGCAAGAGATCTCAAGGAGGTCCTAAAATTAGGAAAACAAATCTGTATCCAAGATGGCCACTGTCCACCGCAGGCATTGCTGAACCTGGTCGTTTCATGTTGAAGCAACTTTGAATAATACAAATTCGGATTAATTGAAAAGGTGTGATAAAATAGGTTTTTAAATATAGGAAAATTTTAGTCAAAAGTGTATCCTTGCTTTAACCGAGCTGCCCACATCCTATCTTTTCTCCATGTGTATATTTGCTAACATTGACAAATATAAGTATGTAGGTAAACTTGTGTGCTCCAAGATCAAACTGATGTTAGAGCAGTCTGATATGGGTATACTTGGTTTGACCAAACACTTCTAAAACAAATCAGCAGGCGACAAAAGCAGGCAACTTTTGTTGTCAAAAGGGCGTTTTGAGGGCTTATTTCTCGTTAGTTTACCTGAGAACATCCGGTTATATTACTTTCTGCTCCACTTGTGGATACTGAACATTTTACAGCTGCAGATACCCCTTCATCTTGCACGGCGAACACGTGAGAATACAGACCCACGTTAGGGTTGGTTACCTGAACAGTGCCATCAGGAAGACAAGCTGAAATTATAACACGTGAGAATACAGACCCACGTTAGTATTGGTTACCTGGACAGTGCCATCAGGAAGACCAGCTGAAATAATAACACTTGAGAATACAGACCAACATTAGGGTTGGTTACCTGGGCTGTGCCATCAGGAAGACAAACTGAAATGCAACACGTGAGAATACAGACCCACGTAAGGGTTGGTTACCTGGACAGTGATATCAGGAAGACAAGCTGAAATTATAACACGTGCGAATACAGACCCACGTTAGGGTTGGTTACCTGGACAGTGCCATCAGGAAGACAAGCTGAAATTATAACACGTGAGAATACAAACCCACGTTAGGGTTGGTTACCTGGACAGTGCTATCAGGAAGACCAGCTGAAATTATAACACGTGAGAATACAGACCAACGTTAGGGTTGGTCACCTGGACAGTGCCATCAGGAAGACAATCTGAAATTATACCACGTGAGAATACAAACCCACGTTAGGGTTGGTTACCTGGACAGTGCCATCAGGAAGACAAGCTGAAATTATAACACGTGAGAATACAAACCCACGTTAGGGTTGGTTACCTGGACCATGCCACCAGAAAGACAAGCTGAAATGCAACACGTGAGAATACAGACCCACGTTAGGGTTGGTTACCTGGACAGTGCCATTAGGAAGACAAGCTGAAATTATAACACGTGAGAATACAGACCGACGTTAGGGTTGGTTACCTGAACTGTGCCATCAGGAAGACAAGCTGAAGTTATACCACGTGAGAATACAAACCCACGTTAGGGTTGGTTACCTCAACAGTGCCATCAAGAAGACAAGCTGAAATTATAGCACGTGAGAATACAGACCTACGTAAGGGTTGGTTACCTGGACAGTGCTATCAGGAAGACAAGCTGAAATTATAACACGTGAGAATACAGACCCACGTTAGGGTTGGTTACCTGGACTGTGCCATCAGAAAGACCAGCTGAAATTATACCACGTGAGAATACAGACCCACGTTAGGGTTGGTTACCTGGACTGTGCCATCAGAAAGACCAGCTGAAACTATACCACGTGAGAATACAGACCCACGTTAGGGTTTGTTACCTTGACTGTGCCATCAGGAAGACAAGCTAAAATGCAACACGTGAGAATACAGACCCAAGTAAGGGTTGGTTACCTGGACAGTGATATCAGGAAGACAAGCTGAATTATAACACGTGAGAATACAGACCCACGTTAGGGTTGGTTACCTGGACAGTGCCATCAGGAAGACAAGCTGAAATTATACCACGTGAGAATACAAACCCACGTTAGGGTTGGTTATCTGGACAGTGCCATCAGGAAGACAAGCTGAAATTATAATACGTGAGAATACAGACCCACGTTAGGGTTGGTTACCTGGACCATGCCACCAGAAAGACCAGCTGAAATGCAACACGTGTAAATACAGACCCACGTTAGAGTTGGTTACCTGGACAGTGCTATCAGGAAGACAAGCTGAAATTATACCACGTGAGAATACAAACCCACGTTAGGGTTGGTTACCTGGACAGTGCCATCAGGAAGACAAGCTGAAATTATAACACATGAGAATACAGACCCACGTTAGGGTTGGTTACCTGGACAGTGCCATCAGGAAGACAAGCTGAAATTATAACACGTGAGAATACAAACCCACGTTAGGGTTGGTTACCTGGACCATGC
The DNA here is from genome assembly GCA_964019695.1 of Loripinus fragilis. Taxonomy (NCBI): domain Eukaryota; kingdom Metazoa; phylum Mollusca; class Bivalvia; order Lucinida; family Lucinidae; genus Loripinus; species Loripinus fragilis. The sequence continues at coordinate 65,834,986 of OZ026514.1, read as the reverse complement.
CATCAGAAAGACCAGCTGAAATGCAACACGTGAGAGAACAGACCCACGTTAGGGTTGGTTACCTGGACAGTGCCATCAGAAAGACCAGCTGAAATTATAACACTTGAGAATACAGACCCACGTTAGGGTTGGTTACCTGGACATTACCATCAGGAAGACAAGCTGAAATTAAACCACGTGAGAATACAAACCCACGTTAGAGTTGGTTACCCGGACCATGCCATCAGAAAGACCAGCTGAAATGCAACACGTGAGAATACAGACCAACGTAAGGGTTGGATACCTGGACAGTGCTATCAGGAAGACCAGCTGAAATTATACCACTTGAGAATACAGACCCACGTTAGGGTTGGTTACCTGAACAGTGCCATCAGAAAGACCAGCTGAAATGCAACACGTGAGAATACAGACCCACGTTAGGGTTGGTTACCTGGACAGTGCCATCAGGAAGACAAGCTGAAATTATAACACGTGAGAATACAGAACCACGTTAGGGTTGGTTACCTTGACAGTGCCATCAGCAAGACAAGCTGAAATTATAACACGTGAGAATACAAACCCACGTTAGGGTTGGTTACCTGAACAGTGCCATCAAGAAGACAAGCTGAAATTATAACACGTGAGAATACAGACCAACGTTAGGTTTGGTTACCTGGACAGTTCTATCAGGAAGACCAGCTGAAATAATAACACGTGAGAATACAGACCCATGTTAGGGTTGGTTACCTGGACAGTGCTATCAGGAAGACAAGCTGAAAATATAATACGTGAGAATACAGACCAACGTTAGGGTTGGTTACCTGGACAGTGCCATCAGGAAGACAAGCTGAAATTATAACACGTGAGAATACAAACCAACGTTAGGGTTGGTTACCTGGACAATGCTATCAGGAAGACCAGCTGAAATTATACCACGTGACAATACAGACCCACGTTAGGGTTGGTTACCTGGACAGTGCCATCAGGAAGACAAGCTGAAATTATAATACGTGAGAATACAGACCCACGTTTAGGTTGGCTACCTGGACAGTGCCATCAGGAAGACCAGCTGAAATTATACCACTTGAGAATACAGACCCACGTTAGGGTTGGTTACCTGAACAGTGCCATCAGAAAGACCAGCTGAAATGCAACACGTGAGAATACAGACCCACGTTAGGGTTGGTTACCTGGACAGTGCCATCAGGAAGACAAGCTGAAATTATAACACGTGAGAATACAGAACCACGTTAGGGTTGGTTACCTTGACAGTGCCATCAGCAAGACAAGCTGAAATTATAACACGTGAGAATACAAACCCACGTTAGGGTTGGTTACCTGAACAGTGCCATCAAGAAGACAAGCTGAAATTATAACACGTGAGAATACAGACCAACGTTAGGGTTGGTTACCTGGACAGTTCTATCAGGAAGACCAGCTGAAATAATAACACGTGAGAATACAGACCCATGTTAGGGTTGGTTACCTGGACAGTGCTATCAGGAAGACAAGCTGAAAATATAATACGTGAGAATACAGACCAACGTTAGGGTTGGTTACCTGGACAGTGCCATCAGGAAGACAAGCTGAAATTATAACACGTGAGAATACAAACCAACGTTAGGGTTGGTTACCTGGACAATGCTATCAGGAAGACCAGCTGAAATTATACCACGTGACAATACAGACCCACGTTAGGGTTGGTTACCTGGACAGTGCCATCAGGAAGACAAGCTGAAATTATAATACGTGAGAATACAGACCCACGTTTAGGTTGGCTACCTGGACAGTGCCATCAGGAAGACAAGCTGAAATTATTACACGTGCACATTAGGGTTGGTTAACTGAACAGTGCCATCAGGAAGACAAGCTTAAATTATAACATGAGAATACAGACCCACGTTAGGATTGGCTACCTGGACAGTGCCATCAGGAAGACAAGCTGAAATTATACCACGTGACAATACAGACCCACGTTAGGGTTGGTTACCTGGACAGTGCAATCAGGAAGACAAGCTGAAATTATAACACGTGAGAATACAGACCCACGTTAGGGTTGGTTACCTGGACAGTGCCATCAGGAAGACAAGCTGAAATTATAACACGTGAGAATACAGACCCACGTTTAGGTTGGCTACCTGGACAGTGCCATCAGGAAGACAAGCTGAAATTATTACACGTGCACGTTAGGGTTGGTTAACTGAACAGTGCCATCAGGAAGACAAGATTAAATTATAACATGAGAATACAGACCCACGTTAGGATTGGCTACCTGGACAGTGCCATCAGGAAGACAAGCTGAAGTTATAACACGTGAGAATACAGACCCACGTTAGGGTTGGTTACCTGGACAATGCCATTAGGAAGACAAGCTGAAATTATAACACGTGAGAATACAGACCCACGTTAGGGTTGGTTACCTGGACAGTGCCATTAGGAAGACAAGCTGAAATTATAACATGAGAATACAGACCCACGTTAGGATTGGCTACCTGGACAGTGCCATCAGGAAGACAAGCTGAAATAACAACTTTTACACTGTAAATTCAAATATTTTGCGAGGGTTTATTTAGCGAAAATTCGCGGATGCAAACATGTCTTTTAAAACATTTTTCACGAAAATGAAATTCTCGCGACTTTGAATTTACAGTGCCTTGCAGTAGGTAACCAACAACCAAAAGTTTGCAGCAGCTAAAGATATGGTTTGAAAGTTAAGATTTTCAAGAGTTCTATAAAAGAACAAGCACATAGTATTGCTCCTTATGAGCCGTCTCATCAGGATTTTCACTGTTTGTTTAGTTGATTATTTTTACACTAATATTTATAATATCAACAAGGTCGCTGTCCGAATTTACCTGATGTTACTTGACTTTACCCTACTTATTGCATTGTCGAGCAATGAGTCTGGAATTAGTCTGTGGCTGCTGGAGCATTCCTGCTACCACATTTTGGATTAAATGACTCGGGTGAAACTTTTAAAATACCTCAAGCGCCACTTGCATACGCCAGCATAAGCGTATAAAGGAGGCTTGTTCATATACGAGATAAAAAGAGGAGCACAGTGGCTCAGTGGTAGAGTGCTTGACTCTAGACTGAATGGCCGTGGGTTTGAGCCATACCCGCGTCACTGACTTGTGGTCCTTGAGCAAGACATTTATCCTAGCTTAGTACTGGTTCAACCCAGGAAGACCCGTCCCTATATAACTAAAAGATTGTTGATGGGACGTAAAAAATAAAAGAAAATGAGATAAGTACCATAATCTCAGAAGTTGGCATAAATGTATAATGTGAACACTGGTTATATAATAGGGGTTGTAAAAAGAGCTGGCGAGTTTAGTATTTATCTTTGTAGTGGTGGTGTGGTCCGGAATCACAATGCCTCCTTAAAGTTAAGTAAGACTTAAGTTAAGTATTGATATTTCAACATGCTATATTGAATTCTAAATAAATTGCTTGGATCGATGTGGTATTTGTAATCAAAGATACCATTGTGATCTTCAGAAAAGTTAAAACTATCTTGATTTTAATAAGCTTTAAACGTTATTTTTCGCATCCTGAAAAATTAATTCTTAACTTAAGGCTTCCTTAACTCTAAGGAGGCATTGCAATTCTGAGCACAGGGCTCGGAATTACAATGCCTCCTTAAAGTTAAGGAAAACCTAATTTAAGTATTGATAATTTAACATGCTATATTAGATGCTAAAACAAATGCCTGGATCGATGCAGTACTTGTGGTCAAATATATCATTTTGATCTACAGAAAAAAATGAAACTATTTTGATTTTAGGCAGTTTAAAATATTATTTTTCACATCCTGAAAAAGCAATACTTAACGTAAGTCTGTCTTTCTTAAATTTAAGGAGTCATTGTAATTCCGTTCCCAGAATTCATAGCATAATATATAAATATTGAGCATTTACAAACTTTGAATAGTTTCTTAGCCATCAGTTTTAACATGTTGTGGGTGCTCATTGAGACGGTTCTTTGGAGTACACACAACATGTTTTGGTTGATAAAGGAATGTTTTAATTATACTCTTACATGTAGCTACAGGTCTGACTTTTGAGTACACACAACATGTTTTGGTTGATAAAGAATTGTCTTAATTATACTCTTACATGTAGCTACAGGTCTGACTTTTGAGTACACACATGTTTTGGTTGATAAAGAATTGTCTTAATTATACTCTTACATGTAGCTACAGGTCTGACTTTTGAGTACACACAACATGTTTTGGTTGATAAAGAATTGTCTTAATTATACTCTTACATGTAGCTACAGGTCTGACTTTTGAGTACACACAACATGTTTTGGTTGATAAAGAAATGTTTTAATTATACTCTTACATGTAGCTACAGGTCTGACTTTTGAGTCCACACAACATGTTTTGGTTGATAAAGAATTTTATCAGTCATCCCTAATATTAACGGAATGTTTTCGTTACCTGGACAGTGCTATCAGGAAGACCAGCTGAAATTATAACACGTGAGAATACAGACCAACGTTAGGGTTGGTCACCTGGACAGTGCCATCAGGAAGACAATCTGAAATTATACCACGTGAGAATACAAACCCACGTTAGGGTTGGTTACCTGGACAGTGCCATCAGGAAGACAAGCTGAAATTATAACACGTGAGAATACAAACCCACGTTAGGGTTGGTTACCTGGACCATGCCACCAGAAAGACCAGCTGAAATGCAACACGTGAGAATACAGACCCACGTTAGGGTTGGTTACCTGGACAGTGCCATTAGGAAGACAAGCTGAAATTATAACACGTGAGAATACAGACCGACGTTTGGGTTGGTTACCTGAACTGTGCCATCAGGAAGACAAGCTGAAATTATACCACGTGAGAATACAAACCTACGTTAGGGTTGGTTACCTCAACAGTGCCATCAAGAAGACAAGCTGAAATTATAGCACGTGAGAATACAGACCTACGTAAGGGTTGGTTACCTGGACAGTGCTATCAGGAAGACAAGCTGAAATTATAACACGTGAGAATACAGACCCACGTTAGGGTTGGTTACCTGGACTGTGCCATCAGAAAGACCAGCTGAAATTATACCACGTGAGAATACAGACCCACGTTAGGGTTGGTTACCTGGACTGTGCCATCAGAAAGACCAGCTGAAATTATACCACGTGAGAATACAGACCCACGTTAGGGTTTGTTACCTTGACTGTGCCATCAGGAAGACAAGCTAAAATGCAACACGTGAGAATACAGACCCACGTAAGGGTTGGTTACCTGGACAGTGATATCAGGAAGACAAGCTGAATTATAACACGTGAGAATACAGACCCACGTTAGGGTTGGTTACCTGGACAGTGCCATCAGGAAGACAAGCTGAAATTATAATACGTGAGAATACAGACCCACGTTAGGGTTGGTTACCTGGACCATGCCACCAGAAAGACCAGCTGAAATGCAACACGTGTAAATACAGACCCACGTTAGAGTTGGTTACCTGGACAGTGCTATCAGGAAGACAAGCTGAAATTATACCACGTGAGAATACAAACCCACGTTAGGGTTGGTTACCTGGACAGTGCCATCAGGAAGACAAGCTGAAATTATAACACGTGAGAATACAGACCCACGTTAGGGTTGGTTACCTGGACAGTGCCATCAGGAAGACAAGCTGAAATCATAACACGTGAGAATACAAACCCACGTTAGGGTTGGTTACCTGGACCATGCCATCAGAAAGACCAGCTGAAATGCAACACGTGAGAGTACAGACCCACGTTAGGGTTGGTTACCTGGACAGTGCCATCAGAAGACCAGCTGAAATTATAACACTTGAGAATACAGACCCACGTTAGGGTTGGTTACCTGGACAGTGCCATCAGGAAGACAAGCTGAAATTATACCACGTGAGAATACAAACCCACGTTAGAGTTGGTTACCCGGACCATGCCATCAGAAAGACCAGCTGAAATGCAACACGTGAGAATACAGACCCACGTAAGGGTTGGTTACCTGGACAGTGCTATCAGGAAGACCAGCTGAAATTATACCACTTGAGAATACAGACCCACGTTAGGGTTGGTTACCTGAACAGTGCCATCAGAAAGACCAGCTTAAATGCAACACGTGAGAATACAGACCCACGTTAGGGTTGGTTACCTAGACAGTGCCATCAGGAAGACAAGCTGAAATTATAACACGTGAGAATACAGACCCACGTTAGGGTTGGTTACCTTGACAGTGCCATCAGCAAGACAAGCTGAAATTATAACACGTGAGAATACAAACCCACGTTAGGGTTGGTTACCTGAATAGTGCCATCAGGAAGACCAGCTGAAATTATAACACGTGAGAATACAGACCAACGTTAGGGTTGGTTACCTGGACAGTTCTATCAGGAAGACCAGCTGAAATAATAACACGTGAGAATACAGACCCATGTTAGGGTTGGTTACCTGGACAGTGCTATCAGGAAGACAAGCTGAAATTATAATACGTGAGAATACAGACCAACGTTAGGGTTGGTTACCTGGACAGTGCCATCAGGAAGACAAGCTGAAATTATAGCACGTGAGAATACAAACCAACATTAGGGTTGGTTACCTGGACAATGCTATCAGGAAGACCAGCTGCAATTATACCACGTGACAATACAGACCCACGTTAGGGTTGGTTACCTGGACAGTGCCATCAGGAAGACAAGCTGAAATTATAATACGTGAGAATACAGACCCACATTTAGGTTGGCTACCTGGACAGTGCCATCAGGAAGACAAGCTGAAATTATTACACGTGCACGTTAGGGTTGGTTAACTGAACAGTGCCATCAGGAAGACAAGCTTAAATTATAACATGAGAATACAGACCCACGTTAGGATTGGCTACCTGGACAGTGCCATCAGGAAGACAAGCTGAAATTATACCACGTGACAATACAGACCCACGTTAGGGTTGGTTACCTGGACAGTGCAATCAGGAAGACAAGCTGAAATTATAACACGTGAGAATACAGACCCACGTTAGGGTTGGTTACCTGGACAGTGCCATCAGGAAGACAAGCTGAAATTATAACACGTGAGAATACAGACCCACGTTTAGGTTGGCTACCTGGACAGTGCCATCAGGAAGACAAGCTGAAATTATTACACGTGCACGTTAGGGTTGGTTAACTGAACAGTGCCATCAGGAAGACAAGCTTAAATTATAACATGAGAATACAGACCCACGTTAGGATTGGCTACCTGGACAGTGCCATCAGGAAGACAAGCTGAAATTATAACACGTGAGAATACAGACCCACGTTAGGGTTGGTTACCTGGACAGTGCCATTAGGAAGACAAGCTGAAATTATAACACGTGAGAATACAGACCCACGTAAGGGTTGGTTACCTGGACAGTGCCATTAGGAAGACAAGCTGAAATTATAACATGAGAATACAGACCCACGTTAGGATTGGCTACCTGGACAGTGCCATCAGGAAGACAAGCTGAAATAACAACTTTTACACTGTAAATTCAAATATTTTGCGAGGGTTTATTTAGTGAAAATTCGCGGATGCAAACATGTCTTTTAAAACATTTTTCACGAAAATGAAATTCTCGCGACTTTGAATTTACAGTGCCTTGCAGTAGGTAACCAACAACCAAAAGTTTGCAGCAGCTAAAGATATGGTTTGAAAGTTAAGATTTTCAAGAGTTCTATAAAAGAACAAGCACATAGTATTGCTCCTTATGAGCCGTCTCATCAGGATTTTCACTGTTTGTTTAGTTGATTATTTTTACACTAATACTTATAATATCAACAAGGTCGCTGTCCGAATTTACCTGATGTTACTTGACTTTACCCTACTTATTGCATTGTCGAGCAATGAGTCTGGAATTAGTCTGTGGCTGCTGGAGCATTCCTGCTACCACATTTTGGATTAAATGACTCGGGTGAAACTTTTAAAATACCTCAAGCGCCACTAGCATACGCCAGCATAAGCGTATAAAGGAGGCTTGTTCATATACGAGATAAAAAGAGGAGCACAGTGGCTCAGTGGTAGAGTGCTTGACTCTAGACTGAATGGCCGTGGGTTTGAGCCATACCCGCGTCACTGACTTGTGGTCCTTGAGCAAGACACATTTATCCTAGCTTAGTACTGGTTCAACCCAGGAAGACCCGTCCCTATATAACTAAAAGATTGTTGATGGGACGTAAAAAATAAAAGAAAATAAGATAAGTACCATAATCTCAGAAGTTGGCATAAATGTATAATGTGAACACTGGTTATATAATAGGGTGTGTAAAAAGAGCAGGCGAGTTTAGTATTTATCTTTGTAGTGGTGGTGTGGTCCGGAATCACAATGCCTCCTTAAAGTTAAGGAAAACCTAATTTAAGTATTGATATTTTAACATGCTATATAAGATGCTAAAACAAATGCCTGGATCGATGCAGTACTTGTGGTCAAATATATCATTTTGATCTACAGAAAAAAATGAAACTATTTTGATTTTAGGCAGTTTAAAATATTATTTTTCACATCCTGAAAAAGCAATACTTAACGTAAGTCTTTCTTAAATTTAAGGAGTCATTGTAATTCCGGTCCCAGAATTCATAGCATAATATATAAATATTGAGCATTTACAAACTTTGAATAGTTTCTTAGCCATCAGTTTTAACATGTTGTGGGTACTCATTGAGACGGTTCTTTGGAGTACACACAACATGTTTTGGTTGATAAAGAAATGTTTTAATTATACTCTTACATGTAGCTACAGGTCTGACTTTTGAGTACACACAACATGTTTTGGTTGATAAAGAATTGTCTTAATTATACTCTTACATGTAGCTACAGGTTTGACTTTTGAGTACACACAACATGTTTTGGTTGATAAAGAATTGTCTTAATTATACTCTTACATGTAGCTACAGGTCTGACTTTTGAGTACACACAACATGTTTTGGTTGATAAAGAATTGTCTTAATTATACTCTTACATGTAGCTACAGGTTTGACTTTTGAGTACACACAACATGTTTTGGTTGATAAAGAAATGTTTTAATTATACTCTTACTTGTAGCTACAGGTCTGACTTTTGAGTCCACACAACATGTTTTGGTTGATAAAGAATTTTATCAGTCATCCCTAATATTAACGGAATTATTTCAACATAACCTAATAAACGTTTCCTATCTCACGGCATGTTACCTTCATCAAGTCATGATGACGTTGCACTTTTTTAATGACGTCGCCAATGACGCTGAATCAACACAGAAATCAAAAATTACGTCATAATCGCTAGTTTTAAGAGTGTTCAACAATGGGTAAACTGATAAATAGAATACCAGGTTCGCGTCTTTTGATATCAAGTTTACTAGGCTCGGCTTTGAGAATGCATTGTGAATCGCTCGGCAAGCCTCGCGATGTCAACAAGCGTTCTCAAAGCCTTGCCTGGTAAACTTGATATCAAAAGATACTCACCTAGTATTCTCTATGTCTTAATTATACTCTTACAGGTCTCACGGTTTACAGTCTGGGCCCAAAATTACAACGCTTCCTTAAAGGTCGGTTTGATCAAATAATGATTTTTAGAATTAAAAAAAAACGTTTAAAACTTATTCTTAAAAAATCAAAATGATTTCATGTATTCTGTAGATCGCAATGACATGTTTGACCATATATGTACTGCACTGATCCTGGTATTTCATCCAACGTTTAAACTATCATGTTGCAAAATTATTAATCAACGATGGTCGTACTGAACTTTTAAAGATGCATTGTATTTCTGGGCCCTGATTACCTGCTGAGGTTTATGGCCTTTATAGGCCGTCAGCTAGAAAGTTCCATTTGTGTATAGGATGAAATTTGGTCATTTATTAAAATCCTGAGCATTTGGTAGGTAAATAAAATAAACAACATATACTTACAATATAATAGGTCACCATAGGTCACACCAACTGCCAGAGCGACAACTACAGCAAAGGTAAGATACATCGTTCTGAAATCTAAACAGGGAGCACTTTATTCATAACCTCTGGAGATCAACTTAGATAAGCTCACTGTCTATTTTTGTTGGTCGTCGTCTGCTTTGACGTCTGCTGGGGTATATGACATATTTGAAAGGGTTTTTTACAAATACAATCCGTATGCCAAAACGTTTGGATACAGATCAGACCCGACATAATGTTTGATTGTTTGCAAAGATAATCACTAACTGACAATGATGCATTCCTGAACATGCATAAATAGTGAGTACGATCAGGAAATATCACAATCACAAACTGCAGACACACTCCCATGCCTTAAAATACATTGTAAAATCATTGGCGTAGCTCCCATAACTCAGCTATGCACGTGCGTAATAAAAATGGTGAACATTCAAGTGATGTCACCTAATGTGGTAATAGTGATTTTCCATACTATAAGGAACTGCTTTTAACGGAAAGAATTCGCTCCCTCTTGGAGCAAATTCTTTCTTTAAGAGAAGTACCCATTTTGAAAAGGGACGCAATTGAAGAGAATCTCTTCTTGATCGAGTAGTCTCCCTCTTATTAATTTTTTCAGCGTTCTCGTTATGCTATTGAAAATAAGCATAGATAAACACATAAAGAGATAGCAACTTTGTGACAGCTAAGATGCTACCCCTTTAGGTGTGAACTTACACTTAATTTCCTGCTAAAACAAATTCGGCCCCACATTGCTTCAGTTATTTTTTTGAACACTCCTATAATTATTCAATACAATTACATGTAAACAGAAGATTGTAAGGTAGCAGCAGCATGCGCAGATCCAGAAAGTTTTGTCAGAGAGGTCCAACTTTGATAACTTTTTAATTGATGAGGAGGGAGGATCCAAGTACCACTATAAGCGGGCCACCATCGGCCCCCAGCGAAACGCCATTTATGGCCCAACATTGAATGCTGGCTTGGTAGCCACGATTTCACGGGATCTGGACCTGTATTGCTAGAAAACCCTATATTTGTGATCTTTCGGGGGGGGGGGGGGGGGTCCGGACGCCCTGTCCCCCACTCTGGATCCGCACATGGGCAGTTCAGCTGCAACAATTTAATTTTGGCGTAAACTTATTTTTACAGTGTAGCTAACTTGTCTAGGCTACAGTATACTGGAATTCTTGCATGGCAGATAATGAGATTCTAGCCAGGGTTAGAAATTTGTACACTTCACGCAAATGTTGGCTTTTGTTTCCAAGAAACATGCGCATTTTCCCCTAGCCCAAAAACCATGGGAGAGCCTTAAGAGTGAATATCAGTTTGGTCTGGTCTTCACAGGTCTGCATGCAAGATAAAGTCAACTTTGTTGGGTAACTTGCTATGTGAATAAAAAACAGGAACATTATTAGAGTGTGAAACCGTTTGGATCCAGATCAGAACCGAGGTTATGTCGGTTCTGATATGGATCCAGACTGTTTGCAAATAATATCAGCAGACGACGAACTAGCAATGTAAGAGTTAGAGACGGCGTTACGAGATTACTGCAAGAATATCAAAATAAAAAAGACTGTTTATAAACCAAGTGTAACATTAAAGTATTAATAGACGTTTCGCTTACTGTAAAGGCGGCAAATTTAATATTCTTATCTGGGCGTGGTTCGGCTATTTCATCTGCTAAGGAAGGGAAATCATGTTTTATTTATTATAAGGTAAAGAGTTATATAGTCCGTGCTCGATAAGAGTAGCGTGACGAAACAGATTTACAGTTAGAAGTATGAATGAAAACCCTATATTTGTCCAATCAGGTGAATAAAGTACCATAACGTGACTAACTACGTAACTCTACTCTTATCGAGCACGGACTTTTTTCTAGTAGTTTCAAAGATGCATAGTAATGAGGCAATTCTATTTTTCTTATAAACAGGTACAGAAGGTAAAGCATGGCTATTCACCTCATGCAATAATTCGTGGTAGGTTCAATATAACTGTAAACTGACACTACCTGCACGCCCAAAATCAAGGTAAACTCGCCAGTGTTTGTTTACAACGATTCTCATCTATCTTTGAAACTATTGGTGAATTTCGACCTCAGACGGATCAAAGATCAGACGATTCGAATTTACAGCATGTGAAAGGGGAAACAGGTAGAAACGTTAAAAAGCGCTATCATAGGCGTTACATAATATATAGGTAACTTTCAAGAGTTTACCCAACTTTCTCTGTAGCTCAGTACATTTTAGCTAGTCTAATAAGGGACAAGTATTTCTTTTCTTTAATGCAAGTTCGAGTCTCGGTCAGGCCTTTTTTTTAACTTTAATACAAGTAAGTGTGTGTGTGTGTGTGTGTGTGTGTGTGTGTGTGTGTGTGTGTGTGCGTGCGTGCGTGCGTGCGTGCGTGCGTGCGTGCGTGCGTGCTCATTTCAGCTCTTTTTCTATTGTATATTTTGATCATGGTATATATTTTATTTCATAATTTATTAATTTTCAGATACAATTAATTTCACATGCCCTCTGTCTTGCTGGCAGTGTCAGTATCAAAGCGACGCAAGATCAATCACCACTGGCTCATGATCTTCCTCTGCCGCAGTCTCCTTTAACTAGTATGTATACCCGCTCTACTGCAAAACATGCTCGACGCATTTCACCCAGTCACCAGGTGTAATGCCTCTTATGCCCTAGCAATAATAGGTTGAAGGCGAAATTATTCCTCGCAATGAAACAATCATAAAAACGCATTAGGTGATACAATTTGCCGCAGAGAAGTCAAAATCAAAGGACCTCGGACAGTCTGCTATTCAATCTGCCCAAATTTTGAAAGCCTGTGGCTAGAATAATGCATTATTTACAACTAATTGTTTGTGCTTAAACCAAAGCCTTACATTTAGTGTACCTTGCAAAATAAAAGTATTTGGAAATTATTGCATATTAATGCCAGTTCTTCATGGTGTAGGGGGTTGGGGTATTTTTTGTGACCAAATTTTATTTCACAGAAAATCAAGGTTTCGCCAGGTACTCACCTTAATTCACGGATTTATAGTGTTTGCAGCATAAAACTTGAGACGAAAGTGATAAGTTTGCATAAAATTGAGGTTGTGAAGATTTCATATTTTCTTTTAAATAAGTATGCTGTCCATAACTTTTGACTATTACCTGTTATATTTCAAGTGCACTCAGTTCACTTGTTCACTGAGGTGTATCATACCTACATACTGTATACACCATATTCTAGATAAGCACAGTTTTTAGTGTAAAATTGCTAAGATTTTCTTACTCATCAGATTTAACCTATAATTTGGTGTTCAAAAGAACCGTCTCATTGCGAAGGTTCTTATGAGTACCAACAACATATGTTTTGGTTGAGAAATAAGACAATTAGTTAATTGGTACACAATCATAACTAAAGCTCTGATACATGCCATTGTAAATTGATATTTACCTACAGGTTTGTACAAAATAAGTTCCTAATAAGTTTTTATAATAAATTGTTTTTGAGCATTTTGACATCGTCCCCCCCCCCCCCCGTGACCAATCATGCCATTTTTATATGATGTTTAAAATGTAAAACCACAACTGTATGCAAAAGGAATAGTTTGGTCACGGGGGGGGGGGGGGGGGGGAAGGACTTCAGTAAAACGTTTTCTATTTCCTATATGTTGAATAACAAAAACAGTGTTTTCGACCTATATTTTTGATGGGTACTTGTCCAATGCGAAAAACACTCGTGCGTATAATTCGAGTATTAAAACTGCTATCTTTTTCATGGCAAAAATATCATTTTCTTTGAAACTTTTCTCTGACCATTTTTATGGGCAATCCTTCATTAAGACTGTCCGAGGTCCTTTATCATGTTTTGAAGATAGCATGAAAATAATGTAGTAAAGTTCCAAACCGTGGGCCGCCATTCAAGCCAAACTTGCTATTTTTCTACAATAAAATTACAATGTACTAAATTGACATATCACTGGTACCTAAAGGTAGTAGATTTACCATTCCTACTCCATCCCCCTCAAAAAATGTGGTAATAAAAAAGATATTAGAGACTCGATGTCTGGGATTCGAACGCTGCAACTTTCCCTGGGAATATTTGCAATTCAAGACGTTGACCGCTCGACTAAGCCTGTAGTTGTTGTATTGATCATGTCGTTACATATTTATTGGAAAGTGTGTTACGTCAATAGCAAGAGCAGTAAGTATTAGGCGAGAAATAACCGTTACAATCTTATTTACCTTTCTCGTGCTCCTAAGTAGACTCGTCTGACGTTTGATCCGCCTGAGGTCAAAATTGGCCTTTAGCGTTTTAATGTTTATATCAGTATAGTCCCTGCTAGATAAGAGTAGGGCGTCGAAACAGATTTACACTTATAAGTATGAAAGACAACCCTATATTTGTCCAATCAGGTGAATTAAGTACTACAACTCGACCGACATCGTAACTCTACTCTTATCGAGCACGGACTCTACTGTCTTAACTAAGGTGTTATGGTGCAATGATACAGTTAATTTCGAATAAAACAACACCTCATCTTCAGCTTCACCTATGCCTAAAGTAGACCAGTCCTAATTACGCATTCAAGAGGTACCGCCTTTACAGTAACCAAAAAGTTCAATAATACTAACCAGAAAAAGTCCCCAGATCTACATGCAAAATGTTTAACTTAGTAATTGTCATAATCGACTTACCTTACTTTTCAACACAGATGAATGATAGTTTATATCTCATGCATTCACCATAAGCATGAAGAACACGATCAAATCGTTCAAATTTAAGTTTATATTGTCTTAAAAGTTACCCAGTAGCGTAGACACAGATTCCGATCGATTAGAACGGATCAAGGTCCTTCCTGGACGCCGATGACTAACATGAACGTCAGTGGAAGCAGGGGTCGATGGATGGGAAAGGGTTACTACTTTTTTTCTGGACGCCGGTGACAAACACGACTTCCAACAGAAGCAGTGGTCGGTGGGTGGGGAGGGATCATTTTATTGTCTGGAAGCCGATTACAAACTTTGCAAGTGCCAATGGATGGACAGAGGTCATTGCTATTCTCTGGCCGTCGATTAACAACCACACTTCCAACAGATTCTGAAGCAGTGGGCGATGAGTGGGAAGGGTTTATACTTGTTTTCTAGACGCCGATAACAAACCTGGCTTCCTACAGAAGCTGGGGTCGATGGGTGCAAAATGGCATTTCTTTTATCTGGGCGTCGATAACCAACCTTACTTCCAACATTAGCAGGTGTCGATTCGTGAGAAGAGAACATTGCTATTCTCTGGACGCCCATGACCAATCTTACCTCAAACATAATCAGACGTCGATGCGGGGGTAGAGAGCATTGCTATTCTTTGGACGCCCATGACCAACCTAAGCCCTAACAGAAGCAGGCGTCGATGTGTGGGAAAACATTGCTATTCTCTGGACGCCGATGAGACACAAGCTAAGGTCGATAGTCGGGAACTCACATTCATTCTTTTGACATCGATAACCAACTCGACTTCCAACAGGAGCTGTGGTCGATGGGTGCGTAAAGGACATTGCTATTAATATTGGTCGTCCCCCCAACAGAAGCAGGCGTCGAAAGATTGAAAGAGAACATTGTTATCAACTGTACAATCATGACCAGCCTTACCTCCAACAGAAGACGGCGTTGATGCGTGGGAAGAGAACATTGCTATTCTCTGGACGCCCATGACCAGCCTTACCTCCAACAGAAGCAGACGTCGATGCTTGGTAAGAGAACAATGCTATTCTCTGGACGCCCATGACCAACCTTACCTCCAACAGAAGCATGCGTCGATGCGTGGTAAATGAACATGGCTATTTTCTGGACGCCCGTGACAACCTTACCTCAAACATAAGCAGGCGTCGATGCGTGGGAAGAGAACATTGCTATTCTCTGGACGCCCATGACCAACGTTACCTCCATCAGAAGCAGGCGTCGATGCGTGGTAAATGAACATTGCTATTTTCTGGACGTCCGTGACCAACCTTACCTCCAACAGAAGCAGGCGTCGATGCGTGGTAGGAGAACATTGCTATTCTCTGGACGTCCCTGACCAACCTTACCTCCAACAGAAGCAGGCGTCGATGCGTGGTAAGAGAACATTGCTATTCTCTGGATGTCCATGACTAATCTTAGCTCCAACAGAAGCAGGCGTCGATGCGTGGAAAGAGAACATTGCCTCTCTCTGGAAGCCCATGACCAGCCTTACCTCTAACAGAAGCAGGCGTCGATGCGTGGGAAGAAAACATTGCCTTTCTCTGGACGCCCATGACCAACCTTTCCTCTAACAGAAGCTTCCGTCGATGCGTGGTAAATGAACATTGCTATTTTCTGGACGTCCGTGACCAACCTTACCTCCAACAGAAGCAGGCGTCGATGCGTGGGAAGAGAACATTACTATTCTCTGGACGTCCCTGACCAACCTTACCTCCAACAGAAGCAGACATCGATGCGTTGGAAGAGAACAATGCTATTCTCTGGACGCCCCTGACCAACCTTACATCCACTAGAAGCAGGCGTCGATGCGTAGTAAGAGAGCAATGCTATTCTTGGACGCCCATGACCAAGGTCCTCCAACAGAAGCTGGCGTCGATGCTTGGTAAGAGAACATTGCTATTCTCTGGACGCCAAAGACCAACGTTACCTCCAACAGAAGCAGGCGTCGATGCGTAGGGAGAGAACATTGCTATTCTCTGGACGCCAAAGACCAGCCTTACCTCCAACAGAAGCAGGAGTCGATGCGTAGGGAGAGAACATTGCTATTCTCTGGACGCCAAAGACCAACGTTACCTCCAACAGAAGCAGGCGTCGATGCGTAGGGAGAGAACATTGCTATTCTCTGGACGCCAAAGACCAACGTTACCTCCAACAGAAGCAGGAGTCGATGCGTAGGGAGAGAACATTGCTATTCTCTGGACGCCAAAGACCAACGTTACCTCCAACAGAAGCAGGCGTCGATGCGTAGGGAGAGAACATTGCTATTCTCTGGACGCCAAAGACCAACGTTACCTCCAACAGAAGCAGGAGTCGATGCGTAGGGAGAGAACATTGCTATTCTCTAGACGCCCATGACCAACGTTACCTCCAACAGAAGCAGGAGTCGATGCGTGGGAAGAGAACATAGTTATTATCTGGACGCTCATGACCAACCTTACTTCCATCAGAAGCTTTGATCGATTAGTGGGAAGAGTACATTGCTATTCTCTTGACACCGATGAGAAACCTGTAAAGTCGATGGGTGGGAAGGGGTTATTACTTTTGTCTGGACGCCTTTTACACAACTGACTCCAAATAGAATCAAGGGTCGATAAGTGAGAAGAGTGCATTGCTTTTTTTAGTCCTCGGCTGTCGCATCGATAGATTGGTTGGGAGGGACCATAGCTCTTTTCTGGGCACCGATGACTAAACGGGTCTCTTACAGAATATGGGTAGCGATGTTGCAACACTCTTGTATTCTGTGGCAATTCTTAGAGAAGATTTTATGCCCCCAAAGGAACTTTGGGAGGCGTATAGTAATCGCACTGTCCGTCCGTCCGTCCGTCCCGCTTCGTGTCCAGTGCATATCCCCTATATTCTTTGAGGATTTGGTGTGTGGATGCACCTTGGGATGGCGGAGTGTCGCGTTCCATTTTTGGGTCACTTTGACCTTGACCTCTGACCTAGTTTTTTAGTAATCACACTGTCCGTCCGTCCGTCAGTCCGTCCGTCCCGTCATAATTAAGGTCACTGTGACCTTGAGCTTGGCATCTGACCTTGTTTCTAGAAACTGCATTGAGTCTGGTTATTTTGAGATAGGAATTTTAAATTTGGTATGTAAATGAATATTGGGATGACGGAGTGTCTAATATCATTTTCGGGTCACTGTGACCTTGACCTTGACCTCTGACCTAGTTTCAAGAATAATTGTGTATGGAGCAAATCTCTAATATTCTTTGAGGTAGGAATTCCAAATTTGGTGTGTGAATGCATCTTGGGATGGCGGAATGTCACGTACCATTTATCAGGTCACCATGACAGTGACCTTGACCTCTGACCTTATTTTAGAAGAATCATGTCCGAAGCATATCTCTTATATTTTTTGAGGTAGGAATCTCAAATTTGGTTTGTGGATGCATCTTGGGATGCCAAAATGATACATACCATAATAAGGTCATTGTGACCTTGTACTTGACCTCTGACCTAGTTCTAGAAACTGAATTAAGTCTGGTGCATATCTCCTATATTCTTTGAGATAGGAATTCAAAATTTTTTGTGTAAATGCATCTTTGGATGGCGGAGTGTCACATACCATTTTGGTCACTTTGACCTTGACCTCTGACCTAGTTTTTATAATAATTGTGTCCGGAGCATATCTCATATTATTTGAGTTCTCAAGTGTCGCGTATCATAAATTGGTCACTGTGACCTAGAACTTGACCTTTGACCTAGGTTTTAGAATAAATGTGTCCGGAGGATATCTCTTATATTATTTGACCTAGGATTCTAAAATTTGATGAGTGAATTCATCTTTGGATGAAGAAGTGTCGCATACTATAATCGGATCGCTTTGATCTTGAACTTGACTGCTGACCTAGTTCTAGAAACTGCATTGAGTCTGCTGTATATCTCCTATATTCTTTAAGATAGGAATTCCAAACTTGGTGTGTAAATGCATCTTCAGATGACGGAGTTTCACATACCATTTCGGGTCACTGTAACCTTCACCTCTGACCTAGTTTAAAGAATTATTGTGTTCGGAGCATATCTCTTATATTCGTTGAAGTAGGAATTCCAAATTTGGTGTGTATATGCATCTTGGGAAGGCGGAGTGTCACATACCATTATTGGGTCAATGTGACTTTGACCTCTGACCTAGTTTTAAAAAATAATTGTGGCAGGAGCATATCTCTTATACTGTTTGATATAGGAATCCCAATTTGGGTGTGTGAGTGCATCTTGGGATGGTGGAGTGTCTTGTTCCATTTACGGGTCACTGTAACTTTGACCTCTGACCTAGTTTTTAGAAAATCTTGTCCAGAGCATATCTCTTTTATTATTAAAGGTAGGAATTCCAAATGGTGTGTGGATGCAACTTTGGATGGCGGAGTGTCACATTCCATTTTTGGTCACTTTGACCTTGACCTCTGACCTAGTTTGTAGAATAATCGAGTCCACAACATATCTCTAATATTATTTGAGATGAGAATCCCAAATTCGCTGTATGGATACATCTTTGGATGCTGATGTGTCGCATACCATTTTTAAATCACTGTGATCTTAACCTATGACCTACTTTCTATAGTTATCGTGTCTGGAGCATATCACCTACAGTATTTGATGTTGGAATCCCCAATTTGGTGTGTTGATTCCTTTTGGGATGGCGGAGTGGTGCATACCATTTTGGGTCACTTTGACCTTGACATTGACTTCTGGCCTCATTTCTAGGTTTTTGGTGTCTGGAGCATATCTCCTATATTACAGCTAACTTTCCTCAAATGTGTCATATGCTAGACCAATTCCTTTGGGGGCATTCGTCACGTGTTTGTGACATTTCTTGTTTTCTTAGCAAATATAACGCACCACGCACTTTTTTCTGGTACCTAGATTTGATTTTAGCTGACTCTTACATGCGAGTACATATGATTACCAACTATCTTCCTCCTGCTAATTACATTAATATAGTGTCCAGTTGTCGATATCCAGATATTCAAGTTGAACGATTTCTTTTATAACCATAGGTTGAAAGGCTTATATATGACTATGGTTTCCGTAAACCTAACCTCTATAGCTGATCTCGATCTATACAATTTCTAAAACAACCGGGATATATTCAGATTCATCAGGACAGGGTTTTTTTAACTGCTTTTTGCACATGCTAAAGACAGATCCCAATGCATAACTCGAAAACAGCAGGTTTTTCCTTCATAAATGCATGTTTTAATCAGTTTTTAAACATTTTCTAACAAATTAGCCACACATATTGATGGCCGTGGTACGGAGTTTAAACGAAGTAAACACTGAAGGCTAACTGATGTAGGGAACGAATGTGGCGTCCTGAATAAGCCGGTAACCAGAACTAAAGATGCTTCATGCATAGGGGTTAAACCGGATGTGGATCAGTGTAACTATCCCTTAAAAGTTTAATAATACACATAATTTTGGGCGATTCTATTTAAGCCATTGTCACAACTTTGGAATAGTCAACAAATGAGCAATTTTGATAATACGGTTCTTGTAATGGATACAAGTCATAGATCTATGTTCAGGTCAAATAAGATCTGTCAGCAAGGTCGTTTTCGCTACAAGATATACGAAGTTAGAATACACCCACGTACCTACGTTTGCAACATGTATGGTAGCACCGGCTAAGTGGTGTTGCATGAATTATACCACCCTTACCACATTTAGCACGAAGTATCTCGTGATGTGCAAGGTCTACACTGTTGTAGGTGGTATAAAATAGTTATACCATGTTTTTCCACCTGTACGTAAGATAATCCACTCGCTAAAGCTCGTGGATTATCTCCACGTACAGGCGGACAACCAATGGTATAACTATAACATAGCCATTTCCGTGAATATTACATCATGGTGTAACACTAAAATGACACATCCTGCTCATCTCCACTCGCTCATCGCCATTTCTGAGTGGTGATGACGATGAGGAGGGTGTGTCATTTAATAGCTCATTTCCGTTTGAAACCGTATTCAAATGGTAACTGCACTTTCAGACGGTAGACAACACTCCACTTTAAATAGTTAAGTGCTGAACGATGGCACGTTTTGTTTTGTTTTTGAAAAGATTATACTTGTGTGTATGAACAATTGCGCGAGACCTTATACACTGTAAAAGAGCTGACATCTTTTTCAAGTCCAAAATTCATAACGTTGAGTGAAGTTGCAGCGTAGTGACGTCATTTATGTCATTTCTATGCGACGTCACTCAAACAGTGTCTGGTTTATGTCAGGAGACATACTTCAAGCGCGTTTGAGTCGCCCCATCATTATTATATCGTGGGATTTGGACGTAAAGGCGAAATTAACGCCATTTAAGCAAGTGACGTTTGTGTATAGAAACGAAGCTGTGAAATCGTTTAGCTACTGTAGTACCAACCAAGAGTGACAGTGACGTAATACTTTTTTACAATTGCTAAGTAAAACACTTAAGTGATCATTTCACTTGAGCTAACGCGAATCGACAGATCACTTGTGTATTAATCCTATCCTGCGGATAGGATTAATCCTATCCGCAGGATAGGATTAATACACAAGTTATCTATCGATTATAAGTCCCTGATAACTTTGAAACAAAACATGACGCCACTGTCACTCTTGGTTGGCAGGACAGTAATTGGATTCATTAATTGCAGATCAACGATGACAAACATCTTTTGAAAAGTAACTTCAACTATCGTTACATTCATCTGTAGATCATGTATCATGGATTTACAAATTGTCCGCGACATGCGATTTCCAACAATGTGGCATTTTGACAAGTGTAGACTCAGACAAGCCTCTGGAGCCTCCTTTAAAGCTTAGAAACTCTAAATGATTTTCGGACAGTAGCTAGATCAGTCATATATAATATATCAGACTGCGTGTATGCGCAGGCTGGTCTGAGTCTTTGCTGGTTGCACAAACCACATTGTTGGAAATCTCCTGTCGTGGCTCAAATACTTATTTCAGGGACACGAATAGTGAAATGACAAGCCGTTAATAAATAATAAGGCCTCTGTATGAGGAAAAAACACAATACAGGCGCGTAGCTTAGGCAGAGGGCAGGGAGCATTGGCCTCAAAAGCTTATAGGCCTTCACGTGAGAAACCAACTTGAAGATTATTGTTACACCCATTGTGGAAGTCTGTAATTGTTCTATTTTTTGTTGTACGTTACTTTATGTCCCTTCTAGTTTTGCAATCATTTTGATGACGAAGAGAGAGCTGGTTGTTTTGCTTAGTTTGTCTTCCTGGTGTCTCTTGCTTGTTGTGTGGCTCTTCCTCGCGGTGCCATGGGTTTGTCTGCAGTTTGTGATTGTGGTATTTCCTGATCATGCTCACTATTTTTGTTACTTGCGAATAACAAAGGCACAGACCAGCTTGCGCATCTGTGCAGTCTATTTAGTGCCTTTATTATTCATTATCAGGAAGGTACAGTAACTAGGTCAGATAACTCTTCTCCAAATTCAACATGATAAAGCGATAAAGCCACTGGCTATGCCCCTGCAATAGTGGCACTTTATGTACGGATCGTTAGCCTAAGGGTAAATAAATCTGATAACGACAATAACAATTTTATAGTGCATGTTAATGTTTGATGGTTTGACAAATAGTTTTTTTTTTTCAGTATTTTTGAACAGTATCAGGACTGTAGATCCAATGGCCATCCATTGATTGCCTGTAAAGATATAACACGATTTGAAATACAAGATTTAAGGGGACATTGGAATACATTTTTAAAGTAGGACCACATAGATTTGCTTTTATGTTTGCAAACAGTTCAGACCCTGATTAAATGCCGCATTGTGTGCAATTTTACCTTGGTCTTCAGTGTTTACTAAACTAACAGTTTGCAGCAGGCATAATCTTTTGTATTGATAATGCAGTGGTTTACTGGTACTTATATCCTAAACCCCAAAAACACCTTTAAAATTGTTTGCCATATATCTACCAAACGAAAGAAGACTGTTGAGTCCTTATCTTTGCTTTATCTCCTTTTTATATCTTGATTTATATGTTATAGGAGATGATGCATTGATAAGTTCGGGGTATTTCATACAAACCAAACCTCTATGTGTCTTGGTCCACATCTGAACTAAGGGCGAGGTTGGCGCACCGTGAAACCGGTTTAAGCACTCAAGTATCATGTTTTTACTGACCGTTCCAAGGTGGTGATTATTTTGTCTATAATTTATGTTATTTCTGTATTGTTTTTGTTATGCTTTCGTGCGTGTCTGTTTATTGGTGCCTTGTGGTCACCTACTGGGAAAGGGCTGACCTCTTGGCTCTCGTTTGTGATGTCTAAGTATGAAGTTGTCACTTTCCCATTGGTGTCCTGGGTCAGATGTGGTGCTCGATTGTATCATTTCCTGATCTTTGCCCTCTTACTTTAAATCATATTACAGGGTTTACTGGATTCTTGCTTACAGAAGATGTTATATCGCTGTGGTCACAAGGGACGGCTTTAATGTAACAGTAGTCCTTTTTCAGATGTAGCATTCAAGTATTGGTCAGCCTAGGCCTTTCTAGAAGTCTAAATATCCAGTATCCGTTCCTCTCTGAACAATGTGTGATTTCAGAAACAAAATCTTTAAGAGCGAGATCTGCACCAAACTGGAAAGCTTGGAATGTAAAGTATGCAAAGCCTTAGACTGGCTCCAGTCCTTTAAACAACATTTCACCAATGTGTCATATCATATACTTGTAGCCAGTTTTACTCTGATGGCTCTGTTTTAAGGTCCTTAAAACAGAGCCATCAGAGTAAGACTGGCTACAAGTCTATGATATGACACATTGATGAAAAATTGTTTTAAGGACTGGAGCCAGTCTAGCAAAGCCTATAAAGGTAAAACAATGTGTTATTTATTATACAGGTTTAGATAAACAAAAATTGTCAGCGTAAAGTTGTAAATATTTCTTACCCATCAATTTTAACATATGCTTTGGGTGCTCAAAAGAACTGTCTCATTGAGACGGTTCTTTTGAGTACCCACAGCATATGTTTTGGTTGAGAAATAAGAAAATTAAATCTTTGTTACGCACTCTCAACTAACAGTTGGAACGCAGAGAGCTTTTTTAGAAAGCGTTTAATGACATTGCTTTGCAACGAAATCAAGCTCTGAAATGCACCACCATCTCACGGGTGGTAATGTCGTAAGGGGTGATCAAAAGTTATGCAAACGGTCGCCTTACTGGAGGTTCCTGACATGAGTTACGGGAGCCAAACAAACAAGCAAAACCGGTAACGTTAGCGACTTCAACACTTATTTCAATGTTTACATGTTGATATTCTGAAATCAGGCAATGTAATTCCCAATAATTACCATTTTTGCACAATGGGAAGAAATCACGAAAGTGGAAAACCTAGGAGTTGGTCTAAAATCAATTTCTCCTGCATGAGGGTGTGTTGCGTTTTTGATTTTGATCTCAAATGAACATGGTTTCGGGGCTTTTCGACAAGTTTAGTGACATGTTTAGTGTGACACATACACTTAAAATGAATTTTCTTAAAAATGATTAAATATTACTGAATTCATTTCCAGAGATATTAATTTATTGGGGAATTGATAATATACATTTAACAGCCACCAGTTTTTTTTTGCCACACCAGAATTTGGCAAAATCACATCATCTTTCTAGTGGTGCAAAAGACTCAAAACCACTAAAATACATAAATACAGACATAAGGGAGCAAAACATATATGATTATGACTAAAAAAATATATGCCATCATAATGAAAAAAATGGTCAAAGTTAAAAACCCCGCGGGGTTTTTCAAAAACCCCGCGGGGTTTTTTAAACCCCGCGCGGGGTTTTTCCCCCACATTTTCAAATGGGGGAAAAACCCCGCAGGGTTTTTTCAAAAAAATAAATATTAAAATTTGTTCAAGAAACAAGTTTGTTTGATTGTAATTATTGCAGAAAATGATTGATATGGCTTAATTCAAAACTTTGATTTCCCCCGCGGGGTTTTTCTCCCATTTCAGATTGTGGGGGAAAAACCCCGCAGGGTTTTTTGAAAAATTCAAATTGACTTTTTTGAATTATTATTCATCACAATGCATAATAAAAGGTATATCAAAAACTTTCAGCATTATATTGTGCCTCTAGAGGACACCCTACAGATATTAGAATATGTTTAATAAAATGGATCCATTTATGTTGATGGATGCCACCATCATATTCTCCTAGTAGAAGTAAGTATAACCATTTTGATAGTTTTGTTTGTTTACCATTCACAATATTCATCCAAAAGCTAATAATACGGGTTTTTATTCTAATGTCTACTGCCTTGCAACCTAGTTAACAAGGATAGTTAAAATGATATAATTCAAAATAACAAAAGTTATCAAGCAGGATACAAAATGACAATCTAGCATAAAGCACATTTCTTTATTCGCTTAATATTTTCGAGTTATGAATTATAACAATACAATAGAACCAGAAAGATCTTTATCTATAAACTTTTTTGTCGTCTGCTGACTTTTTTTTTTTAAATTACTTTTTTCAATAAATTCTTTCAGGAACGCACTATTAGAGTGTCAATCCTTTTGGATCAAGATCAGGATCGACATTCTTCTCGTTCCAGATCTGGGTCCTTACTGTTTGCAAAGGTTATCAGCAGATGACAAAAGTCTTTGCTAACAAGGATAGTTAAAGTGATATAAGTTATCAAGCAGGATACAAAATGACAATCTTGCATGAAGCACATTTCTTTATTCGCTTAATATTCGAGTAATGAATTATAACTTAAGTTGTTATGTGAATTGCATGATGTTCACTATTAATGCACTCTATGTCTAAACTTAGTAAACATAATGTGCACTAGGGTGTAAGGTTTTTGTTTTTACACACCTGAAGGTGCCGTCTATGTCTGCTCCCAAAATGATACTCCCACAATATATACTCCCAAGCAAAAATCCTTTTAAAATGCTAAACTATTCATTTTAAGTACATGTTTGTAGTTTGTATATATATTTTTAGTGAATATTTTGTTCATTTCTCTTCTATCGATTTATTATTTTACCTATCACAATTCTTGCACCTTACAGTGTGGATCCTGATCAGCTGGCCTCTCAGAAGCTAGCTGATCTGAATCTACACTCATAGGAAATAGTCATAATCAGGCAGTATCCTAAATTTCTTCTGTGTTTTTGTCGAATTTTATGTGCATATAATTCGGAGAAAATTAACAAAAATAAAAATTAAAGAAATATGATGACCTGTAAATAATGAAAAATGGCCCATACCATGTTGTACCTGGGTATAACTTGTTTTGAAAACAGTATAGATCTGAATCAGCTGGCCTGAAACCAGCTGATCAGGATACATATTGTTTTCTACTTTGGTTATAAATGCATACTACTAAGTGGAACCCTGCAAGTTGGTTAGATATACACTGCTGAAGTTTCTCTTTGCCTACAATTGTTGTCTGCTGATAACCTTTGCAAACAGTTTTAGAACCAGATCAGCACCGACAAAATGTCAGACCTGATCTGAATTCAAACTGTTTGACTCTCTGATAGTGATAATGAAGGAACTATATAATAAATTAATTTAGAAAAGACAGCAGATGACAAAATACCTAAATAATTTCCAACAAGCAGAGTAAAATAGAAATGGATGCTTGTCGAGACAAATAGGGTTACTATGTTATAATAAATGCACTTGCATAAATATAAAATTAACCTTTGTCCTGCTGAACCTAGATATATCCCGTTTTTGGAAACAACTGATCATCAAACTTTTGTCATCTGCTGATAACATTCATGAACAGTTTGGAGTCAGATCAGGACCAACAGTATGTTTGGTCCTGATCTGGATCCATACAATTTGACACCTTGATTTTTTTCCTGAAATTTCTTGAAAATATTTATTTTGAAAGGAGTCAGCAGACGACAACAAAATCACTAAGTATGTCGCATGTAAAGATTTATATAAAAATTCAATGCAGTCTGATCAGGGACTATTTTTTTTGTTCTTTGAACAAAATAATTTATTCACTAAAAGGTAATTCCAGAAGACTATCTTAAAGGACCTTAATGATTTCACTCTTTCCTTATTAGCTGCTTCTCATCTGTATCTACACTGTTTGCTAAAGCTGGTATGTGATTGACAGTGTAAAACTGAAATTTAGGTGTTTATTGGGATTAAGACACCAGGTAATAGCCTCACCATGTGGTCAGAAGCCTGCTATTTGTTGCCAGGGTAACAAGAACACTTCAATTTAGATGAACAAATCCAAATGTTTTGAGGTCTGCTGACCATTAAAACCAAAAAGATCTTTTTTAACTAGTTGAATACTTTTTATGTCTTTTGCAAAAATCCTTTCAGGAACTTAATTAGAATGTCAAACATTTTGGATGCAGACCAGGAATGACTTTCAATTGGTTCTGATCTTGGTCCTAACTGTTTGCAAGGTTATCAGCAGACGACATTGTCTGTCTGATAAAATGTTATACACAGTAACAAGGGTCTTTCTACACATTTCTGTACAGTGACATAGGTCACACTCCTACAATATAAAATGCAAGTTGTACCTTAAATTCAAATACAATACAATAGAACCAGAAAGATCTTTTTTCTATAAAATTTTTGTCGTCTGCTGACTTTTTTTTAAAATAACTTTTTTCAATAAATTCTTTCAAAAAACACACTATTAGAGTGTCAGTCGGTTTGGATCAAGATAAGGATCAACATTCTTCTCGGCCCTGATCTGGGTCCTTACTGTTTGCAAAGGTTATCAGCAGATGACAAAAGTCTTTGTTAACAGAACATATTTTATTGTCATAAAACTCAGACCACTCATAGATAGCGTAAATGCATAAGATACAAAAACAAAGCATATACATGATATACATAAAATACATGAGTACAAAGAGCAGAAAAAGGTGAAAGTTAAAATGCGAGCAAAATCAACCCTGAAAGAGCCTTCTATAACTAACAGTAGGCAACATAATCGACTGTTGTTGCTTCATTAAGAAACAAAATAAGGCTTCACATTATTAATTATAGACAATTCGCATGATATGACATATCATGTGAGTTGTCTATAATCAGGTTATTCCCATGAAATATTAAGCCAAGACATAGTAAGAAGTATATTATCGTAATGATTGACTCTTTTAGGGTTAGGCTGCACATGAACATTTATTCATTATAATTTCTACAAATCTTGATAACTTTACAAGCTTCCTGGTATTTGCTGAAGAAAATAGTTCTTTGAATTTTATAATGTTAGGACTTTTGTAAAAATATGATCTTATATATTTCTTTCTGTCAGATATAAAGTGATCAACAACAAAAAGATAGTGAAATTCGTCACCGATATCATGTTTGCTACATAATGTGCATTTTCTGTCTTCTAAAGGTGTGTTTTCCCAGCGACCAGTTTCAACCGCAAGCCAATGATTACTTTACCTAAACTTTAACAATGAAGAACAGTGTTTCCTATTTAATTTGATTAGGTAATTTTCAAAATTTAAATCTTGCTTGAAAAGAGTATAATTCTTTCCTTTAGAGGATGAAGTTACTTTGTTATGCCACTCCTGAACATAAAGGTCTGATAGAGTTTTAGAGATTTGATTTTTTGATTGATTTTGGGTTTTCAATGACTTCCTTGTTTAAAAGATCAGGACGCTCTACAGATATTAGAATATGTTTAATAAAATGGATCCATTTATGTTGATGGATGCCACCATCATATTCTCCTAGTAGAAGAAGGTATAACCATTTTGATAGTTTTGTTTGTTTACCATTCACAATATTCATCCAAAAGCTAATAATACGGGTTTTTATTCTAATGTCTACTGCCTTGCAACCTAGTTAACAAGGATAGTTAAAATGATATAATTCAAAATAACATAAGTTATCAAGCAGGATACAAAATGACAATCTAGCATGAAGCACATTTCTTTATTCGCTTAATATTTTCGAGTTATGAATTATAACAATACAATAGAACCAGAATGATCTTTATCTATAAACTTTTTTGTCGTCTGCTGACTTTTTTTTTTAAATTACTTTTTTCAATAAATTCTTTCAGGAACACACTATTAGAGTGTCAATCCTTTTGGATCAAGATCAGGATCGACATTCTTCTCGTTCCAGATCTGGGTCCTTACTGTTTGCAAAGGTTATCAGCAGATGACAAAAGTCTTTGCTAACAAGGATAGTTAAAGTGATATAAGTTATCAAGCAGGATACAAAATGACAATCTTGCATGAAGCACATTTCTTTATTCGCTTAATATTCGAGTAATGAATTATAACTTAAGTTGTTATGTGAATTGCATGATGTTCACTATTAATGCACTCTATGTCTAAACTTAGTAAACATAATGTGCACTAGGGTGTAAGGTTTTTGTTTTTACACACCTGAAGGTGCCGTCTATGTCTGCTCCCAAAATGATACTCCCACAATATATACTCCCAAGCAAAAATCCTTTTAAAATGCTAAACTATTCATTTTAAGTACATGTTTGTAGTTTGTATATATATTTTTAGTGAATATTTTGTTCATTTCTCTTCTATCGATTTATTATTTTACCTATCACAATTCTTGCACCTTACAGTGTGGATCCTGATCAGCTGGCCTCTCAGAAGCTAGCTGATCTGGATCTACACTCATAGGAAATAGTCATAATCAGGCAGTATCCTCAATTTCTTCTGTGTTTTTGTCGAATTTCATGTGCATAAAATTCGGAGAAAATTAACAAAAATAAAAATTAAAGAAATATGATGACCTGTAAATAATGTAAAATGGCCCATACCATGCTGTACCTGGGTATAACTTGTTTTGAAAACAGTATAGATCTGAATCAGCTGGCCTGAAACCAGCTGATCAGGATACATATTGTTTTCTACTTTGGTTATAGGAGGTTTTAGGGATTCCCAAAGTGACGTCATTTTCGCGCATGCGCATATCCGTGGCCGTCAATGTATAGGCCAGCCGCATTGAATATGTGTAAAATGTGGGTTAATTTTTTTGAGAAAAATGGGATTTTATAGCCAATGTCATGCCAAAACTTGTTTGTTTTCTTTGATATTCATTCAAAATGCATCTTTCAGATAAATAATGGTTCCGATAAACAAACGTTTATTCATTTAAAAGGTAAAACATGAGGCTGCGGGAAGTCCAGAAGTGTCAAGCAGAACGCTGATATTTTCTCACAATAAAACCGATAAAAACTTTAAACATTTAAAACTTTGGTTTGTTTATGCAATATTAGGATTAACAAAGTGACTCCACCTGCTTGTCTGCCAGTTTTCGCTCTCTCTCTCTCTCTCTCTCTTTCTCTCTCTCTCTAACCCGCGATATCATCTCAAAGCCGGCGATTATTGACAGTCGAAAATGTAGCTTATAGGCTAAAACAGTTGACTTACGTATAATTGTCCGAAAGAAATAATTATAATTCCATGTTTAACAAGTTAAATGTTGACACTATCCTAACACATTCGTTTTCACCACTCTCTGCTGAATAAATGGACTACATGCCCCGCGGGGAGAAGCCTTATCATATGTGTTTTCACAAGTATGTCTTAAGAATGTGTCACTAGGGTAATAAAAGATCAAAAATGATGCCGACGGTTTCATAACACATTTAAACAAGCCTGACATAATGGCCAATGCAATGAAACTGCATCGTTCTCCATCAGTTAAATTTTAATTCGTTGTCGTACTTAACGCGAATATATTTTTTTCTGTCTGTCCGACCGCCTGCCTGTCTGTCCGGACATGTATATTTATGTTTTAAACGTCTGTCTGTCTGAACATGCGCATGAATGTTTCTTTCAGTCTGCCTGTCTGTAAATGCACATGTTTGTAGCTTTAAACAGTCTGTCCGCATATTCAAACTCCTGTTTCTATCAGTATTACTGCCTCTGTGTTTATGTGCGGATCCATAGGGGGGTAAGGGTGTCCGTATCCCCCCCCCCCCCCCGGAGGATCACAGGTTATATGGGGTTCTATAGAAATAAGTATTTGGACCCCCACCCCCCCCCCTCCCCTCCACTGGAAAATGTTGGACCCCCCTCTGGATCCCTGGAAAAGTGTAGTTTTCTCTGTAATAAAACCATTGGATCCCCTCCTGTATATACATTTGGGTACGAATATTGAAAACATGTAATTCCATATCGATGTGCTTAAATCAACACTTGTGAATCATCCTTGAAATGTTATTTGTTGAATAAACGTTGACTTAAGCCTAAACTGTAAAATAATTTGAGGACGAAAAAAAAACAAAAAAAACAAAACAACAAAAAACGTCGTCCAGGCTTTTTTTCAGGCTGTCAGGCCTGGAGCCCCTTGTCAAAAACTCCTGGATCCGCGCATGCTGTTAATGCGCATTTATGCACAAAATCCATAGTTAACGACCCTTTTTCGTATCTAGAGGTCCATAGCTTCCTCTGAATCTCCATCTTCATCTTACGTATACTCCCGTGAATCTGCGCAGGCTCACCTGAGGCAATACAACAGACAGAAAAATAAGATGACATCGTGCAGTCTCGAATGAGC
Source organism: Loripinus fragilis (assembly GCA_964019695.1). Lineage (NCBI taxonomy): Eukaryota > Metazoa > Mollusca > Bivalvia > Lucinida > Lucinidae > Loripinus > Loripinus fragilis. Next base: position 65,803,883 of record OZ026514.1, on the reverse strand, counting down.
CTTCGCTGATCGAGAGGAAAATGTTATTACGTTTTTAGGGCCCATATCTGTCCAATCGTGTGCTCGCTTTTATTGGTTATTGTATAGCAGTGGGCATCATTGCGAGACTGCACTCATGAGCCGTTAGATCGCTACTCGAGAAGAAAGTGAACAATATACATGTACTTCTCTTTTTTCAGCGACCATTTTATGTCCACAATCAACTGTACACGTGTCGTCTGCTGATAACCTTTGAAAACGGTTCAGACCCGACAAATGCTCTTGCGATAATGCGTGCATGTGCAGTCTTGTATCAGCGGGCTTTAAAATCATTGTAACATGTTGTGTTAAATTAAATTTAAATGTCTAGAAATATGTTTTAATGGCACCCGTTTTATTCATTTTCAACAATAACGACAGACAAATAAGTCAAATATTCTCAATAAATGTCAATTTTATCTGACGAAGTATTTGTAGATTCATTACGATTCGCATTTATATAAAATATATAGCAAGGGAACTTAAAATCGGTGGAAAATATTGAAAATTCTATGGCTTTCCCTATCTAGACAATACACAGTTGACGGCCAGTATATCCCAAATCTATTTATAGCACCGGAAGTACGTCACGATAAAACCTCCTATAAATGCATACTACTAAGTGGAACCCTGCAAGTTGGTTAGATATACACTGCTGAAGTTTCTCTTTGCCTACAATTGTTGTCTGCTGATAACCTTTGCAAACAGTTTTAGAACCAGATCAGCACCGACAAAATGTCAGACCTGATCTGAATCCAAACTGTTTGACTCTCTGATAGTGATAATGAAGGAACTATATAGTAAATTAATTTAGAAAAGACAGCAGATGACAAAATACCTAAATAATTTCCAACAAGCAGAGTAAAATAGAAATGGATGCTTGTCGAGACAAATAGGGTTACTATGTTATAATAAATGCACTTGCATAAATATAAAATTAACCTTTGTCCTGCTGAACCTAGATATATCCCGTTTTTGGAAACAACTGATCATCAAACTTTTGTCATCTGCTGATAACATTCATGAACAGTTTGGAGTCAGATCAGGACCAACAGTATGTTTGGTCCTGATATGGATCCATACAATTTGACACCTTGATTTTTTTCCTGAAATTTCTTGAAAATATTTATTTTGAAAGGAGTCAGCAGACGACAACAGAATCACTAAGTATGTCGCATGTTAAGATTTATATAAAAAATTCAATGCAGTCTGATCAGGGACTATTTTTTTTGTTCTTTGAGCAAAATAATTTATTCACTAAAAGGTAATTCCAGAAGACTATCATATTTAACTCTTTCCTTATTAGCTGCTTCTCATCTGTATCTACACTGTTTGCTAAAGCTGGTATGTGATTGACAGTGTAAAACTGAAATTTCGGTGTTTATTGGGATAAGTCACCAGGTAATAGCCTCACCATGTGGTCAGAAGCCTGCTATTTGTTGCCAGGGTAACAAGAACACTTCAATTTAGATGAACAAATCCAGTCATGCCCACATTCATGTTTTGAGGTCTGCTGACCATTAAAACCAAAAAGATCTTTTTTAACTAGTTGAATACTTTTTATGTCTTTTGCAAAAATTCTTTCAGGAACTCAATTAGAATGTCAAACATTTTGGATGCAGACCAGGAATGACTTTCAATTGGTTCTGATCTTGGTCCTAACTGTTTGCAAGGTTATCAGCAGACGACATTGTCTGTCTAATAAAATGTTATACACAGTAACAAGGGTCTTTCTACACATTTCTGTAGTGACATAGGTCACTGTTCTACAATATAAAATGCAAGTTGTACCTTAAATTCAAATACAATACAATAGAACCAGAAAGATCTTTTTTCTATAAACTTTTTGTCGTCTGCTGACTTTTTTTTAAAAATAACTTTTTTCAATAAATTCTTTCAGGAATACACTATTAGAGTGTCAGTCGGTTTGGATCAAGATAAGGATCAACATTCTTCTCGGCCCTGATCTGGGTCCTTACTGTTTGCAAAGGTTATCAGCAGATGACAAAAGTCTTTGTTAACAGAACAGAACATATCTTTATTGACATAAAACTCACGGCCACTCATAGATAGCGTAAGAGCATTAGATACAAAAACAAAGCATATACATGATATACATAAAATACAGTGTACAAAGAGCATGAAAAAGGTGAAAATTAAAATGCGAGCAAAATCAACCCTGAAAGAGCCTTCTATAACTAACAGTAGGCAACATAATCGACTGTTGTTGCTTCATTAAGAAACAAAATAAGGCTTCACATTATTAATTATAGACAATTCGCATGATATGACATATCATGTGAGTTGTCTATAATCAGGCAATTCCCATGAAATATTAAGCCAAGACATAGTAAGAAGTATATTATCGTAATGATTGACTCTTTTAGGGTTAGGCTGCACATGAAAGTTTATTCATTATAATTTCTACAAAACTTGATAACTTTACAAGCTTCCTGGTATTTGCTGAAGAAAATAGTTCTTCGAATTTTATAATGTTAGGACTTTTGTATAAATATAAACTTAAATATTTCTTTCTGTCAGATATAAAGTGATCACAAACAAAAAGATAGTGAAATTCGTACCCGATATCATGTTTGCTACATAATGTGCATTTTCTGTCTTCTAAAGGTGTGTTTTCCCAGCGACCAGTTTCAACCGGAAGCCGATGATTACTTAACCTAAACTTTAACAATGAAGAACAGTGTTTCCTATTTAATTTGATTAAGTAATTTTCAAAATTTAAATCTTGCTTGAAAAGAGTATAATTCTTTCCTTTAGAGGATGAAGTTACTTTGTTATGCCACTCCTGAACATAAAGGTCTGATAGAGTTTTAGAGATTTGATTTTTGATTGATTTTGGGTTTTCAATGACTTCCTTGTTTTAAAGAGCGGGACGCCCAACAGATAATAGAATATGTTTAATAAAATGGATCCATTTATGTTGATGGATGCCACCGTCATATTCTCCTAGTAGAAGTAAGTTTAACCATTTTGATAGTTTTGTTTGTTTACCATTCACAATATTCATCCAAAAGCTAATAATACGGGTTTTTATTCTAATGTCTACTGCCTTGCAACCTATTTAACAAGGATAGTTAAAATGATGTAATTCAAAATAACATAAGTTATCAAGCAGGATACAAAATGACAATCTAGCATGAAGCACATTTCTTTATTCGCTTAATATTTTCGCAGTATGTATTATAACAATACAATAGAATTAGAAAGATCTTTTTCTTTTAACTTTTTTGTCGTCTGCTGACTATTTTTTTGTAAAAATTACTTTTTTCAATAAATTCTTTCAGGAACACACTATTAGAGTGTCAATCCTTTTGGATCAAGATCAGGATCGACATTCTTCTCGTTCCAGATCTGGGTCCTTACTGTTTGCAAAGGTTATCAGCAGATGACAAAAGTCTTTGCTAACAAGGATAGTTAAAGTGATATAAGTTATCAAGCAGGATACAAAATGACAATCTTGCATGAAGCACATTTCTTTATTCGCTTAATATTCGAGTAATGAATCATAACTAAAGTTATTATGTGAATTGCATGATGTTCACTATTAATGCACTCTATGTCTAAACTTAGTAAACATAATGTGCACTAGGGTGTAAGGTTTTTGTTTTTACACACCTGAAGGTGCCGTCTATGTCTGCTCCCAAAATGATACTCCCACAATATATACTTCCAAGCAAAAATCCTTTTAAAATGCTAAACTATTCATTTTAAGTACATGTTTGTAGTTTGTATATATTTTTAGTGAATATTTTGTTCATTTCTCTTCTATCAATTTATTATTTTACCTATGACAATTCTTGTACCTTACAGTGTGGATCCTGATCAGCTGGCCTCTCAGAAGCTAGCTGATCTGGATCTACACTCATAGGGAATAGTCATAATTAGGCAGTATCCAAAATTTCTTCTGATGTGTTTTTGTCGAATTTTATGCGCATAAAATTACAGAAATATGATGACCTGTAAATAATGTAAAATGGCCCATACCATGCTGTACCTAGGTTTAACTTGTTTTGAAAACAGTATAGATCTGAATCAGCTGGCCTGAAACCAGCTGATCAGGATACATATTGTTTTCTACTCTGCTTGTAAATGCATACTGCTAAGTGGAACCCTGCAAGTTGGTTAGATATACACTGCTGAAGTTTCTCTTTGCCTGCAATTGTTGTCTGCTGATAACCTTTGCAAACAGTTTTAGAACCAGATCAGCACCGACAAAATGCCAGACCTGATCTGAATCCAAACTGTTTGACTCTCTGATAGTGATAATGAAGGGACTATATAGTAAATTAATTTAGAAAAGACAGCAGATGACAAAATACCTAAATAATTTCCAACAAACAGAGTAAAATAGAAATGGATGCTTGTCGAGATAAATAGGGTTACTATGTTATAATAAATGCACTTGCATAAATATCAAATTAACCTTTGTCCTGCTGTACCTAGATATCCGGTTTTGGAAACAACTGATCAGGATCCACAGTTTTGCATTCAGTTTACGGTCTTGCCAAAATTTAGCTATATTTGCTCAGCAGTACAGGGTTAAACAATTTAAATTTGATAGTTTGTGTAGAATTGTTTTTTTTTTTTGTGTGTGTACATATTCTTTATTTTGAGGGCCTCATGGAAGATAAGTTGTACCACTAAATGTTGTCACCCTCTTTAAATAAAGACTTTACTTACTTACTTGCTTACTTACCAATATACTCCTGAAAGACCTATTCCATCATTACAATTGATTTCTCCAATTTTTTTTTTTTTTTGATTTGATTTGATTCTTTACGCCCCAGTCAATAATTTTTCAGTTATGGCGGGATGGGTCTACCTGGATTGCACAAGTACTAATGCAAGGATTAAAGTGTCCAAATTAAATGATAGTGCTTCAATCATAACCCTTGATTGAAGTAACTCTAATGAATTTTTCAGGAATACCAGACTGTCAAACCATTTTGGATCCAGATCAGACCCAGCAAAGTCATTTTGATGTTCCTGATCTGGTTACAACCAGTTTACAAACTGTTACTAGCAGATAGAGGGTTAACATGATGACCATTGTCATAATTTTCTCTAATGAATTTTCAGGAATACCATCAGAGTGGCACACAGTTTGGATTCTGATCAGGCCTACCGTTTTGACAGTCTTTATCCAGATCCAAACTGTTTTCAAATTGTCCCTAGCAGGTAAAAAGGTTAATACGATGCATACTGGGGATCGGAGATTGCTGAAACGGGCATGGACATCCGCCCGGTCTTGCAAGTTGCCATAGTAGGCATCATGGGAATAGACATTTTGGCACAGTAGACATTTCAGGAACAAACATTTTGGGGGACATAATAGCACTAACCCAGTTAATACATACTTCCACAAAGAATGGCTTGTAAATTTTCAGTCACAAATTGAATTTCCAATTGAATGCATCCATCTCCAGTTGGGATTATAATTACACTCAAATATTAAAAGTATGTAATGTTAGGAAACAGTGCAGAACCTGATCAGAGGTCACATTATGTCATATCTGATCTGGTTATGTACTGTTTGCCAATGTCCCATAAAATGATGGATAAACCTTTGTCCTGCTGAAACCGGATATGTCATCTTTAGAAAAGAGAGTAAATCCAGAATCAGCTGACTAAACCTAGTGAACACATCTGTGGACATGAGATCTAGATCTGACTGCTTTCCAGACAGCATAAGATTCCACTGGAAAACAGAAGTGAATGTGCCATATTCATATTTATGCAGCAGAACAAGGGTTAAGGCACTGATCAGCAGAGGACAACAAAAGCTTGTAAAACTATCCGCATGCAAACATTCATGACCTGACCTCATGGTGTGCTGTCAATTGAAAATGCACATGCTAAGTTTAGTGTTCAGAAGGGCCTCTTGTCTTGACACACAAATGACAGACACACCATTCACATCTTGCAGACATATTTGAAGGCAATATTAAATGTATAGCTCAGTTTGAGCACTTAATAGCCAGGTGACTTAATATGTCCAATTCCAAATCCACTATTTGGCCTCCAGATGAAAGTGCTTATAAGAAAATATTTTTCAAATTGTTATTTCAAAACCAAATCCAGGAGTGCAGTGGCTCAGTGGTAGAGTGCTTGACTCGAGACAGATGGCCCCCGAGTTAGAGCATCACCGGCATCACTGCGTTGTGTCCTTGAGCAGGACACATTAATCCTAGCTTAGTCCTGGTTCAACCCAGGAAGACCCATCCCTTTATAGCTGAAAGATTGTTCATGGGATGTAAAGAATCACATAAAATAAAACAACCAGAACAGATATTCTGGATGTTTAGATAAAAACTCTCATTTGGTGATATAGAGGCTTTTGAAGGGCTATTGAGCGGTTAACCTATACCTGTGTACTATATGACTAAATTCCCAGTATGGCACCTGTCCTTGATTTGGCTGCAGGCAGTCTCTTATCCATTATAGAAAATTGCTAATACACTTTAGGTATTCAGTTGAATGTGCTTAAAAATCAAATCAAATAACAATTTTCTTGATGCTCAAAAGAGCCGTCTCAATGAGACGGTTCTTTTGAGCACCCAAAACAAAGTTCAAATGATTGAAAAATTGCATATGTTCTCACAATTTTGTCAATAAAAGTTCACTTATCTGGACTTATGTTAGACCAAACTCCATGTACATATAAACTCATCTATTTCAATATTTAAAAGTTATACAGCTTAAAATTATGCATTTTATTAAAACAGATGACATTTGATTATTTCTTCAGTCTTTTCTATTTAACCCTTAAAGCACCAATCACGACTGCAGCAGATGACAAATATGGCGACAACTTTCCTAATTTTTGAAAAAAAATAAGGTATGATATTTCATGAGAATCGTCTGCCAGCAGACTATTCTCATGAAACGTCGTGCCTTATTTGTTTTTTTATTCTTTGAAAAAGCAGCAAAATTTGCAATTGTCGTCTGCTGCAATTTGTATGTGGCACTTTATGAGTTAACTTTTTGCCTATTATTGTTGTCTGCTGATTACCTCTGCAAAATCTAGAGGCGGCCACTGGCCCCCTTTAAGTTGCCCCCTTTTGTATCAAATGGCCCCTTGCTAAAGGTAGAGTTGGCCATCATCAACATCATGCAAATGGGCAAATATTAGACAGTGTTTTTCCATCTGAAATCACATGAAAATGACCACTGAAAATTTAATGGATTTAACACTGAAGTCGGTCCTAATCTGGATCCAAAGTGTTTGATTATGGATGATTTGTTTCTTCAACCAGTCAATAATTTTTCAGTCATGTCGGGATGGGTCTTCTGTGTTGAACCAGTACCAATCAGTCTCAGGTTAAAGTGTCTTGTACCACTCCTGATTTCCTGCTGACATTGAAGCTGCCCATCACTGGCCATCATTCGACAAGCCAATCAGTTTGTCAGAACTTGTTCCTTATTTATCACATCCAGAAATGATGGGTTAGGGATTCAATATTGGAATAGAGTCCTAATGGCCAAGAAAGATGTTATATGTTCAACTCTTGCTGAGACCATACTGAGTAGTTAAAATTTGGCTCAGTGAGTAACAAATCTGTACTCTTATCAAACATTAAAATGAAAGAGGTATAATTCCCTTGAATCACATCAGATATTGCTGTAAGTTGGTGACTGTGGTCTATGGACTCCTTAGAACTGGACTTTCTCTGAGACCAAACTATCTTATCTGTGAGATGCTGTTCACCCTGAAAAAATTATTGCACAAACCAATATGACATATTGTTATATAACTGGAGAGAATCCCATCTCCTGATTCGGTGCCATGATTAACCGAAATCAACAGATATCACCGAAATCACCAGAAAATCACCGAAATCACGAGATAAAAGTAAGAAATCACCTTTTTATAGTTTACTTAATGCAAAAATATGATAAGAATTAGTATAATATGCTTATTTCTAGTCTGTTTTTAAAAATATGTTGATAAAAAAAATCACTTTCAAATTGCTATAATGTGTTGCTATATTTTTTATTGAAATATTTATTTGCTGGCACATTAAAATATAAGCCTTTTGTAAACATATCAATTATTCTACTATCATTTATATCATATAAAGGCATAAAATTAACATTAAAATGGATATTTCCTTTTTTTCTGGTGATTTCGGAATACCTTGAATTGGAAATTGAAATGTACATTTTTTTTTCATATTTTAATCAAAGTAGAAATAAGCTTATTATTCAAGTTGTTATCCAGCTGATCAGGATGCATATTGTTTTCTACTCTGCTTGTTAATGCATACTATTAAGTGGAACCCTGCAAGTTGGTTAGATATACACTGCTGAAGTTACTCTTTGCCTGAAATTGTTGTCTGCTGATAACCTTTGCAAACAGTTTAAGAACCAGATCAGGACTGACAAAATGTCAGACCTGATCTGGGTCCAAACTGTATGACTCTCCGATGGTGATCATGAAGGAACTATATAGTAAATTCATTTAGAAAAGACAGCAGATGACAAAATACCTAAACATTTGCCTGGTCCTGAAGTCAGCTGATCAGGATGTATATTGTTTTCTACTCTGCTTGTAAATGCATACAAATAAGTGGTATAATGCCTTCAATGTTGGCTCCCGGTACCGTTAGTTTAACAGGTAACAGGGTCCAGGGCGACAACGGTAAACATTGCACTTACTGTACCCTGCAAGTTGGTTTGATATACACTGCTGAAGTTACTCTTTGCCTGCAATTGTTGTCTGCTGATAACCTTTGCAAACAGTTTTAGAGCCAGATCAGGACCGACAAAATGTCAGACCTGATCTGTGTCCAAACTGTATGACTCTCTGATGGTGATCATTAAGGAACTATATAGTAAATTCATTTAGAAAAGACAGCAGATGACAAAATACCTAAACATTTGCCTGGTCCTGAAGTCAGCTGATCAGGATGTATATTGTTTTCTACTCTGCTTGTAAATGCATACAAATAAGTGGTATAATGCCTTCAATGTTTGCTCCGGTACCGTTAGTTTAACAGATAACAGGGCCCAGGGCGACGGCGGTAAACATTGCGCTTACCGTACCCTGCAAGTTGGTTAGATATATTCTGCTAAAGTTACTCTTTGCCTGCAATTGTTGTCTGCTGATAACCTTTGCAAACAGTTTAAGCCAGATCAGGACCGACAAAATGTCAGACCTGATCTGGATCCAAACTGTTTGACTCTCTGATGGTGATCTATATGGTAATCAATATAGTAAATTAATTTAGAAAAGACAGCAGATGACAAAATACCTAAACATTTTCCTGGTCCTGAAGCCAGCTGATCAGGATATATATTGTTTTCTACTCTGCTTGTAAATGCATACAAATAAGTGGTATAATGCCTTCAATGTTTGCTCCGGTACCGTTAGTTTAACAGATAACAGGGCCCAGGGCGACGGCGGTAAACATTGCGCTTACCGTACCCTGCAAGTTGGTTAGATATATTCTGCTAAAGTTACTCTTTGCCTGCAATTGTTGTCTGCTGATAACCTTTGCAAACAGTTTAAGCCAGATCAGGACCGACAAAATGTCAGACCTGATCTGGATCCAAACTGTTTGACTCTCTGATGGTGATCTATATGGTAATCTATATAGTAAATTAATTTAGAAAAGACAGCAGATGACAAAATACCTAAACATTTTCCTGGTCCTGAAGCCAGCTGATCAGGATGTATATTGTTTTCTACTTTGATTGCAAAGGCATACAAATAAGTGATACCCTGCAAGTTGGTTAAATAAACACTGCTGAAGTTACTCTGCCTGCAATTGTTGTCTGCTGATAACCTTTGCAAACAGTTTTGGAACCAAATCAGGACCAACAAAATATTGGGCCAGATCTAAATCCAAACTGTTTGACTCTCTGAGAACTATATAGTAAATTAATTTTAAAAAAGACAGTAGATGACAAAAATATCAAAAAAATTTCCAGCAAGCAGAGTAAAATAGAAACGGATGCTTGTCAAGATAAATAGGGTTACTATATTATAATAAATGCACTTGTGTAAATATCAAATTAACCCTTGTCCTGCTGAACCTAGATATATCCTGTTTTTGGAAACACTAACAGTGTGGAAACTGATCAGCTGATCGGGATCCACAGTTTTGCATTCAGTTTACGGTCTTGCCAAAATTTAGCTATATTTGCTCAGCAGTACAGGGTTAAACAATTTAATTTGATAGTTTGTGTAGAATTGTTGTTTTTTTGGGGTTTTTTTTTTTTATGTGTGTAAATATTATTTATTTTGAGGGCCTCATGGAAGATTAGTTGTACTACTAAATGTTGTCACCCTCTTTAAATAAAGACTTTACTTACTTACTTATTAACTTACTTACTTACTTACTTACTTACTTACTTACTATCCAATTATGGCATTAAATTAATAATAAAATTGTGATTTCCTATTTTTATCTGGTGATTTCGGTGAATTCACTGTGCACTGAATTTGAAAGTGAAATCATAACATTTTTTTCATTTCTTTTTAAAATCAAAGTAGAAATAAGCTTTTTATACTAATTCTTATTATATTATGACATTAAACTAACAATAAAATGGTAGTTTTTTCTTATTTTTATCTGGTGATTTTTTGGTGATTTCTGCTGATTTCGGTTAATCATCGGACCCTCCTGATTGGCTCAATTTGTCTTCATAAATCTCTGTCTACCTGAAAACCGGTCTAAACTGGCCTACAAGTTAATATTGCATGAAAACCAGCTCAAACTAGTTTCCAGAAGTTAATATTTTGACACTAATATCACCATCTGTAGAGCTAAAAATAGCATGATTAATATAAAACTAACATGTGCTGCATGAAATTGACATGATTTGCTGTTTCACATCCCAGACTTTCATGATCTTTTTGAAAACAGTTTTGTATTATCTTGTTTGTTAATTTATCTTTGTTTTGAAAAAACAAAAAGTATAAACAAAAGTTTTATATTAATTAAATTTTACACTCCACACTCAGAGAATTAGTATCCTTTTCAACATGCAAAATACTATGTTTAAATATTTTGATAACAGTTGATATAACTTATGAGAAAGTCCTTAGGCTGAAGGTTGAACATAACTTAAACAACAAAACAAAAAGTAGAAAAGTTTCATTCTTAGTTGAAACGCCATACAACAAAACAGTTATTGACTTCAACTTCGGTAGACATAAGGATTATCTACCCTGTTTCATTCCCTTTAATTTGATATGCAACACAACTAATTCACACCGGGTAGGCGGCAACATCGAACGCTGAACACAATCGAGGAACTGCGATCAATACATGTATGTACAGCTGCTGTTATAAATAAGTCAGTTTATCTGGGGTTTTTTTTTATAATTTATAGCAGTATTTTAATAAAATTGGTTTCACCTATCTATTCTGAAATGAATCATGATTTGTTCTATGCAGGTGTTGTTTCTGATAAACAAGTAAAATGAACTTACAGTCGGCCGATCGCAGACAATGGGTTCTTAGCTTTCTTTCATATGAGCTCCGTCACAAGAAAACCTTTTTTTTCAATGTGTCTGGTGATGTCCAAACGGACCTTGGAAGGAGTACAACTACCCTGCCATATATATTGTAGAACTGGCAGGCTCATCGTGTGGCCCGTTAGCTATGTGGTCAGAGTATTTGCACGGTCTGTGATAGGTCCCGGGTTCGAGTCCCCATCTGGTCATATGCTTTTTCTTCACATGTGTCATCTACACACCCCCCCCCCATTGACCCGTCCTGAACTTGAACCCAGGACCCTCTCAGAATGTGGGTGTATGTTTACCACTGAACTGTCGGGCCACACAGTAGGCATGTGACATAGGGTTTGATCCTGAGCCTTCCAGGTCCGATTTGAGTTTATGGATCAATATAAAACAGAAAACATACTTATAAAGCTTGGATATATATATATCGGACAAAAGCAAACAAAAAATTGCTCATTGATTGCCAAAAACATTGATTGCTATCTATAACCGATTGCCATTAATGAAGTTTTCGATTGCCTTAGTATCATTACCATCATCCTTTAAAACAGATACTGCGCTTTTCACTTATCAGATAGAAATTATTGAATACACACAGGATATCCACCAATAATTTAATTTTACCCTTCTGTTTCTGAAAGATCGAAATACGACAATGAATGCGAAAAAATATACATATTTTTCAGTTTTAAGTTGAAATAAGTAATGATCAGAAATAAAATGTTATTTTTCAGCCAACTCTCACACATTTTTTGGACAAATATAACACTAAGCACATTTCTTTGATATTACCTAAAACTGATATCATGCTTACTTTTACTGAAACCTGAGCATTCAAATGAAAAAAAATAAAATATTAAACTTACCCAAAACGGCGGCTGTAAAATATAAATATTGATCAGAGTTCCTCGGTTGTATTCTTGTTGCGCCTACCCAGTGTGTAATTTCAGAAAAGAAAAAAATGATCTTTTGACCACACCCCAGGGGTCAAGGGTGTGTGTTGGCACAAAATATTAGCTAGCATGTTATTGTATGCTTCATTCCCTTAAATTTAATATGCAACATGACTATATTCTGAAAAAAAATTGATTTTATATTTATAAGCCTATGACATAATGTGAGGTGATGCTACATACCAAATATCAAGGCTCTAAGCCTTGTAGTTTCAGACAAGAAGATTTTTTCAAGTTTTCCTTATTAAAGCCTATGTAAAATAGTAAATCATGTGACCACTGAGGCGGGAACATTTTTGGCCCCAGGAGTATAACTTGAACAAAGCTGGTAGAGGTCTACTAGGTTATACATCATATCAAATATCAAGGCTCTATGATTTGTGGTTTCATACAAGAAGATTTTTTCATGTTTTCCATAAGCCTGTGTAAAACATGTGGCCCCTTGGGACAGGACCATTTTTGGCCCCAGGGTCATAATTTGAACAAACTTGGTGGACCTGGATCATAGTTTGAACAAACTTGGTAGAGGTCCACTAGTCTTTGTGATGCTACATACCAAATATCAAAGCTCTATGCCTTGTGGTTTTAGACAAGAAGATTTTTTATATGTTTTCCCTATATAAGCCTATGTATCACATGTAACCCCAGGGACAGGCCCATTATGACCCATGGGCATAATGGGCATAATTTGAACAAGCTTGATAGAGGTCACTTAGATGATGCACATACCAAATATCAAATCTATATGGCTTGTGGTTTCAGACAAGAACATTTTTAAATTTTTCATCTTGAAAATCTATTTTTAGCCTGTGTTGACCAAAATCATTTGAACAATTATCAAAGAGGGCTATATAAAGATCATTCCTGCCAAGTTTGGCCAAAATCCAGCTAGTAGTTTAGGAAATGTCCTTTGATGCAAATGTTGACCACAGACGACGACTGACTTCCAACGATCACAATAGCTCATCAAGTGCTTTGAAGCAGGATTTCTGTGTAGTTTGGTGAAATACCACCAAGTGGTACAGAAGACATTATTTAAAGGAAATTGTTGACGGACGACGGACATCCTATGATCACAATAGCTCACCTTGAGCCTATACAATTGACTAGTAGTACTTAGTACATAACAATTGGTGACTTGCAGTGCTCTGGAAGAATGTGGGTGGGGGATTTGTGTTAAACACATCTGTTTTACTTATTTAGATAATTGTACAGCTACCTAGATTCTGGGTCAGTCTCTCAATGTATTGCAGTAATCTCATCAGCGCAAAAATATTTACTGTTCATACTAAGGTCAAAATCTTACCTCATTTATCACCATTCAGCATGTTCAGCTGAGGGACCAAACTGCCTGCGGTGTCCCTCTTGTCAGTGAAGTATGTGTTCATCATAGAAGCCTCTACAGCCTCCTGGCTACTGATAGCCATACTTATCCTGCAATTCTGGAATGACTTGGACTGCTGGATGGCAGCTGTTGCATGTTGATGCTCTGAAGAACATTTAAATATAAACAAAGTCCTGCTGAGTCTGGATTTATCCTTTTTTTCAAATACATGTACTGTCAATTAAGATCAGCTGGTGTCTGTGGAGCTATCCGAGCAAAATCCTTACTGTTTTTCAGTCTGAAAATATACAAGGCCCTATATTAGGTCAGGGAAAACAGTGTTCAATCTAAAGCCTTTGACCCCTTGCTGAAAAGCTAGAGTGGGCCATCTATTACATTGTATGTGGATGGGGAAATATTGAGTTATATTATCACGTGAAATCAAATGAATATCACCCAGATTTCCAAGATTGAACAATGGAAAAGTATTATTAGGCCAAATATTCAGCTATGAAAATCTTAAATGGATCAGGGTGATTTCAAAAATAATGCATCCATTTCTATAATCAATGTTTATAGACTATCTAAAGCAGATTTATTGTTAAAATTAATTAAGATATGTAATTAATGTTTTTCTTGCATCATGCCAAGTTTCATCACTTTAGAATGTTCCGTTCAAAAATTACATGGAAAAATGTCATCCAAATTGTCACAAGGGTAACACTTTTTTGTGACATTTTTTCCCTTACCTTCAATTCAACTGTAAATTGTATTAAACACTATTCATGTATAGTCAAATGGTGAATTGCAGTTGAAATATAGCATAAAAGCTGTAGGAAAACAATCTTTTCATTTTTTTTAAACCAGATAAATCGGAAATTTGTAACCTTTTATAAACACACCCTTTCAAATTTTTATCATACAGAATTTCATATGATTGGAGTAAAGTGAATTGCCTCATAAAATATACAAAGTTTTATTCAAAAGGAATGCTGTTTTAATGACTAGCTGTCTTTAAGCTTTCTAAAGGAACCAACTTGCCTATAAAACAACAAGTATGATTTTATGTAGCCAGTACTGAATAAAACCACCCAGATATGTCACAAGTGTAACATTTAAAGTTTCAACCATCAGCATTTCATTTTGTTTTGCATTTCATAGCTTTTTTGCTGTTTTTCTGGTCAAGGGATCCCCCAAAAAACATTATGAGGAATTGTGGTGAAATCCTTAAGCTGCTGACTTTGTGGCATGATTTTAACTGATGTCACAAGTGTAACACATTTTAGGAATATGTGATAAATGCATATACATGGCAAATCTTAAATGAAATATTACTTATTTGGTCTTTTTAATAATTCTTGAATGCATAAATATAATTTAAACACAACAAAAAGTCAACAACTTCACCAAATGTGTAGTCAATACTAGTTACGGTCCAGCAGGAATGATACTTCCTCAAGCCCATATACTAGTTTCATTATGAAGCTGGCCATCCTTGAGCTACATTCTGGGATAGGAATCATGCTAAATTCAACACTGAAGAAATCAGACAATCTTAAACCAGACTATAACTTGATTTAGACAGGTATACTTTAAAATGTGATTTGTGTCACAAGTGTAACATATATTATGGATTGAATTCATCTCACTTTTTCCTGTGTTTGGTCAAAGGATGATCTATTCAACAATTAATTTGATATATTTTGGTATTTAGGGTAGTTATTCACTCTTTCGATACAAAGAAAACACAAAATGGTGTAAACAAAAAGGATAAAATTATGCACTCACAAGGAGGGAAAGGTATTTTTTCACAATTCAAAAAATATTTACAGGAATTTATTGAAGAAAACCAAAAAAGATGCTAAGTTGTACATACTATAGTAGGTTAAATAAAGTATAAGAGATAAGAAAAGACAAAAGGGTCATAATCAGTTCCTTTGTTTGCTTGTCACAAGTGTAACACAATTATTTCTTTCTATTTAAGCCTTAAATTTGTTACAGATTCTTTAGAATTGCAAAAATGGTATCAATCAAATCATTCAATTGATAATTTATCCCACAATGAGTGCTGTCAAATGTTTTCTGATCATTAACATTTTATAACTCCTTACTATGCTTAATAAACAAATCTGAATAGTTCATTTTTTAAAGTCTTGTGCTAAAAAAAGGGAATTGATTTATGTTTTGATACATTTTAATCAATTTCCATGAAGCCAATTCACTTCATCCTATATAAAATCTATAAGAGATAAAAAATTCAAAGGAGAAACTCCCGCTTCTGATTTTGTCACAAGTGTAACACATTCCATTACCAACATATGTTATTGTGTTTAATATGTTTTATATCCTATATATTCAAATGAAATTTGTTCTATGTTTTTCATATACCCTACTTGTTATCTAAGAACCATTTTTAACAAAAATCATGCTTATTATTTAAGTTAGAAAAACTTTTTCCTCTACACAGTGAAAATCCAGGGGTGTATTTTTACATAAAATTTTATTACAAGTGCAAATTTTGAGCGAAAGATTAAATTTTACTTTGAAAAT
The DNA here is from genome assembly GCA_964019695.1 of Loripinus fragilis. Taxonomy (NCBI): domain Eukaryota; kingdom Metazoa; phylum Mollusca; class Bivalvia; order Lucinida; family Lucinidae; genus Loripinus; species Loripinus fragilis. The sequence continues at coordinate 65,787,544 of OZ026514.1, read as the reverse complement.
GTGTATACATAACTACTTCATCAGTTCATGAAAGAATATTTACAATTCTGCATACCTGTGTTGTTTATAATCAAGCTAAGTATAGCTTATAGAATTGTAAAAAAATAAGGAAAAAATGATTAAAGTATTAAATTTAAAGCATTGTCCTAAATTTTATTCTTAAACCAGTATTTGTTTCTGAAATTTTGATGTTCCCTGGTTAAGAGGATGTAAAAAAGATAATGATAGAGCGATTTTGAAATTTGACCCCCAATGTCACACTTCGGATGCATTTTTTTTTTTTAAATCACCCATCAGCGGTTTCAATTGGATCAAATATTATATTTTATTCAAATTAATTTGTACATGTATGGTATATACAGCTTGAAACAATAAGATAAGGAAAAAAACACTAGAATTCCGAGAATCGGATGTGTCGCCTGGCCAAACAGAAGTCAATCAAGGCAAATTTGTCAAATTTATATTCCGGGCGAAGGGTTACTTTAGAGAAACTTATAAATGACAAAATATAAATCGTCAAAAACGCAAGAAACGCACTCTCGCGGAAACACTGCTGATATGGGTATAGGGAATAAGCGATTGCCACCCCCCCCCCCCCCCTGTAAAAAGGTTGGACCCCTCCCAGTGGCGTAGCTTCCTTTAGGCCATGTAGGCCATGTAGGCCGCGGCCTACACTTTTTCAGAAAGTAAAAAAAATATAAACTCCAAAGATGCAATCTCGCGGAAACACTGCTGATATGGGTATAGGGAATAAGCGATTGCCACCCCCCCCCCCCCCTGTAAAAAGGTTGGACCCCTCCCAGTGGCGTAGCTTCCTTTAGGCCATGTAGGCCATGTAGGCCGCGGCCTACACTTTTTCAGAAAGTAAAAAAAAATATAAACGCCAAAAATGCAATAAAATGGAGGGGGGAGGGGGTAGGGGGTGAGTAAATCAGAAAGATATTCCAAATTATCCTGATATCAGACGTCACCCATTACCCACTGTAGAAGAACGGTTGTTTGGGTTCCAGGACGAGCTGTCACGTGATGTTGCTAGCCTACCCAATAGGAAATGAACCATCGCACGAAGCTTTGCAACCTGTATAATTGCATTTTCACCATAATTGGAGTCCTTTTGACCATGCCACCGACGTCTGCAACATGCCAAAGGTAGCATGAAAAGAATTAAAAACTACTTGCGCTCAACAATGATGTCTGCCAGGCTGTCCTTTGTAGCGATGATCTACAGACACTTGATGTTGACAGGGTGATAAACATTTTTGCGTCAGACAAATTTAATGCAGAAAATTAGGTTTTTTTTCTAAGTTGGCTTGTGATTAATAGTTTTGTTGCTACCTGCATTTAGATATTGAAACTTGATGTCGCTTGTTTTTCAACATACATGTACAGTACATTGTATCTTTTATTTGGGATGATCATTACAATGTCACATGTCTTCTTGCTATGTAGGCTCCTATAAGCCTTCTAACCCTTAAAGCACCAGCCAAAAACTGCAAATGAAAGACGCGTCTGCCTAAGTCCTCTGTTGCATATATTTGCTAATATTATTGACTAATGTCAGTATTGAGGCAAACAGTGTAGACCAAGATCTGGATCTCTCACTGTTTGTCGAAGACGCTTGTAAAACAATTCAGCAGATGAGAAAGCGGACTACTTTTGTAGTGATTGGCCATTTAATGGTTAAAAGAGTATGATACCTGTCCCTGACTCCCAGGTCGATGATTTTGTTTTTGCATTTCAGCACCGTAAGTTGATCAAACTTGATAAGCATATTAGGCCATATGGGCGATGATGGTGATAACTACCTGTAATTTCTAACAATCACATGAACGCATTTATAAGTGCGAAATAATCGCAAAATCCATATTTGGACAGTCTAGGACCGAAAATTTTTCTGGGGGAGCATGCCCCCAGACCCCCCTACCATTAGGCCTACACATTCATTGAAGCCAAGCTACGCCCCTGCCTCCCCTTGGAAAAAATGATAGACCCCCTCTGGATCCTTGGAAAATTACAATTTGCTTTAAAATAAACCATTGGACTTCTGTAAAATAAGTTGAGGACTAAACAAGAAATGTCACAAACACGTGACGAATGCCCCCAAAGGAATTGGTCTAGCATAAGACACATTTGAGGAAAGTAAGCTGTAATATAGGAGATATGCTCCAAACAGGAAAAACCTAGAAATGAGGCCAGAAGTCAATGTCAAGGTCAAAGTGACCCAAAATGGTATGCACCACTCTGCCATCCCAAGAGGAATCATCACCCCAAATTTGGGATTCCTACATCAAATAATATAGGAGATATGCACCAGACTCAATGCAGTTTCTAAAAACTAGGTCAGAGGTCAAGTTCAAAGTCACAGTGACCCGATTATGGTACACAGCACTTCGTCATCTCAAGATGCATCCACTTACCAAATTTGAGATTCCTTACCCAAATAATATAAGAGATATGTTCCAGACACGATTATTCTAAAAACTAGGTTAGGTCAAGGTCACAGTGACCCGAAAATGGTAAACAATACTCCGCCATCCCAAGATGCATCCACATCCTAGGATTTAGGCTCCGGCCACAATAATTCTTAAAACTAGGTCAGAGGTCAAGGTCACAGTGACCCGAAAATGATATGTGACACTCTGTCATCCCAAGATACATTTACACACCAAATCTGGAATTCCTATCTCTAAGAATATAGGAGATATGCACCAGACTCATTGCAGTTTCTAGAAACTAGGTCAGAGGTCAAGTTCAAGGTCATAGTGACCCAATTATGGTACGGGACACTTTGTCATCCCAAGATGCATCCTCACACCAAATTTGAGATTCCTGCCTCAAATAATATGAGATATGCTCCGGACACGATTATTCCAAAAACTAGATCAGAGGTCAAGATCAAGGTCACAGTGACCTGAAAATGGTACGCGGCACTCCACAATCCCAAGATGTATCCACATACCAAATTTAGAATTCCTACCTCAAAGAATGTAGGAGATAGGCTCAGGACATAATAATTCTTAAAACTAGGTCAGAGGTCAAGGTCATAGTGACCTGAAAATGGTATGTGACACTCTGTCATCCTAAGATGCATTTACACACCAAATTTGGAATTCCTATCTAAAAGAATATAGGAGATATGCACCAGACTCAATGCAGTTTCTAGAAACTAAATCAGAGGTCAAGTTCAAGGTCACAGTGACCCAATTATAGTACGCAACACTTTGTCATCCCAAGATGCATCCACACACCAAATTTGAAATTCCTACCTCAAATAATGTAAGGGATATGCTCCGGACACGATTATTCTAAAAACTAGGTCAGAGGTCAAGGTCACAGTGACCCGAAAATGGTATGCGACACTCCGCCATCCCAAGATGTATCCACATACCAAATTTGGAATCCCTACCTCAAAGAATCTAGGAGATATGCACCGGACACGAAGCGGGACGGACGGACTGTGCAATTACTATATGCCTCCCAAAGTTCCTTTGGGGGCATAAAAAACCCAAAGAAAAACGTTGTCTAAGATTTTTTATCTTTTTATGACAGATAAACCTGGACGCCCCACCTGACGAAAATTCCTGGATCCCCGCATGTAGGCCTATTGATACAAATCTTGAGATTATGCTCGAATTCCTTATAACAATAGCTGGGAACTTTTCTTGAAAAGGATAGCTTTTATGACAGGCTGCATATTGTACCAAAGGCATTGAGTGTTCTACTGTTGTTAAAGCTCCTAAGACATTAGAGATCACATCTAAAATGATCGCAAACCGATAGCCGTTCACCCCACCCACATCCAAGTTTTTCAATAATTTGTGAATAATCGGTGAAATTATAATTAAATTAATCATGGTGGGACAAAAGACCATGTTTTTCCTTCGAATTAAGCGCAGACTTGTGAAAAAATCAGAGAATTTGAATGAATGCAGCACGTTTTTCATCATTTTCCTGTTACCCGTAATGTTAAAATTCACTGTCCAATTCACCTCGGTACATTTGTTTATGTGCCGCTAAGGCTGTGACGTCACGGCGGTCCCGAGAATGCAGCATCATTTCTTCTGGTTGTGAGGTTCTATCGACTAGTGGTAGGAATCGGCTGGATTTTTATAATCGATCATTGAAAATAACAAGTGACCAATGATCAATCATTAATCGACTAAAATAAAATACATATTATATATGGTACATATCATGCCAGGTATGTCTAAGATGCCTTACGGGGTCAAGTTGATTGACCAGACATGTTAGGTGTTCAGAGTGTGTACCAAAAAATTAATTTTCTCAACCAAAACATATGTTGTGGGTACTCAAAAGAACCATCTCAATAAGACGGTTCTTTTGAGCACCCAAAACATATGTTCAAACTGATGGATTAGTATATATTTACAATTTAACACTCAAAACTTTTGTTTATTTAAACCTATGTACATTATTTGAACCATATGCTGTTCATACCAGAAACTGAAAATGCAGAAAAGGGTCATATAAAATAAATACACCAAGCTAAAAATTGAAGGCCAATGAAGCAGAAGGTCTATACTGAGTAATCGATTATTGAAAAACTACCGATCAATTAATCAGTTCACTGAAAATGACCAATGATCGATAAGCTCGATAAATCGGCCTACCACTACTATCGACTGTACATATACATCTATATTGTACTGTCACAATTGACTTTAACACAACAGGCTCGGTCCCCAGTGGGCCCGTTCTATCTGTTCTGCCAATGGTTTGACTGTACCGGCTTAAAAATTGTTATTTAAAAGGCACTGTCTCGGGGTCCGGTACCGGACCCCTAGACTACGGGGCTACGGGTCCGGTACCGGACACCGAGCCACGCCTATGAGGACTATCTCGGGGTCCGGTATTTTGTGAAACAACTACTCGGCACGTCTAGGGATACGGGGATGCCTGTCCGTACCTGCACGTATATGTAGTAACTGTTATTTTACCAACAAAAACTCGTGTTGAAGTTTCACTTTGCTTCGTCCGCCATCTTTGATCATCTGTATTTACTGTCACACTATTCAAACAAGTATAAGCTTATACAAAAGATATAAGACAAGAGTGAAAAAAACATAACTAGATATAATTTGTCTTACTCTATTCCTTTTATTTTTCTTATCCTTATTTTTTTAATAAGGTCATGAATAAAGGCAATTAATGTCAGGGGGAACTTACTATCGCATCAGTGAATTGGCGCAGGGTTTGATGTCCTTTAATTGGTGTTTGTTTCATGTTCTTATTATTTCTTATCAATTTATTGTTGTTATCTGTCTACTTGATTATTAATCTAAAGGTAAATACCAATTTGCACTTTCATTGAAGTAAGCAAACGGTGGTTGCAGGTGCATTGTTTAATTGCTTTCATACCGCCTAATTGGTCACATAACTGTTTGTCTGTCTGTCTGTCCGCCCGTCCATCCACCACAACCACTAGTGAAACGCATGGGCCGATGGTGGTCCGAAGTTATTCAAAATAAAACAGCTTAAAACGTGGGCCGATTTTGGCCCGATATAACATGCTAGCACGGGAAGTTATTCACAGCGATGAGACGGTTCTTTTGAGCACCCAAAAGCTTAAGACCAAATAAGCACACAAAATCAGACCACTGTCGAACACCAGCCAAACGCATGGGCCGATGGTGGCTCGGTAATAGTATGCTGGCACAGGACGTTATTCACAACAAAACAGCTATATATGACTATTGAGCTCTACGAAATGTGGTGCTCAAAAATTTATGATAGGGATCTAACATCAGTTGGGCGTATTCATGATAAGATGATCCAGAGGGGGGGGAGGGGCTCCGGAGCCCCCCCCCCCCCCCTGTAAAATCATAAGAAATATAGGGTTTCTTAGCAATACTGATCAGGATCCCCTGAAAATTAAAAAGCTACTAAGCCAGCAATGTTCGGGCATCATTAGCACGCCAGTGAAGCGCCATTTATGTTCTGCTAGATTATTCCAGTCCAGTCTTTGTAGCAAACAGTGTCGATCCGGATTAAACTGCTCTCCTAAGAGCAGTCTGATCCAGGTCCACAAGGTTTGTCTGTACGTAGAAATTAGCCATTGAAGTAAGCATAATTGCATTTTCCTTACATAACGACCCATATGTCGTCTACTAGTTCGTTATTGAAATACGTCTTTGAAGCAATCAATATCTCATAGGAGCAGTCTGATCCTGGTCCCAAATGTTTGTCTGTACGAGGATATTGGCCATTGACATAAGCATAAGTTGCATTTCCCTGACATAACGACCCATAAGCCGTCCTTGTAGCAAACTCAAACTGCTATCCTAGGAGTAGCCTGAACCGGATTCGCAATGTTTGTCTGTCCGTAAGACGTCTTTGTAGCAAACAGTTTGGACACAAATCTGACTGCTCGCCTTGGAACAGTCTGATCAGGGTCCACGGCGAAATTAGCCGTTGGCGTAAGCATTTACATGTAGCAGATAACTCCAGTAGACGTAAATTTTAGATGCATTTCCGCAATTAAGTCGTTCAACCTATGTAGATCCATTTGTAACGTTTCTGTAGCAAATAGAGTGGACCGAGATCAGACTGTTATCATAGGAGCAGCCTGATCTTGTTCAACACTGTTTGTATTTATGCTAAAAAGTCATTTCCTTTTTGGACCATATCAGCTGTTTAAAAAACAAAACAAAAAAAGACTCAGAGTCTTCTTATAAAGCTATGTCCGAATGTCAAAGGATACCAGCAAGATCGACTGCCGTTGTCCCAGTAGTGAGTCTCTTTGAAAGCTACAGACTATGTACGATTATTTGACACTGCTCACTCATCTCACTAATCAGCTGCAAACAAATAGTTTAATTGGTTCCTTTAATTGAAGATAAGAAGATAATTGATTTGTTACAGGTGAGTTAAGTTCTTTTTTTACTTTACCGTTATTATTTATATACAAGTAACTTTTTGTATAAGCTTAATTGTTTGAATAGTGTGACGCATGACAGTAAAGACAGATTGGTTTCCCTTTGAGGATCAAAGATGGCGGACGAAGCAAAGTGAAACTTCAACATGAGTTTTTGTTGGTAAAATAACTGTAACTACATATACGTACAGGTACGGACCGGTCACCCGTATCCCTAGACTTGTCAGTAGTTGTTTCACAAACTACCGGACCCCGAGACAGTCCTCATAGGCGTGGCTCGGGGTCCGGTACCGGACCCCTAGAATCAGTGTCTAGGGGTCCGGTACCGGACCCGTAGCCCCGTAGTCTAGAGGTCCGGTACCGGACCCGGAGACAGTGCCTATTTAAAAATGTGACAATGCAAAAGTTTATGTAAGCTGTTATTGTTATTAACAGCCCTTTGACTGTATTGTCTCGCAAGTAGTCAACTCTTTCACTCAACTCAACACAAATTTATTTGCAAATCACAGTTAATCACTGGTTATTTTCTGTCTACAGAGGCAGGGCCAGGGGGTGGGGAACTTGTCAGCTTGTAGGCAAAATAAAAGTAGCTAAAAACTAATTGACAAGGCAAAATCAATTTACCTTTCATCAGCTAGTTGTCAAAGTGAGCACATTCCAGTAATACTTTTCTTGTAAATCTCACTATACCTCTGTAACTAGTAGAAAATAGAATGTCAAAAAGATTTAGTAATCAATCTGCCATCTTAGTTTTTTTAACTACCCAATCCGTACTCTATCTTCCTGTACACTCCCCAGGAGTTTGGTGCATTGCTATAGGCGCGACCCCCGTCATGGACCCTTGGATGCATGAAAGACACTGTGTAGTCGGAATTGGTACATTAATTAAGATCTGTGAAATTGGTCTGCTTTAGACCAGGATCTTTCTATAGGATACACACAGGGTTGTAGAAAAGACCCAAATTTCTTGATGCCCAACCCATTCTATGATTCCTAAACAATCAATGAAGACCGTGATCAGATGCTACATTCTGCTGCATCTGATCCTGGTCTGCACTGTCTGTCAATGTACTACATATTAACCAGTTTATAAGATTGCAGTTATGTATGACAGGTACTGCAATAGCGGTATTAATATTATTGCTTTTATCTGCTGTTAGAACTGTTTCAACCCATAAGACGCATCCTAACATGACTGATAAATGGTTGACTGGGATGTAATGAATCGTGCTAAACAAATGATATCAGTGCTACCTGAACAATATTTTTTGGGCCGTTCGGTGGTGCAAACTTGGTAGTGATCACCGCTGATGCAGTGCATGGCGGACGAGGGGGGGGGGGGTGGCGGACAAGGGTTGGGGGGGGGGGTCATCGAGAGAATTGTTTTATGGCCTTTAATTACTGTAAAAACTTAAATAATATGAGCTCTAAATGTATAACTGATCTCAATCATTAATAAAACTGATAATCACTCTTTGGTGAAAACCCCGCAGGGTTTTTCTCCCATTTCATTTTGTGGGGGAAAAACCCTGCGGGGGTTTTCCCCCGCGGGTTTTTTTATATTTTGCTTGAAAGGCTTCAAATGATGAGAAAAACTTCAATTCAGCTTCTATATTGTTTTGTAAAGCAATACAATTAAAAACAAACCTTTTTATTTTTTCAAAAAACCCTGCGGGGTTTTTCCCCCACAATCTGAAATGGGAGAAAAACCCCGCGGGGGAAAGTAAAGGTTGGAATTAAGCCTTACCAATCATTTTCTGAAATAATTACAATCAAACAAACTTATTTCTTGAACTTATTTTGATATTTATTTTTTTGAAAAAACCCTGCGGGGTTTTTCCCCCATTTGAAAATGTGGGGGAAAAACCCCGCGCAGGGTTTAAAAAAAAACCCTGGGGTTTTAAAAACCCCGCGGGATTTTTGGAAAACCCCGCGGGGTTTTTGACTTTGACCATTTTTTTCATTATGATGGCATATATTTTTTTAGTCATAATTATATATGTTTTGCTCCCTTATGTCTGTATTTTTGTATTTTAGTGGTTTTGAGTCTTTTGCACCACTAGAAAGATGATGTGATTTTGCCAAATTCTGGTGTGGCAAAAAAAAACTGGTGGCTGTTATTTATTACTTATCCACATATTGTATAGTTATGTTGTATTTCGCCACTATAACTTCGTAGTGTAGCGATTTTGATTTGACTTGGTATATATCATAAACGTTATAAAAAAAAAAGTAAGTAAGGAGGCAAAGATCAGGAATCTATACATCAAGTACAACTTCTGCCCAAGGAAAGTGAAAAAAACAATAAAACACCACACACAAGAGAGCCAAGAGGTAAGCGCTTTCCCAGCAGGTGACGACAAGGCTGCAATGAACAGACAAGAAGGCATGACAATCAGGAATCATAAATAACAAAAATGATCCACAAAAGAAGCACCGCCTTGGAACGATCAGTAATAATATTTCTACTGGAGGGCTTAAATTAGTTTCACAGTACCGACCTCGCCCTTAGTTTTGGTGTAGATTGAGACATATAGATGTTTGGTTTGCATGAAAGATCTCTAAATTATTCATGATTATCTCCTAGAACATTTGGGCCGCGACGCGAGAAAACCTGTTTTTGGGATTTCAGACTAAGTGGGATTCAAACCAGCCTGCTCAGCTACAAAGACTAGCTAGAAAGTTAAAATTTCGTTTGTAGCAAGTTTGGATGTGATACTTTCCAAAAAGCGAAAAACAAAGGCGCTGATCAGACTGCGCGGATGTGCAGGCTGGTCTGCGCCTGTGTTGTTCGCAATCCTCCGAAGACAGGGTTTCTCGCGTCGAGGCCCATTTAAATCAAGATAAAAACAAGATAAAGCAAAGATAAAGACTCGGCAGTACATAAAGCTGAATACCGGAGCAAACTAAATCCAACTGTTACACTACAATGGGCCAGACAAAAGCCAAAGCATCATAACACGTTTGCCAAATTGATAATGCAGCAAGAAGGTGTATGAAGGTTTGGCAGGACATATGCAGGTTATTATAACTACAAACAGAGTTTTAAAATGGACTCTTATTTCGTAAGGTAATCATAAAGTAAAAATAGTAGATAATATGCAAGTCAACTTGAGAATTATTTTCCAAATGCGGGTAATTTGGTTAATTAAATGCATATAAATCTATCGGCTTAGAAAGGCTTGGTTAACAGATACATAGCCGAACAGTGAAGACCAAGATGAGGTCAGTTCTTTTACCAGCAGGTGCCCGCAAGGCATCAATTAACAGACAAACACGAAATCATAACAAACACAAGACAGTAAAAACATGAATGATCCACAAAAGAAGGACCGCCTAGGAACGGTCAGTAAAAATATTTTACTGAAAGGCTTAAACCAGTTTCACGGCGCCAGCCTCACCCTTAGTTCAAATATGGACCGAGACACATAGATGTCAGACAGTCTGGTTTGCATGAAAGACCCCTAACTTATCAATGCTACATCTCCTAGAACATATAAATCATGATATAAAAAGGAGACAAAGCAGAGATAAGGACTCAACAGTGAATAAAACTGAATACCGGAGCAAAAGAATTCCAACAGGTAAACCCCAGTGGGCCTGACTACAGCCAAAGCATCAGGCCCCTACCATCTCATCAATAGATAAGTCTTTAAGTAGGAACCGTGATAGAGTCTGAAGTCCGACCCACTGGCGTGCAATTAAAGATGAAAGCAAAGTTAGATTGACCACCAAGCATGCAGTCTGTTGCATTTCACTAATGTTATAGCCAATCTTTTTATAATGAGAAATTAGATTAATGATCCGCGCTGAAAATTATTAGAGCCAACAATTTTCTTCAATCTATATGTTCTGCGCAAAGAGAGAATCGGGACAATTCCGGAATTGCTCTGCGCAAAGTGAGAGGACAGAGTAAGAATTCTTACTTCGCGCGGTACAATTCAGGAATTGTCCGTGCGCAAAGTGAGAATCGGGAGAAAGTGAGAATCGTTTATTCGTAATATGTTTTGCGGGTAAAACTGATATGGGACAGAGGTTTCCAAACTTTTACAAAGTTAGTTCAATTGTATATTCACCTTTAAGGGTAGGATTAATCAGCTGAGATGAGGGAGGGGTAAACGGTATTATGGCAGGAGGACAGGGTACAAATTCTAACTTTACTGTGTTCTTGGTGCTGAACAGAAGAGGAAAATCATTAGTCTATTTAAATGATAATCAAAAAAGAAAATTTGCAGCAAAGCCTGATTTGTTTCACACTTGAAGTGCTAATTATTATAATTATTATTAATTATTGTATCTTCTTTCTTCATGCACTCACTGTATTTGCACCAAGTCACCATAAAATTCAAGTTCCCAAATTCCTTGGCTCAAGAGAGATTGAAGTCCAATTTGGAATTTAGATATCAAATCACAGTATCGTGTATAAAATTAAGTAAAGGCAGAAGTCTCCATTTCTCTTCTACGTGAACACCAAGACAGCCACGATCAGTAGCTAAATCGAAGAGTTTTAGCTTAACCATGCAATTTACATACAATCTTTGCACTGCTCTATACGCTTTATTATCTGCGACACATCATTGAACTTTTCAGCGATTGTTTATTATGAATAGGCATCACTGTTCTTTTTAAATATTTCAAAAATATTACATATACCACCTAAATTACCTTTTAAGTTGCACCTTAAAACCGGAAGTGGACACCAGTCTTGGAAAAATTATCGTTAGAAAATGGGCTAGTATGTGTAGCTGATGATTTTTGAAAATATAGGAAAATCTGGTTATAATGCGAATCATGTTTACTGTCGTCGCCCTGGGCCCTGTCACCTGTTAAACTCACGGTATCGGGAGCCAACTCACGACAGTAAACAAGAAACGAATTATACTTCTTTTGTGGATCCTTTTAGTTATTTGTGTTTCATGTCAGACATGCTGTCTTGTCTGTTCCTTGCAGCCTTGTGGTAACCTGCTGGGAAAAGGCTGACCTCTTGGCTCTTTGTGTGATGTTTCCGTGTGTTTTTGTAATTTTCCCATATGATGTTCTGTGTCGGGTGTGGTATTTGATTGTATCGATTCCTGATCGTTGTCTTCTTTCTTAATTTGGTCTTTTTCAAGTTGGCTAGACGGGCGTGTAATCATCTATACTTCAATTTGATAAAACTGAACTCAAAACGCTTATTTCGTTAAAAAATGATTTTTGCATTTTTGAATCCAAATATCGTGATGTGATAGAAAAGTCTTTCAAAGCTTGACTTATCTTAAGTCTATTAAAATGCACATATTTGGGCAAAAATCACTTCAATATCATTAGCGCTTAGTCCGTCAAAAATGAAGTTTAAATGCCGCTACTTATAACTTTGGTTCAGTGTTGTTCCCATTCCGGTGCTTACATAAATATCCTTTAAAGTATTCCTTGACTTTTCGCTTACTGTAAAAGCGGGGCCTCATGAAGGCGTCATTAGGACTGGTCAACCTTAGACATAGGTAAAAGCTGAAAATGAGGCATGGTTGTATTCAAAAGTTACTGTATCATCTTGCGCCATTATCTCAGTATAGACGCAAAACACATTATTTGGTCCTTAAAACGCCAGCAAAATAACTTCATCTGAAAATGTCTATTTAACATAAGCATAGAGGCAAACATTGTGGACTCCGATCAGACTGCTCCTACAGGAGCAGTCTGATCTGGGTCCACACTGTTTGTCTATGAGGCTTCAAATATTTTAGCGGACGACAAAAACATTACATTTTGTGATAATGCGTTTTAAGGGTTAAAAATGTGAGTTCAGTGTGTATAAGGTAAGGGTTTTCATGAAATGCACGCACGTTTGCGCGGCCCAAAAAGCTTATTAACTCTTTAAAACATGATTTCCCTTTCTTAGCAGATGAAATAGCCGAACCATGCCCAGATATGAATATTAAAGTTGCCGCCTTTACAGTAAGCGAAAAGTCAAGTAATACTGTAGACGTAATGTTTACTGTCGTCTCAATGTCACCTGCATTATCCCGTTTGCCTGCTTAGTTACGGAACATGGAACAAAAATCCACCTTGGACACGCCATGTTTACTTTTTAGTATACTGAGGGACTTTAAAAACGCACCATTTTACATTCTCTGTCTCTTCCACGTGATTGATTTGAGGATGTTTTCTTTATCATTTTTTATCCTCTTGCAAAATGGACCATAATTTGCCATGATTTCGATTTGCTCATGCTGTTCATTCTGACGTTATATCGACGTAAGTGTTTTTCAACAATTGTCGTCTGACAAAAGTAAATTTGATTCAATTTGAAAACAAACACTTAAAGGTGGTAGCCAGATATCTTAACAAATGGAAAAACACAAAAGTTTTCAAAAATAATCGTTTTATTACACTTCCACTCGCAGCGTTTCTTTGCTAACGTCAGTCTTAAATTTTCAAACATCAATAACAGACGGATGACGTCCGCGCATGTCGCGATACTTTTGTCTTTTATGCAACTGATTGAGGAGTATCTGTTGGCAACAAAAAGATTTTGATTATTCCTGCTCCTTAGGATATAAACGGCCAATTAAGTCAAAAATCAATGACGTCATGTAGGCGTAATGAACGTTGCCAGAGGCCTAAAACTTCATGATTGATTTTGTCTTTCCGTTTGCTTTCAAGAACAACCATCGGTTCGAAAACTTTTTTTCGTTCATAATGGAAGGTATGGGTATTCTGTGACTTTTTGAAAATGAGTTGTCTCAGAATTATCGCGACGTCACAACAATCATAAGCCACAGCGTTTCGATTTTCTTATTGAATGCAAGCTAAATGATGGAACTTGTCAATCTTATTTTTCACATAATAAAAATGTCCAATTTTCAACATAAATTAGACTTTAAGCAGGTGGTGCGTTTTTAAAGTCCTTCAGTATATTATAGTCTTGTAGTGTACTGTCGTGCCAACCAAGAGTGACAGTTACGTAATACTTTGTTTACAATTTGTAAGTAAAATAATAACTTGTACACTCCACTTGAGCTGACGCAAATCGATAGATCACTTGTGTATTAATCCTATACTGTTGATAGGATTAATACACAAGTGATCTACCGATTATAAGTCCCCGATAACTTTGTAATATTGTCTGGGCTTTAAAGTATGAATTTCCAGCGATAAAAAGCTAAGTCTCACGATCTGGCTACAGTAGTACCACGACCTCTAAGTAATGACCCTCGATTCACTCAATGCATTTACCGTTACAGTCGCGCTTCAAAGCGTTTTGTGGAAGTATAGTTTAATCTTCAGTGGAACCTTATTTACTTTGCCAAGTTCGTGGAAATTGTAAACGCGGAAATGAGTAGAATGATAAATAAGCTCCATAAGATTGTAAAGATGTGCACTATAAATAACTCTTAAAGCGCCAATAGCGACTGCAGCAGACGACAATTTTTGCGACATCTTTCTTATTTATCGAAAAGATTAAGGTATGATATTTCGTGAGAATCGTCTGCCAGCAGACGATTCTCATGAAATAGCATGCCTTATTGTTATTTTTGAAAAAGCAGCAATTTTTTAAAATGTCGTCTGCTGCAAGTTATAGGTGGCGCTTTAAGGGTTAAATGGTTTCGCCGCCATTTACGACATTTGTTGTCTGCTCTCAACTTGGGTATATATACGAGGGTCATCCAATAAAGAATGAGACTTCTTCATAATTAGAAAATCTGTGTGTGTGTTTAGTTAAAATTCACCATACTAATAGTATAACATCTTAGCAATTCAGGAATATAAACAATATGCTTATGATTGATCAGTTGCCATAGTAACGGAATGTTTTGTAGAAGGACTTGAAGATGCATGGCCACGTTTACACTATTTTTTGCACGCCCACGGTAAATCAACATCATTTATTTTCGCTCATATGTAGCATTTAACCTATTGATATCATTTTTTCTACTGAACAATCTTAGTGTTACATAAAATGCAATGAAACAAGAACTTATTATGCATAACCTTTATTTTGGTTGCCTAGCAACCGATTTACTCGATTTTTTTATAAACACTCTACTTTGCGTTGCTATGGTAACTATGTTAACGTTAATATCAAATAGTCAAAGGCAATTTAATGAACATGGTTCTGTTCTTCTATATCTAATTACAAGCAGCTGCACGTAGCGATACATTTTGTGGGATATCCTTCACTAACATAGTTAGCACGAGGATTTAACAACCCTATAATGATATGCGGTGAATATCACTTTTAAGGTCAGATCAATCTTTATGTCTACCGAAATTGAAGTCAATAACTGTTTTGCTATATGACTTTCAAACTATGAATGGATTTTTTCTAACTGAAGTCATAGTCAACCTAAGGACTTTGCCACAGAGTTTTACTGTCGTGCCAGCCAAGAGTGACAGTGACGTCGTGTTTTGTTTACAATTGTTAAGTTAAACATCAACTTTTACACTCCACTTGAGCTTATGCGAATCGACAGATCACGTGTGTATTAATCCTATCCTGTGGATAGGATTAATACACAAGTGATTTATCGATTCTAAGTCCCTGACAACTTTGTAAACAAAACGTGACGTCACTGTCACTCTTGGCTGGCAGGATAGTAGCAACTGTTATTAAAATATTTTAATGTTGAATTACGTTTATAAATTCTATAGTTTAATCAAAAACACGTGTTTGACATTTTTCATTCAAACAATGAAACCTGACCAAACAAAACCAAAACTGTTGATAAAGTTCATTAAAGTTTTTCAATTATCTACCTGTTGGGAAGTGAAACAGCAAAGTATGTCAATCATGCAGACCATGCTGCATGCTATTTTAGCTCTCTAGAGGGTGATATTAGAAAAGTGTCATAATATTTACTTCTGGAAACTAGTTAGAGAAGGTATTCATTTTATATATGTATATGTATATTTTATATGCACCTGTAGCTCAGTTTAGACCAGTTTTTAAGTAGACATTTAGATTTATGAAATTGGGCCAATCAGGAGACAGAATTCTCTCCAATCATATAACAATACGAATTCAATGCAGGTTTAGTTTAATGAATTGATAAATGAGCCGCAACAGGAGATTTTCAACAATGTGGTGTGTGCGACCAGCAAAGCCTCAGATCAGCCTGTGCATATGCGCAGTCTTATCAGAGCCATTGCTCATCGCTTGAAAGCTTTAAGCTTAAAAGGAGGCTGCACAGGCTGGTCTGAGTCTACACACATTGTTGGAAATCACATGTCGGGGCACAAATACAGTTATTTCAGTATTCATGGAACAGTATCAGGACTCCAGCTCCAACCGCCAGCCGCCATAGATTTCCTGTAATGATAAAACCGAGTTTTAAAAAGAAAAGAGAAAACATGTTGGCCGCAACAAAACGGCCCCCTACCATGCAACATTTTGACTATTACCATTACCATATCACCCACAATTACCATGCAACAGTGGAAATAAAATTACCTGTATAATCAGTACATTTCCTGTTCACATATCAAGTTTCATCAACTTAGCTTAAATGTTGTTTTTTATATTTATCGAGATCCATATGTTTTCCCAACTAATTTGACTATTTCCGTTACCATAACAACCACAATTATCATGCGACAGAAGAAATAAGATTTCCTGCTTGTTCACATAAAAAAATTATCAAGTTTCATCACTTTACCTTGAATTGTTATTTTGAGTTATATCAGAATCAATGTGTTTTTGCAACACTTTAATTTTCCGTTACCATAGCTGCCACAGTTTTCATGCGACGGCGACAAAAAATGACGTGCATAATCAGCACATTGCATCTGATCGCATACCAAGTTTCTTGAATACTTTTGTTTGATTTATCTCAGGATCCAGATTTAAGCAGATGGTCGGATGACCAGACAGACAGAAGGAGGGCAAACTTGTATTATCCTTCAGTGTGCCAGTAAGAAAGCCTAAGAATGTAAATCCTTAGCGCCTGGGACTTATATATCAAGCAAAGTTGAAAAGCGCTACACCTGAATTTATTGTCATAATTACGAAACAAAATAAAGAAAGTAAGTAAGTCAATCGGAACTGCCTCGGCAATTCCTCCCTTTAAATGCACATAAATCTATCGGCTTAGAAAGGCTTGGTTAATATAACAATAAACAAACAGTGAAGACCAAGATGAAACGGCACAAAATGTGGCATTTTATCAGGGTATATGCTGTTAGCTAAAACAAATAAAGAATCTTTGGGGACTGAAGTACATCTTATTTGGACTTTAACCTGTGATCCCTTGATGTGTAGAATAAACCATCCGAGCCTCATTACATCATTGCAAACAACAAACAGATGGGAATGACCAAGATATCCCAAAATCACAGATTACAGACTTATACACGGCACCGCAAGGAAGAGACAAAGAACACAAACACCCACAGGACAGCCGGACTACACTTAAAATAAAGTAACAAGCTATCACCTGCTTCCATAATAGCCCCCAAAATAATATAAGTGTGCTAAAATAGATAATATAATCGAAAAAAATGATTTTTTAGAATATTTAAGGCTCTAAACCAGAAAATGGGTGAATATAACCTAGAAATACAATCAACCAATGTCATCAAACAGAATAGCTACTAGAACAAACAAAACACATACACAAAGCAGGAAAAAAACAAGAGCACCTTAGGTCCTGAAGCGCTCACCTGACACCGAGTCACAATACTGTAGATGACCTTAATATAAATTTTACAATTTCAAGATGAACCTTGGATCATCATTTAACCCATATAAGCCTAGCGTCCTTTTTGTGGGACAAAGGCAAACAGTGCAGACCCAGCTCAGATATCACAGAACGCGGCGTCTGATCAGGGTCTCCGCTGTTTGATTACAGTATGTTCCATTAAGATTTGAATAAAAATGAAAAATACGATCAAACTACCCTTAACACGAAAATGGACTGTTCCAATTGAGAATAGTAGGAAATTCTATTCAGCTTTAATGGGTTAAACAGACTTTGAAAGACCCAAATCCCTAATGAGACATACCAGGTGAATGTGATTAGCCACTAATACTTTTAACAGTTTTTACCTAATATATGACATGGAACATTTTGGTTATATGACATGTAGAATGATTGTTTAATAAGGGCCTCGTCGCGAGAAAACCTGTCTTCGGGGTGTCCGAAAAGGCGAGTTTGAAACCTTTGTCCTCAGCTACAGAGAATAGCTAGACAATTGAAATTTCATCTGTAACAAGAATACGTATGATACTTTCCAAAAAGCGAATAACAAAGGCGCTGATCAGACTGCGCGAATGCGCAGGCTGGTCTGCGCCTGTGTTGTTCGCAAACCACCGAAGACAGGTTTTCTCGCGTCGAGGCCCAATTATATTAAGGTTGTGTAACCCAAATAATGCTTTTGATAAAATATGCCTTTATGGCGACTTGGTGAATAAAAAGAAACTTGTTAGCTCTAATAATGTTTCAGCGCAGTTTATTGAAATAAATTATTATAAGAAGATAGGTAATAACATTAATGTTTTGAAACAGACTGCATGCTAGGTTGTCAACCCAATCACGGTTAGCAACTTTACTTTCCTCTTTAACTGCACACCCGCGGGTCGGACCTCAGACTCTATGACGGTTCCGACTGAAAGACTAATCTATAGATGAGAGGGTTAGTGCCTGATGTTGTGTCTGTAGTCGATCCCACCAGGGTTTAACTGCTGGATTACTTTTACTCCGGTATTCAGTAGTACATACTGTTGTGTCCTTATCTTTGTTTTATCTCCTTTTTATATCTTGATTTGTATTTACTGGGAGATGATACATCGGTAAGGTAGGGATCTTTCATGCGAACCAAACATCTATTTGTTCTGATCTACATCAGAAATAAAAGTGAGGTTAGTTCCATAAAACTAGTTTCAGCCCTCAAGTGAAAATGTTTTTAATGACCGTTCTAAGGTGGTGCTTCCATTAGGGATCATTTTTTGTTGTTTATGTTTCCTGTCTGTCATGCTTTCTTGTCTGTTGTTTGCAGCCTTGTGGCCACCTGCTGAAAAGGGCTGCCCTCTTGGCTTTCTGGTATGTGATGTGTCACTTTTCCATGTGGTTTCCTGCGTCAGGTGTGTTAGTTGATTGTATCGATTTCTGATCTTTCTTACTTCAATTCCCCTTTTGATTTCTGAAAAAAATATGTTTGCAATCCAATAAGAGTTACCTTGGCTAAAAGGTCAAATGTCCATTATGACCTTTTTGGGCTAGCAAAAATCAGACTCATTTGGCTAAATATATCATGTAAGTATTATGACTTTGGCTTCAGCAGGTATCGAAAGATAATCTTTTCAAGGTTTTGTCCCATATTAATATATTCAGAAATATATTTGATCTCGTCAAGTATATCAAGGTCAACCTTAACATACATTGTAGAGACAAGATCCACAATGTTACATACCAGAGCCCAGGGCTATACAACATTTAGTTCTGGAGAAGATGTTTGAAGGTTTTGACATACTATGTGCATGACAGCTATTTTTGTCACGTGACTTCGACCAAATAGTCTTGTAATACTGTCTCATCTAATGGATGCTCCACATTAGATTTGAAAACAATTAGCCTTGAAAGGAATGTTCAAATATACTGATGACAATCCATCATGGGCGACCTTGGTTGAAAAGTCAAATGACAACCTTTACATGTAGATACTTATCTATAGGAATTGTCTTATTAGATTCACCATATTTAGTAACTATAATGACTTTGACTTAAATGGCAATTGAAAAAACCTTTTTTTCTAGATTACTCCAATTAAAATGCATTAGGAAGCAAATTTGACCTGACGCTAAGTAGATCTAGGCCAACCCAAGATCATCATTTGAACAAACTTGGCAAGCCCCACATTCCAAACCTTACATAGCAAGTCCCAATATCATCTGTCTAGTGGTTCTGGAGAAGAAGATTTTTAAAGTGTTTTTATTATGTATAGATATAGCGGCCATCTTGGTCATGTGACCAGGACCATTTGTATACATTCATTCTCCTGCTCTTAAAGTCTTTATTTCAAATTGGAGTTCCATTGGCGGAACGGTTTTTGAGAAAATCAGTTTTAATATATTAATAGGTAGCTAATATGAGTGACCTCGGCTCAACTGTGACCTGTGGGATTTAATTATAGTAACTGCTTCATTAGGTTTAACATATATAATGATTATAATGGCTTTAGCTTCAGCAGTTTTCAAAATAATCAACGTTTCAAAAACATTCCCGTTAAAAACATTAGGAAGCAAGTTTGATCTTGGCGTCAAGTAGGTCAAGGTCAACCTAGGACCATCATTTGAACGAACTTGGTGAACTCTACATCCCCAATGCTACAAACCGAGTACCAATGTCATAGGCCTTCTGGTTCCTGAGAAAAGATTTTAAAGGTTGCATGATCTTTGCACCCTTACTTACTTTTACCATATTTGGGTGTGGCGGCCACCTTGGTCATGTGACCAAGACCATTTCAACAACATTTAGTTCTGCTATCCTAAGGAGTATCTATATGAAATTTGAGATCAGGCAGCCCCGTGGTTTAAGAGGAGAAGATGCTTGAAAATGGTGAGGGACAACAGTAGGATGCTGGACACCGGAGGCATTGGTATACTATAAGCTCTCGTAGCCTTTGGCTCAAGTGAGCTAAAACAAAGCAAGGGCACAAATGAAAGTAATCAGCTATCTTCTTCACTGAGATGATTTTGTTCTGTTTGTTTGTTTGTTTTACGTCCCAAGTCAACAGCTAAGGTCATGGCGGGATGGTCAGTTCACCTAACCACACTTTTTCCTGGGCAGGCTTGAGAAAGCGGTTAACCAGTAATTTGTGCACATACTTTCGCTTGTAACTGACAACAACCCTTCTTGAATGAATCAGCGGAAGGGAGGAGAATGACCGTCGAAAATATTTCATGATCAATCTCCACGAAAGTATGGGACCGGGCCGGGATCGAACTCACGACCCCTGGATCTGCAGTCAGACGCGCATCTGTAGCCAGACACGTTACCGACTGCGCTACGGGGCCCGGCAATCACTGAGATGATAGCCAGACTGTAAATTAACATTTTAAGCTTCAGTCCATGGTTTTTCATCGCAAAAACTCGTTTTGTCTGTAACTAGAGATGGATTTACAGGAAAATGCTTTCCAATGATTCTTTTGAAGATGTATACGAAATTGGATTGCGATTCTAGCTCTGTTAATATGAGCCAGTGTGTGACATTTTAAACACTGTATTTGACAAGTGTAAGCTCGGAAGAGCCTCTACAGCCTCATTTTAAGCTTAGTAACTCCAAACGGTGTTCAGTCAATAGCTTAACAATCATAAATACTCATGCAACTAGCAAAGGCTCCGATCAGACTGCGCGTTTGCGCAGGCTGATCTGAGGCTTTGCTGGTTGCACTTACCACATTGTTGGAAATCTCATGCACTGGCTCAATTATGTCTTTATAACCTTGGCACTCGTGCTTTTTTACTGCAATTTTATCAGAGTTTGCTTATGTGGGATGATGTGCCACCTTGTAACACAACAAGTGACATTTGTTCCCAGTGTAGGTAGCACTGGAATCTGCTTAATCTCATCAAAAATTACGTGGGCTGTATAGGAAGCTAAGCTTTTTTTTTGATTACATGGCGATGCCAGTCAGGGCGGATTGCCTGTTTGGTTTTGCTTAAAGCTGCATAGTCTGTAACTTTTGATAGTTTTCGAAATTTTTTATTTTCTTTTTAAATCATTTGTAAAAGTAGAATTAAGTTATGTTTTCACAATAAATCTGTTCACTATCGCTGAAAACTGCAAGGAAAAGTGAATTATCTTCTAAAACAGGCGTGTTTTTCTCTTGTTGGTAATTATTTGCGTCCCTCCAATAATTATAGACAGTTAATTTTAACATAAATGCTGTTGTTTTGATACTGATAATTTGTTAAGATTTACGAAATTTGGTAAAATGTTTACCTGAATTTTAGTTATTTTATTGTTCGATTTTATTGACCTGCCACAGGTGCATAATTTCACGGTTAATTCACGAGATATTTTACCTTCCGTCGACTTTCGGTATTTACCACAAGTTTTACAGGAATTTTGCAAGTACTAATGCAGATAATAAAACTCTTTGTACCGTCCTACTGGCAAGTAAAGTGGTTATGATACAAAGTTTACTATCAAAAGGTCGTGAGTTCGAGTCCACGTGTGTTCTTTTTTTTTACCTTTATTCGATTCGTTTAATTTCATTTATTATTGATGTACCAAGACCTTTGAGGAATGAAATTTTGGATTATTCTATTTCAAAAGGTTGATGCATAACGCCTAAAATGAGCCAGTCTGTCCGAAACATCTTCAGAGATTCACGTAAAAATATTGTTCCATATTATAGCCAAAACATACGGTTGAAATTATTCACTATACATGTTGTTTGAACTTAAGTTGTGGGAAAACGTCTGAAGAAAAGTATGCGGCAAGTCTTGGCACTAAGGCAAAGCAGATATTTTTTTTTAAAATATCTGCGATACTTTAAAAAAATATGTCAAAAGCACAGAGATTCACTTTCACATATCAAGCGTATGGTAAACGTTCTCGGTGAGGATCCTTCAAAAGTAACAATAACAAATGCAAGTATAGATAAACAAATTACTTTGAAGCGTGTCTATATTTACACAAATGAAAATATGTATCTATAAATAGGGGTTTCAGGCGTTTTATTACGTATACTATTCTATTTTGAAGCACGCAGATGTTCCAGACAGACTGGTTCAGTATATGCGTTACGCATCAACCTTTTGAATAAATGATCCAAAGGAAATAACTCAGAGGTCGTGGTACATCTATAATAAATGAAGTAAAACGAATTGAGTAAGGTAAAAATACAATACAAAAAAACAAGAACATGCGTGGACTCGAACTCACGACCTTTTGGTTGTAAACTCTGTACCATAACCACTTGACTAGTCAGTAGGACAGTGCTAAACGTTTCATTATCTCATTAGTACTTGCAAAATTCCTGTAAAACTTACGGTAAATACCGAAAGTCGACGGAAGGTAAAAATATCTTGTGCACTAACCGTGAAATTATGCACCTGTGTCAGGTTAATAAAATTGAACAATACTGTGTTCTTGAAAAATAGAAACATTAGTTCTAAAATTAAAAGATCAAAAGTTACAGACTATGCAGCTTTAAAGGTGGTTCAATTATTGACCAAGGATCAGCATTTTAAATACTCGAATACCTAGTGTTGTAGTTGCACTGTTGTTTCCTCGTAAAATATGAAGCATCCTGGAGGTAGAGAAGGTCTTGTCATCAGGACCAGTTAGATGTTTGGCACCAGCACTTCGCTTTTTCTTACTGCAACTCTGTAAATAGAATGAGTAAATAAGATCAACTAAACCCAATACTTAATTTTCTAGATATTGTAGTCAAATAATTGTAGTTAATTTTCATGCAAATGGTTTTCTCTAAAGTTCACCCAGCGAGTCACATTATTGCAAACGGTATTGTTCAATTTTATTAACCTGACACAGGACCATAATTTCATGGTTAGTGCACAAGATATTTTTTACCTTCCGTCGACCTTCGGTATGTACTGTAAGTTTTACAGGAATTTTGCAAGCACTAATGAGATGATGAAACGTTTTGCACTGGCCTCTAGACTAGTCGAGTGGTTATGAGACAGAGTTTACAACCAGAAGGTCGTGAGTTCGAGTACACGCATGTTCTTGTTTTGTTTTTGTTTTTTTGTTTTGTTTGTTTTTTTGTTTTGTATTTTTACCTTTATTTGATTCGTTTAACCTCATTTATTATAGATGTAACACGACCTCTGAGTAATTTCCTTTGGTTCATTTATTCAAAAGGTTGATGCGTAAGGCATACACTGAACCAGTCTGTCTGGAACATCTGCTTGCATCAAAATAGAATAGTATACCTAATAAAACGCCTGGAACCCCTATATCTCCCTATTTCTAGATCCGTATTTTCAATTGTGTAAATATAGACACGCTTCAAAGTTATATGTTTAACTATACTTGCATTTGTTATTCTTACTTTTGTAGGATCCTCATCAAGAACGTTTACCGTACGCTCAATATGTGAAATTGAATCTCTGTGCTTTTGACTTTTTTTTAAAGTAATCGCAGATATTTAAAAAATCTGCTTTGCCTTAGTGCCAAGACTTGCCACATACTTTTCTTCAGACGTTTTCCCACTGAACTTATGTTCAAACAACATGTATAGTGAATGATTTTCAACCGTATGTTTTGGCTATAGTATGGAACAGTATTTTTACGTGAATTTCTGAAGATGTTTTGGATAGACTGGCTCATTTTACGCGTTATGCATCAACCTTTTGAAAAAGAATGGTCCAAAATGTCATTCCTCAAAGGTCGTGGTACATCTATAATAAATGAAATTAAACGAATCAAATAAAGGTAAAAAAACACGCATGTGGACTAAAACTCATGACCTTTTGGTTGTAAAACTCTGTACCATAACCACTTGACTAGACAGTTGGACGGTACAAAACGTTTCATTATCTGAATTAGTACTTGCAAAATTCCTGTAAAACTTGCGGTAAATACCGAAAGTCGACAGAAGGTAAAACATCTTGTGCACTAACCGTGAAATTATGCACCTGTGTCAGGTTAATAAAATCGAACAATATCAAACCAGGAAGTAACTCTAAAACGACTGATAAGCGTGCAGCAGATTGCTCAACAGCTGTATGTTGGGGCGTTAAGTGATCTACGTGAGATGGTATAAATTGTTCATACAACAATGTGGCCAAAGGTATCCTTTTCCTTGAAAAAAAAAGAAATTTTCGTTTATACCGGAAAAAAAATCATGCAAGTAAGTGCTTTCGAAAGATATATTCCCTTAATTTCGATGTCATAAATTACAGACTCGGCACACAATCATATGCTGGAATGTGAGCAAATGGTTTTAATATGTTGATAAAATACATAAATAAAGATAAGTACTGAAAAAGAAAATTATTAAAATGGAATATGAATAGATAAAACTATAATTAAAGAAAAATTATGTTTTTAACGAGGTTGGAACCCACAATTCTTTGAATAAAATGGACTATTTACATTTTCAAAGCAATCCTTTAATTAATCTTTAGATTTTTGCAACCGTTCATAGCCTCATGAATTACACGAATTCGATTGACAGCTGCCAAGCTCACTTGCCTGTGTAATACGCTTCAAACATCGAACTCATTCGCAAGAGACCCGAAGCATTCATGATTTCATGAACATTCCAAAAATTGAATTCATTTCTTAAATAATCATCTTTCGTCAGTTCTTTGGAGATAAACTCAAACATGAAGCAGAAGAAAGCGCCATATGTGCACAAGACTAACCATTTTGTCCTGACAAATATCGTCCTACTTACTTCGTTTCTATAGAAATCAGCACCAGAGGCCACAAGCTGATTGTCGTTCATTCCCTGAAGCTCAGAGACGTCCTTATTAAACTTATTATGTAAATCCGCAATAAGTGTGTTTCTTTGATCATGGTCACTCATGGACCTAAGGTCATCAATACTGCGTATGTTGTTCGTGTATAGAAAGTAGAAGATTGCTGTCATTCCTGTCAGAGATGATAGGCTTCCAGTGGTTGGTTTTGCCTGAAGTTGCTGTATGGTCAAGCTGCTGTGAAGCGAAAGTTCTACAATCAGATTATTTCTCTTGTCTTCTGTACTCATGCTATCCAACTGGTCAGCAGATCTCCAACCTGTTATTGTCAAGGCACTGTTGATATCTGTAATATGTTCAGCCGTGGTGTCAAACTGTGGAGTATATACAAAGTGATTACTAGGTGAGTGTCCTTTGATAAATAGGTTCTTAAAAAGATAGAAAGTTCAACTATGGAAATATCCACAAGTGCTATTTTATTGGAACAGTTGAAAAATATGGATTGAAAGCTCTGTTTTTTCTATTCAACATATAGAAAACAAAAAAAAAGTTCTACTGATGTGCTTTCCCCCACGTAACCAAACTAAACCTTTTGCATATGGATGTAGTTTTACATTACACACATCATATAAAAGCGGCATGATTTATCAGAGGGGGGAGCTGTCAAAATGCAAAAAACCAACTTATTAAATCTCATCATTCGCTTTTTTGTACAAACCTGTAGCTTAATATCAATTTACAATAGCATGTAAACAGTGTGTAGTTATGATACACCTAAGTGAATCGGTCATACTGATTGAAAATGAAATAGAACAGGTATAATCTATATGAAGACATTTACAAGTAAAAGTCAAAAGCCATGGATAACATACTAATTTATAAGAAACAATGAAACCTTCTAAACAATGCAAACGCAACACTTTTGCAACCGTTCATAGCCTCATGAATTACACGAATTTGATTGACAGCTGCCAAGCTCACTTGCCTGTGTAATAGGCTTCAAACATCGAACTCATTTGCAAGAGACCCGGAGCATTCATGATTTCATGAACATTCCAAAAATTGAATTCATTTCTTAAATAATCACCTTTCGTCAGTTCTTTGGAGATAAACTCAAACATGAAGCAGAAGAAAGCGCCATATGTGCACAAGACTAACCATTTTGTCCTGACAAATATCGTCCTACTTACTTCGTTTCTATAGAAATCAGCACCAGAGGCCACAAGCTGATTGTCGTTCATTCCCTGAAGCTCAGAGACGTCCTTGTTAAACTTATTATGTAAATCCGCAATAAGTGTGTTTCTTTGATCATGGTCACTCATGGGCCTAAGGTCATCAATACTGCGTATGTTGTTCGTGTATAGAAAGTAGAAGATTGCTGTCATTCCTGTCAGAGATGATAGGCTTCCAGTGGTTGGTTTTGCCTGAAGTTGCTGTATGGTCAAGCTGCTGTGAAGCGAAAGTTCTACAATCAGAGTATTTCTCTTGTCTTCTGTACTCATGCTATCCAACTCGTCAGCAGATCTCCAACCTGTTATTGTCAAGGCACTGTTGATATCTGTAATATGTTCAGCCGTGGTGTCAAACTGTGGAGTATATACAAAGTGATTACTAGGTGAGTGTCCTTTGATAAATAGGTTCTTATAAAGATAGAAAGTTCAACTCTGGAAATATCCACAAGTGCTTTTTAATTGGACCAGTTGAAAAATATGGATTGAAAGCTCTGTTTTTTCTATTCAACATATAGAAAATAAAAGAAGTTTTACTGATGTGCTTTCCCCCACGTAACCAAACTAATCCTTTTGCATATGGATGTAGTTTTACATTACACACATCATATAAAAGCGGCATGATTTATCAGAGGGGAGAGGCTGTCAAAATGCTCAAAACCAATTTATTATAAAATCTCATCATTCGCTTTTTTTGTAAAAACCTGTACTGTCATGCCAACCAAGAGTGACAGTGACGTCGTGTTTTGTTTACAATTGTTAAGTAAACATTTACTTGTACACTCCACTTTAGCTTAAGCGAATCGATATATCACTTGTGTATTAATCCTATCCTGCGGATAGGATTAATACACAAGTGATCTATCGATTCTAAGTCCCTGATAACTTTGTAAATAAAACATGACGTCATTGTAACTCTTGGCTGGCAGGGCAGTAGCTTAATATCAATTTACAATAGCATGTAAACAGTGTGTAGTTATGATACACCTAAGTGAATCGGTCATACTGATTGAACATGAAATAGAACAGGTATAATCTATATGCAAGACATTTACAAGTAAAAGTCAAAAGCCATGGATAACATACTAATTTATAAGAAGCAATGAAACCTTCTAAACAATGCAAACGCAACACTTTTGTCTCCAGCTTTATGCTGCAAACATTATATTTCCATGTATTTAGATGAATACCCAGTGAAAGTTTGTCTTTATGTGAAATAAAATTTGTTTACTAAAAATACCTCCACCCCCTAAACCCTTTGATCCAGGTATTAATATACATTATTTTCCAAATATCTTTATTTTGCTAGATGCGATAAATGTACGGTTTGTCATCTATTTATATCCTAGTCACAGGCTCTCAAAATTTGGGCAGATTGAATAGGAGACTGTCCGAGGTCTTTTATTGCAGGTGTTTCAGTCAGCAACATGGCTGGATGCTCTAGAAAATCAGATGAGTTGACAAATATAAACTCCATAATACATCAATAATATCAGCCATTTTATCAGAAAGACGTCATAAAGTACCTCTCATAACAAAACAAGAATAAATCAGCTCATGCAGGAGAGCACAATAGGAATGCCAACTATTTGTTCATACAACTTAAAGCCAAATCGAACTAGAGCAGTCTGACTCCAACAATGCACTCAGTGAAAAAGGGCTATCAGTTTGGCGACAATCTTGATTATCATTCATCAGCCAAACCAATATTCAGATATACACAATATTTTGAAGAAAGTAGTCCATATATGAAATCTGGAAGAAAATGGGTGTTAAATGACCAAGTTAATGTGTCCACACTTGCAAACTGACAGGGGGTGAGAAGCCACCTTGGTTATTATGCATCGAACAATACCCACAGTTGATCTTCGGAAAGAGTTTGATGAAAGTTATCCGTATATGTAACTTAGAAGAATATGGGTGATATTAAACTAAATTAGAGTGTCCATAAGTGCCAATCAAAAGGGAGGCGGCCATTCTGGCTGCCATGTTATTATCGTTCATCGGACTAAACTTATGATCAGAATTGGTGAGAGTTTGATAAAAGTAATTCATATATGAAATTTGGAAGAAATCTGGTGATAACTGACTCAGAGCCTCCACAAGTGCAAACTGACCATAGGCAGCCGTTTTGATAGCCATTTCAGAAATCTGATTAAAAATGACAAAGTTGGAGTGACCACAACAGCAAATGGACAGACGTACCGATAAGGGGAAACAATAGAGCTCCACTGACATTCGATAATAACCCTAATAAAATGTTATCCAACAAAAATCACATACATTTTGACAAGACCCTGCACGATACTCTTTGGGCTGTTCAGAAGTAAAAAAAACGCGTTTCTGTTGGTACATGAAAGGTAAGGAGAGCCTTCTCTGTAGAAGATTCAATTAGATCAATAGGTTTATCTTTAATCAAATGAGGTAAAATAGTGTAAAGAGTAGAAAAATTATATGTAGACAACTTGGTTGCGTTCGAATCCCTAGCTTCAAGTTTATCTAATACTTCACCAGAATTTTCAGTCGACCAAAATAGATTCTTACCAGATCTTTCATAAACATTTTGTAGTTCTTTATTACAAGTTTTTGTTAGCGTTAAGACAAAAGTTTAACAAATTAGGAAGTTGTTGTAAAAGAACTATAATTTGCAAAAAATCTCACTTTATACTGTTTTAAGGTAGTACGGGACCCATGTCAAAAGATAACCTTAATTTTACTTAAAAGAAAGAGTGTAAGAGTTATCGTTCCTGAATCTTGTTTTTAAAAGAGAATACTTATTTTCTAAGACGGTAGATATTATTCTCCCCTGACAACTCTTTGATGCTTGAAACGTAATTCTGTAAGTATTTTGCTTTCGCAAAAAGAAGGAATGCAAGTATTAGCTTTTAAAAACATCATCCAGAGTATTGTACTTTCAAAGATAGATGAGAATCGATGTAAACAAACATTGGCAAGTTTACCTTGATTTCGGGCGTGCAGGTAGTCTCAGTTTACAGTTATATTGAACCTACCACAGATTATTGCATATGCGCCTAAGCAGTAAACAATCATGCTTTACCTGTTTTTAAGAAAAATAGAATAGCCTCATTACTATGCATCTTTGAAAGCACAATATGAAGTCATTCAGTATTTTGATGGTTAAAAGTTGCGGACCGTTAAATATACATACTGTATACATGTCTCGGTTGCTATTTCTGCATGCTGCCACTAACCTAAGACCCACCCCATCCAAAAAGGGGGGGGGGTTGTAGACGTGCACATGCCTTGTATGTGACATTCTCATGTTTTAGGTCCCATGGAGGTACATGGTCACTAATGTTTTATGGAGAAATGACGTAACTATTTCAATAACCTTATCACACCGGATAGGCAGCATTAAAAACAGTCTAAACAATCGATGAATGCTGATAACAAATTGCTAGAAACAGTGTTTGTGATTGCCATTTCGGACTACAAACAACAATCCAAAATTCTGTTACTTACAATATTTAACTACGTTCGTCGATAGCATTAAAGTTTTCGATTGCCGCCTATCTAGTGTGTGTTTTGATATACTGAAGACGCAGCCAAAACTATCTGATACAAGGGCTAGGAGTTATTTCATTTTTTTGTTGAAAAAAATATTTTGTTTCGTTGCATGTTTCATGATGATAAAATGGACATTTCTGCATACATTTTAATAAAATTAATTGGAACTGCATGTGCCAGAAAGGAAGATATATGACAATATAACATTCTTTTCTGTATATTAACGGTTGGCAAGCATGGTACAGATGCGCGGATCCAGGAATTTTCATCAGGGGGGATGGGTCCAGGTCAGTCTGACAAAAACGCTCTGACAACGATTTTTTTAGTCCTCAGCTTATTTTACAGAAGTCAAATGGTCAATTTCATAGAAATTTATCGTTTTTCAAGGCTCCAGATGGGGTCCAATTTTTTCCAGGGGGTCCAACTTTTTCCAGGGGGTGTCCAATTGCTTATTCCCTATAGAAACCCATTTAATTTGTGATTTTCCAGAGGGGGTCCGGACCCCCTGCCCCCCCCCTCTGGATCCGCACTTGTTGCAGCCCTCACAGCTTCATGGTTAAGGCTACTATACATTATCTCATTTGGGCTTGGCAAACGTTAATAGACAGAAGAATTTACCATCCTTTTATTGTTATATACCTTATAATAAGTGTTTACTATAGAAACTTGAGGTGTTTCAATCGCTGACAATTGTACATTTTATTTAATAATGTGTCATATTTTGGTTGATCGTTGACCAATCACTGACCGCGGGCTTTATTTCCGATAAAACATGACTGCAGAGGGCTTAATTGCCATTTCACCCTGCTCACGGATATCCTCTGTGAGTTAAGATACCGTCGCTTATGCTATATTGAGAAATGACCAAAATATTCAATTATCATAAGATACGCTACTCATCGGATAGGCGACAATTGAGATCGATGAACGTGGATCGCAAATTGCTAGAATTTTCCATTTGTCGCCAGTCAGGCAGACAAACTGCAATCCAAAAAGTCTGTTTCTGACGGTATTTGATCTACGTTCGTCGATAGCATCAACGTTTTTGATTGCCACCTATCCGTTATGTGTATTGATACAATGAATACGTAACCAAAACAATTTGAAACAAGAGCTAGGAGTTATCTACATTTTTCAGTTATGTTTCTGTTGAAAAAAAATTGTTTCCACACCGGATAGTGAGCAATCGAAAACACTCTTAACCATTGATGAACGCGGATCAAAACTCACTAGAAAGTGTTTTGATTGCAAAGTGTCGCCTGTTCGATGAGTGATGGTAATAAAAAAACTATGATTCTAACTATTTTTGGTCTATAACTTTCGATAGTATTGATGTCTTCGATTGCGCCTATAAGGTGTGGTTCTGTTGTATGCTTCACCATGTTACAGTGGACATTTTTTTTGGAAATGCTTTTGCTTGAAAGGAAAGTATTCTAGAACTATTTGGGTACTGTAAAGGCGGCACCTCATGACTGCCTTATTAGTCTACTTTTGACATAGGTAAAATCTGAAAATGAGGCGTTATAACTACATTCGAAAGTGTTTGTTTATTGTTTAACATTAGTATAAAGGCAAACAGTGTGGACCCAGATCAGACTGCTCTAGGTGAGCAGTCTGCTCTAAGTCTACACTGTTTGTTTAAGAGGCTTCATAATATTTCAATAGACGATAAAAACATACGATTGTGTTGTAATATACGCTTTAAGGGTTAATAAATGTGGGTTCAGTGCATTAACGGACAGGACTTTCATGAAATGCACGCAGACCTGCGTGGCTCAAGCAACTTTTAAACGCTTAACCGATGGATAGAACCTGATTTCCATTCTTGAGCAGTTGAAATAACCGAACCACGCCCAGATATAAAAATTAAAGTTGCCACCTTTACAGTACCCAAAAAGTCCTATAATATATTACAATGACAATATAACATTCCTTTCTGTATATTAACGTTTGTCAAGCCCTTATGCGATAATGTGTTGCAGGCCTCACCGCTGTATGGTTCTGGTTGCAACACATCACATTCAGGCTTGCCAAACATTAATACAAGGAAAATAATGTTTTATCCTCTTATTGCATATTTGTAAGTTTATTCTTTAAATGACATTTAGATCTATGCATCTGGAATAAAGCTATAATTTTTAGCTTTTATCTACATAAATCCTACGTATAAGAAAGCATCAAAGTATCAAGACATGCTATAGCCATGCTTTAATGAGAATCATAATGTAATGTGCTGGGTCACATATGCTAGGTCAAAATCTTTTTTGTCATTTTCTACGCCCATTTGTCAGTGCTTAATCAATAATAGCTATGTCTCCGCCCAGTGATTTACATAGGGCGTAGACAAACAAAAAAATTGGGTGAAAGGGGAGACAACACTTATTGTAGTCTTTATTTTTTTCAGGATTTGTCAGAAAAGTCACCAAAACAAAAAAAGAGCACGGTGACACATATTTTTTATTCAATCATTAGATTCTTCATGAAAATATCTTTGTAAAAATATGTTTTTTGTTACATTTTCTGATATGTTTATTTTGAATATTAATGTTTTTTTTGGCATTTATTCGTTTGACTTAATTAGGATTTTGCTTAATAAAATGTGTAAATACATGTTATTTCACTATTTTTTGTTTTTATTTATATCTCTGGTGTGAGTAGTATTTGTTCTGAAAAAAACTGTATTGCGTTTCTTGTTAATTTGTTAACAAAATCTGTGTTTGTTTATTTCAAAAACCTGCGATTTTGCAGTTTTTGACATCAAATAACTTTTTAAAAAGAACGGTGAGGTATTGTTTTTTTTGTCTTAGATTATAGGTATAAGTCTATATTATAATATATTAAAAGATAAAACACTTTTGGACATATGCCAGTGAGTCCGGTACTACCTTAATGGAGTTGAGGCAACCAGTATAACTTAGGCACCTTGTCTTGATTTTCTTTAGTTTTGACACAAAAATTTAGAGCTTGTATGACAACCATGCCCATCGAAATGATAGTCTCAGTCAAGGAAGCCTGCAGTTTATAGGCATTAGTGCCAACAAGCTCAAATTTTAAAGTATCAACATAATGAAATCAAACATCTACATTATTGTTTGTTGTTTTATCTGCTGGAACCAAAACATACTTCAAACAAAAATCCTGGATACCTCACTTAAGATTTATGTTTGGGCGGAAAAGATTAGTATTACAAGAGTAAAATCAGATACAAATATCAATAATATTAAAAATGTTAACCTCCCATTCCTTCAAGGCATCAGGTTCAACGTTTTCTACTTTACACCACCT
This sequence comes from Loripinus fragilis, assembly GCA_964019695.1. Lineage (NCBI taxonomy): Eukaryota > Metazoa > Mollusca > Bivalvia > Lucinida > Lucinidae > Loripinus > Loripinus fragilis. Next base: position 65,754,236 of record OZ026514.1, on the reverse strand, counting down.
ACATTTAGGGAAATCGATATTAGAGGGAAGTCTATTTCTATGGCCTTTTATAATAATATTGCGAGCTCTAAGAGTCAGGGATGACATTTAAATTATTGGTAATCACATGCCTTGCTGGGGGATATGAATGAATACCAATATTGTCCTCAGAAGAGAGCCGAGAACAATATTGATATTATCAGGTCAACATCACATCATGTCCAATGCCTCAATAATCAATGAGAGCAACAGAGACATTCATTGTAAGTCGCATATGTGTAGTCAAATATGCAATTAATTTTTTACGATCTTATAAATGTTTGTCAAGGCTTCAAAAAATTAAGCAAAAATACGTGATGTATTGATCGATCTATAAATCTTCAATGAGGTAGACATGAGGATTTATCTACCCAAAAAAGCAATATCACTTTTTAGGGTAGATATAGTACAAGATGATATGCGAAAGACATCACACAAATACTGATAAACACAGCACATTATAGGTGGATATCTGCGTTAGCCAGTCTATAGAGCAGATTATGCGATTATCAAGAAATGTAAACAGCGAAATAAGGGATTCAGCTTAATCAATAAAAGTGTATTTTTGTAAAGGCTTCGTAAATTGCAAAATGAAATTTCAAAACAGAATAAGAACATTGTTCTTTTTCGAAACCATAATTTACTAGAATTGGTTCTTCTGAACCCCCTCTTTGGTGTCAGAAAGTTTCTTATGCCATTAACGCAATTTCAAACTGAAATAATTATATCCAACAAAGATATCTTACCAGTATGATGAAGTAAACTATTGCAATATCATCATTAGGGAAAAGGTAAATGATAGATTATTTCCATTATAATGGAAAATACATGTTACATCTTAATCGCATGCACATCTTCAGACCTTGACAAAAAACCTGCAAAGTTCAAGAAAGTCTGGCTAAAATTGTAGAAGAAGTTACGTTCATAAAATACCAGTGTCTATATGCTTTGGTAGAAGTCGAGCCAAAAAAAGACTAAGGTCAAGCTGCAAAAAAGTAACAAATCATAGTCTGAGGTTTGTAACAATCTCATACACATCTTCAGACTGACTAAAACACTTGCAAAATTTCAAACAATTCCAGCTAAAATTGTAGGAGGACTTGCGTTCACAAGATATCCAGTGGCAATATGTTTTGGTAAAAGCGAGCTTAAAGATGACTAATTTCAAACTGTGAAATAAGTAACGAAAAATAATCTGAGAATTACAGGCAAATGGCATCGTCAGACCTTGAAAAAAATCTGTAAAATTTAAAAAAATCAGGATAAAAATTGTAGAATGAATTCGTTCACAAGATTGGGCACAATTTGTGACGTGCATTCAGATGGATGGACGGACGATCAGACGACAAGACAGACTATCAGGGAAAAACAATAGGTCTCCCAATCCTGACATGGGTAGACTTAATAATAGAGAAAGTAGCTTTAGGTTGAACAGAAAATAATGTACATATAGTGTACTTACAGCACCACAGGCGGATGAGCCACTGGGACACACATGCACCTGGCATTCAAAGACAACATTGTCGCTGTCATAAAACTTGAAGACGTAGACAACCGCCCAGTAACGTTTAATGCCTTAAACACCAGTCTCGATATTATCAAAATCACTGCCCATTAAGCTACTGTCTACAGCACAACTGGAATAATAGGAGTTTATAAACATATTTGAAATCAAATACAGATGGTTTCAGAGGCATTTTTTCGAAGTGTTTTAAACCTACAAACGTATCTGCTCACATTTTTACATAAAATTTATATATTATTATAATAATGGGCCACATCGCAGGAAAACCTATCTTCGGTAGTTTGGGAACAACACAGGCGCAGAATAGCCTGCGCATCTGCCTTGTATGATCAGCGCTTTTGTTATTCGTTTTTTTAAAAGTATCATATCTAGACTTCATACGAGCGAAATTTCAATTTTCTAGCTAGTCTCTTTAGCTGAGCAGGCTGGTTTGAATACCACTTTATCGGAAACCCCGATGACAGGTTCTCACGTTGCGGCCCATAAATCATACCTCTATAGAGAAGTATTAAATTACTTCTATCTGTTTCAGAGGAAAATGTTAAAAAGCTTCTTACATAGGTATATTCACCAGCGTCACTGCGTTGTGTCCTTGAGCTTAGTACTGGTTAAACCCAGGAAGACCCGTCCCTACATACTTGAAGGATTGTTGATGGGACAAAGAATTAAATAAAAAAAACATAGGTATTTAGTAAGCTGGCTGGCTTTGCCCCCTAATGCAATGCTTTTTGATGAATCAAAATTGCTCAAGCTTTGCATGAAGAAAATCATCTAATGACCATTTCTACCAACAACTCATTTTAAGTACCAAAAGCATTTTATCTGAAATAATTCTGAATTTTTTTTGCTTATTAAGACATCTTGCATTTCAAAATGAAGGATAATTGTTGTTTAGGGCAAATATAAAATGGAATACCTTTCATTTCAATCTATTTTGGAAAAGTAAAATACTGATGGTTGGACTACCCTATCATGTAAAGCATGCATCTTTGGTGCGATAAAGATATTTCAGCAAGATGGTTCAGTCGAATATCTACAACATCAATGGTGTGATTGTGAAATAGTATGGTTATCATGTGCAGATCCAGAGGGGGGACAGGGGGTCCGGACCCCCTCCCTGAAAAATCACAAAAATATAGGGTTTTCTAGCAAAACAGGTCCAGATCCCCTGACCAACCAAGCCAGCATTCAATTTAGGGTCATCATCGGCACGCCAGCAAAACGCCATTGAAATGGCGTTCGCTGGCGGGCTGATGATGTCCCCCTTATAGTGGTACTTGGATCCTCCCTCCCCTCATCAACCACAACAAAAAAAAAACGTTGTCAAAGTTGGACCCCTTAAAACATTTAACTTTCTGGATCCGCATAGTTATACTTACTCGTTCTTTAGTTACTTTAAAAATGTGTTAATTTTATGGAACACTGTTCCAAAATTTAGTTAGAATGACCAGAAAATGCCTCAATCACACGCTGCAGACTTACCCACGGCACGTGAAGAAGAGACATTATACACTAACAGTCACATGACATCAAAAGCAATAAAGCAAAAGTAGGTTGTGCTTTGGTGGTATTGATTAGTGTCACTTATTCCTGGGTAACTTAACGCCCCTTTTCTTCGGGTTGTTTTATCGGGTTGTTTTATAAATGTTTTATTTTGTTCTGTTATTTAGTTTTATGTACTGTTGAGTCCTTGTCTTTGCTTTATCTCCTTTTTATAGCTTGATGTATATGTTCTAGGAGATGATGCATGGATAAGTTAGGGGTATTTCATGCAGACCAAACTTCTATGTGTCTTGATCCACATCTGAACCAAGGGTGAGGTTGGCGCGCCGTGAAACAGGTTTAAGCTCTCCAGTAAACTATTTTACTGACTGTTCGAATGTGTTACTTCTTTTGTAGATCATTGGTGTTATTTATGTCTTGTGTTTGGCATGCTTTCACGTCTGTTCATTGCTGCCTTGTGGTCACCTGAAGGGAAAGGGCTAACATCTTGGTTCTTGTTTGAATGTTATTGTGATTTGGTTACTTTCCCATTTGGTATCCTTGGACAGGTGTGGTACTTGATTGTATCGATTCCTGATCCTTGCTGTCTTTCTTGCTTTGTGTGTAATGTCTAAGACGAATGGATTAGTTTGGCCCAAGTTATCAAATTACTTCTTTCCAACAGCTGTAGTTAAGTTGGTTTTACTTTGCTTAAAAGAGCACTTAGGTATAATGGTAACGATTATACTGATTGTTTCACAATCTTCTTGGCTACCGTCTTTTGATTACAAATGCTATTTTGTGGTTACAGAAAGTGTTTGTTAATAATGAATATACTGAACCGAAGTTATAAGTGGCCACCCATACATTTTTGGCGCCTGTTCAGAAAGTAAACATCGCTCTTACAAAATTTTAATTCCATAAAAAATTCAAGGCTTTTTTGAGACTTTGAAAATTATGCCATTTCAAAATGACTGGTAGATCTAGCACAGACGAAGTCGGAGTAATGGTACTTTCATTTCAAAAAGTCACTTTTTACTGTGATATAAAATATTTCTCAGATATGTTATCCATTTGTATTTTAAGTAGTTTGAAGCTGTTAATAAGAGCTGTGATATAACAAAAAAAAGAAGCAAAAGTTTTGTGACAACTGAACTCTCCCTTTCTCTTCTACATTAACCTTACAATTTACATATCGACTTTGCATTGCTCTCTACGCTTTAGTATATGTGGCATTGCATTGAAATTTTCAGCCATTATTTATTATGAATAGGCTTCACAATTTTTTTAAAAAAAAATCAAAATATCTTTGGCATATGCCATTTAAATGATCATTAAATTTCACGATAAACCCAGAAGTGGACACCAGTCTTGAGAGAATAACTGTAAAAACAATGGGCTGATCAGGCTGTATTGTGTTTGGTGTCACATATTTACATAAAATAAAACGCATACAATGATATTGGTATGTGCAGTTGATTATTTTCGAAAATATCATAAAATGTGGAAATGAGCTTTTAAAAAATCATAAATCTTTCATAAATAAAAAATCAGGGGTTTGGTGTTTTTTCAAGTTGACTAGACGGGTTTGTAATCACCTGTACTTAAAATCGAAAAATGCACTCAAAACTCATATTCTATTCAAAAAATTGATTTTTGCATTTTTGAACCCAAAAATTGTGAAGTGAAAGAAAACTCTTTCAAAGCACCACTTATCTTTAGTCCATTGAAATTCACAAATTTATAGGCAAAAATTCATTTCAATAACATTAGCGCTAGCTTAGAAAAATGAAATTGAAAAGTGGCCACTTAGAACTTCGTTTAAGTGTACGCATAAACACATGTAATTGTATTTCTTGCTGTTTAATAGCTTACCTTTGTTCCACCAAGGACACGTCTGGGCTTCCATACAGAACATCAGAAAAAGCACTACACTCCAACATCATAGCAGAGTATTCGGCTGCAATATAATGATCAACACATAGAGTTTTTAACAGATGGCAGATGTATGATGATACTAAAATTGATAAAAACATGTCTTGACATGCATAAAATAAACCATGAAGATTGTTATATACAGGACTTTGTCATTGTGGTATTTCCTGATCATACTCACTATTTTTAAAGATTGTCCTACTGTGTAAAATACCATTAAATAGCTCTATTTTAACGTCACTTTGTCCATACAGACATTTTTAAATATTTACATTTTAGAAGCAATCCTTTAATAATCCTTTAGATTTTTGCAACCGTTCATAGCCTCATGAATTACACAAAATTTGATTGATAGCTGCCAAGCTCACTTGCCCGTGCAATACGCTTCGAACATCAAACTCATTCGCCAGAAGTAACACTGATGTTGTGATTAACAGCGAGCCACACACGAGTCGCACGTGCAAAACAAGCCTCTTGTTTGCTCCATTGGCTGTCCCTGTTCTAGCTGGCTGTTCCGCTCTTGCATTTTACACTCCAGCTATAAATCATTAATACTATTATATCTTATATACAAGACTGTTTTAATTCCTAAGCTAAAATAATTTTTATATTTTAGATATTTATAATAAAATGTTAATATAAGCAATAAATTCAATTTTTGGAAGGTTCATGGAATCATGAATACTTCGGGTCTCTTGCAAAGTTAACGTGAAGCCCTTTGGGCTAAACTTACTTTGAAAGAGACCCAAAGTATTCAGGATTCCATGAACATTCCAAAATATAAATTCATTTCTTAAATGAATGTGAGACAACCATATTTCTTTATGTTCCCTTCCTTAAAATACATATTGCATTTTATTGATTTTGTCATGTCATGAAATAAACGATTTAAAAAAAATCTTGAAGCCCCAGGAATCACATCATTTTTATGGAAAAATGATTGTAATGTATTTTGTTTCACTTGTATACACATTTATATAATTGGCTAAAATCGAAGGTAAAACGTCTCTAATTTAGGTATTCAAAATGCAGTAGCATCTTCTGACATTTGTTTCATAAATTGGGCCTCGACGCGAGAAAACCTGTCTTCAGGGGTTTGCGAATAACGCATGCGCAGACCAGCCTGCGCATCCGCGCAGTCTGATCAGCGCCTTTGTTATTCGCTTATTGGAAAGTATCATATCTAAACTTGCTTTGAGCGAAATTTCAATATTTTAGCAAGTCTCTGTAGCTGAGGAGACTGGTTTGAATCTCGCTTTGTCGGAAACCCCCGAAGACAGGTTGTCTTGCGACGAGGTCCAATTAAAGCAACAGTAGTTGCTATTTGCAGCAGCACGGATGGTAAAGCTAGGAGTAATCATGAAATGAGTCAGTGCACGAGATTTCCAACAATTTGACATTTTGACAAGTGTAGACTCGGACGGGCCTCTGCAGCCTCCTGTTATGCTTAGAAACTCCAAATTACGCTCGGTCAGTAGCTTAACAATCATAGAATACTAAAGCGACAAGCAAAGGCTCTGATCAGGCTGCGCGTATGCGCAGGCTGGTCTGAGGCTTTGCTGGTCGCACATACCAACTTGTTGGAAATCTGATGCACTGGCTCAAATTGTGTTAATGTGATTTTGTTCCCAAGCCATATCCACGACACGTCGTGGTAGTATCCAGGCCGAAAATTGGATAAAGAAAGGTTGGTGTCACTTTCATTTTTTTGTTTTATTTTACAACTAAGAACGAACAATGGTGAAATTGGACAATATGGATCCGTGTAAATATGTCTCAGCGTCGCCTCTAGCCCAAAATTTTGTATGAAAAGCTATTTTTAGATTTTTGTTTCCCCACTGAGCATCTGGCCAACTTTCTCTAAAGTACAGTGCCAGTTCGAAGGATTTTAGCCTATATCTGTCAAATTAAAAGATATTTGATATCACTTGATGTTAAAAAACGATAAAAAGGCCCTCGATAAACTTTCCTACACAGAAAAAATCTTAGCATTTACTTTTAACCGATTCATGCCCCGTTCGTCTTGTGTGGTAGTTTCCAGCGCATTGTGGTAGTAAAAATGCTATCGTGGTAGTTGCCAGGACTTTGGAGGATTTTAGTTGTAGTTCCCATCAGCAGATGTTCACTATTCAGGGGCTGCTTCATTTCTTGAAAGACGGGGTGTGCTGGTCGAACCTTGAATACCCCTTTTACTCATATGAAGAGCTTTGGTTCTTATTTATAACCATTATCTTATAAGATTAAACATTTTTTAATTAAAATACATAAAGTAAATTTGACCTTGATGTTAAGTAGATCAAGGTCAACCCAGGATCATCATTTGAATATGCATGGTAGGACTCACATCCTAAATGTCACATACCAATTTCCAAGGTCATGAGACTTCTGGTTTTTGAAGAGAAGATTTTTAAATGTTTTTTACCATGTATGAGTATGTTGGCCATCTTGGTCATGTGACCAAAACAAGGTTTATAAATTGAAGAAGATTGTTGGCTCTAATAATATTTCGGCAGAGTTCATTAAAATAATTTCACATATATAATGTATTGCAACAGACTGCATGCTTGGTGGTCAACCCAATCACAGGTTGGCATTTTTGCTTTCCTCTTTAATTGCACGCCAGTGGGTCCGACTTCAGACTATGACGGTGCCAACTAAAAGACTTATCTATTGTGATGGTAGAGGCCTGATGCTTTGGCTGTTTGTTGGGCCAACCAGGGTTTACCTGTTAGTTTTCTTTTGCTCCGTTATTCAGTTTTATTTACTGTTGAGTCCTTATCTTTGCTTTATCTCCCTGATAAGTTAGGGAGTCGTTCATGCAAACCAAATATGTATGTGTCTTGATCCACTTCTGAATTAAGGGTGAGGTTGGCGCACCGTGAAACCGGTTTAAGCCCTCAAGTAAAGTATTTTACTGACCGTTCCAAGGCGGTACTTCTTTTGTGGATCTTTTATGTTTTTCTATCCTGTGGTTACTATGCCTATGTGCGCCTGTGGTTATGTGCCTTGTGGTCACCTGCTGGGAAAGGGCTGACCTCATGGCTCTCGTTTGTGGTGACTATCTGTGAGTTTGTCACTTTCCTATTGGTATCCTGGGTCAGGTGTTGTACTCTATTGTATCGATTCCTGATTTTTGCACCCTTACTTACTTATATAACTTTTGGCCAGCTTAAGGAGTCTACATATGAAATTTGAGTTCTATTGTCTTAATGGTTTCTGAGAAAACTATGTTAAAATATATCTACGGGACTCATATATGAGCGACCTTCCCTGAAAGGCCAAAGGTCAACCTTGACCATTGGAACATATAAATAGCTATTGTCTTATTAGATTGAACATATCTTGTGCTTGTATTGAATCTGGCTTCAACAGTTTTCAAAAGATCATATTTACGAACAAATTTCCATCTAAATGCATTAGGAAGCAAATTTGACCTAGATATTAAGTATGCCAAGGTCAGCCAAGGAACATCATTTGCATAAACTTGGTAGTTCCTACATCCCAAATGCTACAGACCATTTCCAAAGGTCATTGGCCTTCTGGTTCTGTAGAAGAAGATTTTTAAATGTTTTATCATATATGAACATAGCTACCAACTTGGTCAAGGGACCAAGACAATTTGAACATACTTTAGTTCCCCCTTCTAAGTAGTCTCTAAATGAAATTTGAGTTGAATTGGCCAAGTAGTTTCGAAGAGAAGATGTTTGAAAATGTTGACGGACTGAGGACGGCGGACGATTGAGTCGTTGGTATACGAATAGCTCTCCTCAGAGCCTTCGGCTCAGTTGAGCTAAAAATAGGTCAGTTGTCAAGATCACAGCAACGCAAATATTTATGCTACACTACACCATTCCATGATGCATCCACACACCAAATTTTGGATTCCTGCCACAAATAATACAGGGGATATACACCAGACTATGCTATTTCTAGAAACTAGGTCAGAGGCCAATGCCACAGTGACCCAAGATAGGACGTGACACTGTCCTCCAAAGATGCATTAACACATCAAATTTGGAATTCCTTACTCAAATAATACAAGAGATGTGCTCCAGACACGATTATTCTAAAAACTAAGTGTGAAGCCAAGGTCAAGGTGGTAGTGACCTGAAAATGGCGTGATACACTCCGCCATCCCAATATGCATCCATACACCAAATTTGAGATTCATCTCATAAAATATAGGAGATATGCAAGATACTTGATGCGGATTCTAGAAACCAGGTGAAAGTTATGGTCACAGTGATCCAGAGATGGTACCAGGCACTCCATCATTCCAAGATGCATACTCACACCAAATTTAGAATTCCTACCTTAATATAAGAGATATGCTCCAGCCATGCAGACTCTAGAAACTATGTCAGGCCAAGTTCAAGGTCACAGTGACCTCATGGGAGGCTCAGAACAGACTTTGCATCCACACAGTCTTGTCAGAGTCTATGTCGTTCTATGGGTAACCAATGGTCCAATGGGTCTTCAGACATCATACTATTGTAGTGAAGATTTTAATAATTTTAGCTGTACGCATATGCCAACTTGTACCCTATGATGAATAGCAGCTTATCACTAAAGTTTTATTTTGTCACAGAAATCTTAATTTTAAGAAGAACATTGTTCCTGGATTCCTGCTCAACTAGGTCTGCACAGTTTTATTGCATAAACTACATGCAACTTTAGAAATTCTAATTTATAAGCATTTTAAGTTCAATGGAACTTCCAAAGTTTACTAGGTCAAAACCATATGGAAGAAGAAGCCGCAAAATTCATGTTCAAATCATGAGACGAGATTCACATGCTGTTTGACATGGCTTTTAATTTGATAAAGCTTATCTGGGCCATGATTTGTTTGAATGACGTTACACGGGAAAGCGTTGCGACCTTGACTAATCATTTTGCCAATGCTTATGTTCGTAAAAACATAGTGCACCTTTTGGCGACGTTATGACGTTTGAAAGTTTGACGCTGACGCAATGTTTTAGAGACATCCAGTGTAAGAAAAGGGATATTTTAACCTTTAAGCGATGTTTTCAGTGCTGTGTAGGTTGAAATCAGGCACAATATGCAAGAATAACGATCACACATATTTGTTTCCTGCATTAACACTTGCCGGGTCGCGTCGCTCATACGATCCTTGTACACTCGGCCCAACAGCCTCGTGTTCAAACAGCTTCCTCTGGGCCCGGAAAACATTAATGCATGAAAAAACCTGTGTGATCCTCATATTAAAAAGTCAAAATAACATATCATTCATAACTTACCAGGAATGTCAATTGTCCAGTAGATCGTGTCTCCAACAGTCGCTGATGAGACAGGAGAACCAAGTTGATTGACACTTCTTTATGGAACGCCATAACTGTCTTAGGTTAAGACATGCCGTTATGTGCTGTCGGCAGGTATCCTGTAATGTTACCGGATCATCATGTGCTGTTGTAAGACCATGGTGTGATGTTGACAGACCACCGTGTGATGTTGACAGACCGTAATGTAATGTTAACGGACCATTATGTGCTGTTGTAAGACCATGGTGTGATGTTGACAGACCACTATGTGATGTTGACCGACCATTATGTGATGTTAACAGACCATTTTGTGCTGTTGTAAGACCATGGTGTGATGCTGACAGACCACTATGTGATGTTGACCGACCATTATGTGATGTTAACGGACCACTATATGATGTTGTAAGACCATGGTGTGATGTTAACAGACCATTCTATGCTGTTGTAAGACCATGTTGCGATGTTGACAGACCATTATGTGCTGTTGTAGGACCATTAGGTGATGTTGTAAGACCATTAGGTGATGTTGTAAGACCATTATGTGATGTTAACAGACCATTCTGTGCTGTTGTAAGACCATGTTGCGATGTTGACAGACCATTATGTGCTGTTGTAGGGCCATTATGTGATGTTGAAAGACCATTAGGTGATGTTGTAAGACCATTAGCCTATGTGATGTCGACAGAACAGTATGTGATGTTAACATATCATTATGTGGTGTTGACAGACCATTATGTGATGTTAACAGATTATAATGTAATGTAGACAGACCATCATGTGATGTTGAACAGTCCAGGCTTTCGTTCTGTCAAATGTTCATTGTATTGTGTTAGTTCGTCATTATGTTATGTCAAATCATCGTGTTGTTGACATCTAAAAACCAGTACCGCGCGGTTATCGGTAAAAGCCCTTACCGAACCATCCGATTGCTGCCGAAGTTCGTCTCCGGAGAATAATGATTTTCGATACCGGCTTTTATCACCGCAGAAGTGTCCCTCAGCTCAGGGCCATCACCGTGAAGTTGAAAGTGGTTTTGCGGAGTGTAGTAACGAGAAAGGGAGAAGGCATGAGGGGTCCAAGTTCTCCCCATCCCCCAACCCCCAGAAAATAAATGTAGTATTCACCAGCGCTTCTGTGTGTGATTTTATTGTACTTTTTACTCGTTTGGGTCCTGACTTCAGTCTTTTCTGGTCACGAAGTTTTGCCAGTTATAAACGAAAAAGAATAAACGTTAGACTCAATTGCAAGAAGATCTTTATCAGCTTAGTCAACCCCTCTGCGAGACTCATAAGGCAGGGCCGCCATCGTAAAATGTCTACGTTATAGCAAAAATTAAGTCTGGTACAGATATAATCCCCTATCCTTCTCAGCAAAGTTGAAAAAAGACTGCTGAAAATATTAAAAACGCGGGACACCTTTCTTCTGTAACACACACACACACACACACACACACACAGGCACGCAGGCAGGCAGGCACACACGCAAACACACACACACACACACATCAGACAGGCATTTGGACGGATGGGATGAATAGACAGACAGACGGACATACATAGATAGACACAAATATAGCCACCAACTTGACCGAAGACCTAACTGTTTGTCCGTATGTCTGCCTCATAGTTGTAGTCCCTTTTAGGCCCAACGATGCAAGGCCAAACAAATTTGGATAAACATGTATTGTAATCATTCAGCGTGGATAACATAAGGCTGTTCAGGTCGCCAATGTGACCCTGTAGTCAAAGGTCAAGGTCACATATACTTAACATCTGTCAAAAACTGTCTTACGGCTCGAAATGCGAACTCCGTGTTCATTATTTGACCGAGGGTGTTCATATCTGCCTATGGGATGGAGATGACGAGAGGCTATTCAGATTATTGATATGACATTAGAATCAAAGGTCAAGGGACTTAAAATACGTAAAATCTGTCGAAATTTAACATTCCATAACGCGAATTCCTCTTTCATTTTCGATGAAGGGAGTTCATGTGCAGTAAAATGATTGCTTATGGTGTGTGTAATAAAACAAAGCTTTCACATTGCTAATATGACACTGGAGTCAAGGTCACACATACTTCAAACTTATCTACATTTCATAATGCAAATTCGTCTTACATGATTGAGGAGTTCATATTGGCACACTATTTGCAAAGGTCTCGAAATATGGATTGACCTTCGGGTCAAAGATCAATATCAAATATTTTTAAATATGTCTTATTGCTCCAAACTCGTATTCCTCTTTCATTTTTTTGATAGAGGGTGTTCATATTTAACACAATAATTGCTTGTTGTGTGTTGATTACAACAAAGGTTTCAATTAATCAATTTGTCACCTAAAATAACATTTCCTGTTGCAATTAATATATCTAAGTACGTAAGGGTGCAAAGATCGGGAATCAATACAATCAAGTACCACACCTGACCCAGGATACCAATGGGAAAGTGACAAACTCACAGTAAGACACCATAAACGAGAGCCAATAGGTCAGCCCGTTCCCAGCAGGTGATCACAAGGCACATATTAAAAGACGCGCACAAAGGCATAGCAAACGCAAGACAGAAAAAAAAGCTTCACAAAAGAAGCACCGCCTTTGAACGGTCAGTAAAATATTTTACTGGAGGGCTTAACCAGGTTTTACGTCGCGCCAACACCACCCTTAATTCAGATTTGGATCAAGACACATAGGTATTTGGTTTGCATGAAAGACCCCTAACTTATCAATGCATCATCTAAGTTTAATAACGTTTTCACATCACAACCGTATCTAGGTTACAAAACAACATTTCCTGCTTTTGTATGTATATGGGCGTGATGCAGTAATTTTAGCAAAATATATTATTATTAAGATATATTAAGGCTACATGTACACCTACATTTTTGTATAAAATAGCCTGATTTATGTATGCATTAATGATCGGAGCTATACAAACAGAGATATATAAATAAGCAAGACACAGTCGCCAATATGGTGGGCCCTGAACACATCATTTTTATTTTGATGGGAGGAATGTTAAACTAGCAAACAGGAATATAGAGCCAGCCATCCTTGCATTCTAGTCCATATATTTAAAACCAAAATGAGTTTCCAATTTTCCATTATAATAATTCGTTGCTTAGTTTTGAACGAGAATTTATTTCGATCATCATCTGTGCATGCTATTTTAGTAACTGTCATGAGATCAAGGCCTATCGTAATCAGTTTTATATATTTTAATAAACCGACAATTTTGAAAATTGGTTTGCGTTTATCAGATGTTTGATGCCTTCAATAACCTATACAGCCCTGTTTCCCCTTGACCCAGGGTTCCCTTTACATATGTTGTGTACGTATGTAGCGTCATTTCATTGTCCAAAGGGTATCTTGAGTCAAGGGAGTGGAGGAGGAAGCATGTAAATATAAACTGAAAGGCACGAATTTCAACTTTCCAATGACAAGCGTTTTTAACATTTTTGTACGCATTTCTGCACAGAAAGAAGAATCAAACTTTTTGAATTAAAGATCACGTCTATCCTTAATATTTCAGCATTTTTACTCTTTGGAAAATAGCAATTCATTCACTCATAGGCGGAAATTGTACCCAGTTTAAAGACGAAAAATGAGGGATGGGAGCACAATGTGCAAGTTTTCACTACCGTTTGTGAATGATGAGTAAGCTTTGAAATGTATTTTGATGCGTAGTAACCACACCAATTTTAAAAAGACTTTAGGCCCTATCAGTAGAACTCCCGTACAGTTGAAAAAAAAAACGGTACTCTGGTCAACTGTTCAATAGGCTAAAACATTGATACGTCACACTACAAAAACGACCTACAACATGGTCGTTTCACTCTAGGGTCTTTTCAGCACAAGTTCTTTTAATTCTCCTGGATTTGGGATATATGTTCAAAGGGAAGGCTGGGGTGCAGAGGGGTGAACGGCTACTCCCAACTTTCTCTGCTACATTGGCTGATCCCCCAGTAACTAGTGTCCCCGCCTTAATCAGAATTTAGAGCTGTGAAATCCTGCGGTCATCAGACCAAACTCCAACAGTTGTAACCTTCATTTCAGTCGAAATTGACATGTTTTCTGAAGGTCTCGGGGAGTTTGTAATCAGGCCGACTGTGGAAGCAGAGGTGTTCCGCATTAACCGTCCTGACCGAAGCATACAGAGACTACCGACAGGAACCGACATGTCGCCGGAAAAAGATGAAGCCCTTGAAGTGTATTTAGGGATATAGGAATATTGACCAAATAATTAAAGGGATATAGGATACTTTTGTGAAATTTGTATTTTAGGGGTACAAAGACCGAGGAGGTTTTTCAATATTGGGGAGGGGGAGGGGGTGGCAAGTCCAGCGAGGTCAACTTCAATGCTTGGGGGGGCGTGTGTATTGCAAAACATACATACACGCATACATGCATGCATACATATGTCCACATATATACACATGTGGATGCATCAGTAAAATCAAGGCAATCATGAATGGGCGTCCGTTTATAAGAAACCTAATATATCATTTGAGCACGAGGGAGCGAAGTGAGCTAGGACAATTTTTGGCATTTTTGGCAAATTTTAATTAACAACAATGTGTGGAGTCAATTAAGACAGATTATTGGAGGGGCCAAAGGCTACTCTACCCCCCTCCCCTCAAAAAAAAAATATTTGGGGGGGGGGGGGGGGGTGCAGCCTGTTCCTATGCATATGGGTTATGGTGTCACCATGATACAAAGCTTTCTGAATTTGGGTGAATTTTGGTGATATTTAATTTCTTTTCAGGGATACGGGATATGTAATACCAGGGACCCCCCTTCCATGTAGGGCCTAAAAGATGGAAGAGGCAATATAGCATTGAAACAAAAATTATACAATAGGGCAAAAATGACTAAAATACGACGAACCGGTGTGCGTGGGGCAGGAGTGGTAGGGGGATGGGGGCAGAGGGATTCTTTGAGGTGTACTTAATATAATCTGAATTTAATACACATTCATGCTTCAATGATCGGACCATATCTTTTGTAGATCATTGATTATTTGCGAGCAGAGTATCTCTGAACTATTTTATACCAGGGGAGGGATGATAGCACTCAATATTTAAGTGTGGGTACTGACGTGTCAATCAAAGGTCAGTATCAAGGGTCCCAGTCATTGCCACTAGAGATCAGTAAAAGTATCGAGAGTCCATTTTCTGCATCTAGAGGTCAGTCCTAATATCCAGAGTCCTACACATTCCAACTAGAGTTCAGTAAAAGTATCCAAAGTCGCCGTCATTGCCACTTAATATCAGTCAAAGTATCCAGAGGCCCTGTCCTTGCCACTAGAGATCAATTAAAGTATCTAGAGTCAATGCAATCGCCACTGGAGGCCAGTACTCGTATCTAAAGTCCCAGCCATTGTCACTAGACAAAAGTCCATCTCATCGCCACAAGAAAACAGTACTAGTATCCAGAGTTCCTGTAATTGCCACTATAGGTCAACACAATTATCCAGAGCCCCAGTCATTGCTAATTGTTGGCTATAAAAGTATCCAGAGTTCCTGTTCTTGCCATTTGATACCAGTACTAATATCTAGAGTCACTATCATTGCCACTAGTGGTCAGCAATACATGTAGTATCTAGAGTTCCTATCATTGCAATTAAAGGTCAGTACAAGTAGCCAGAAACCCTGTTATTGCCACTTGAGGTCAGTAAAAGTATCCAGAGTCCCTTTCATTGCCACTATAGATCTGTAGAATGATCCAGAATCACTGCCATTGCCAAGAGAAGTCAATACAAGTGTTCAGAGTCCCATTCATTGTCACTAGAGATCAATAATAATATTGGCATACATTTAGATGCGAGGACCTTTTAGACAAGCCTTATTTAAATGCGAAATTAAAACCCCAGCACACCCACGGCACTGCGGGGACATGTTGTAGGTTTAATCCCATTACTTAAGCCTCCCGCTATGTCAACGGTATCCACGGACCCAAGGGGCGGAGCTGCATTATCTAATAAACATAGAACATTTTTTAATTCAAAACGGCTGAAAGCCCGTGTGCACGAGGCACGAACACAGGGAGTTGTCTCAAATTGGAATTCATTTTTGCGTTCGATATTTAAAATAAAATGGCATGTACGTTAGATAGGGAGTGGGGCTAACCAAATCCAGCAACACACACACGCGCGCGCGCGCACGCACGCACACAAATGGCTTGTGTCCTGGCTATATGATTATTTTTGCTGTGGAAGCCGTTTAAGTTGAAAAAGTATTAGGTTTGCATATATTTACATTTAGCTTAGGACCATTTAAGAGTACATGCTTAGCTCACCATAATAGATGTCAGTTGTAAAGAATGAATAAATAAATGGCACGACAATTGAGTACAATGTTTGTAACCTGGATAGTAGAAAATGCGGTTTTTATATTTTCAGCAGTATGTTTCAACTTTGCTGGTTATATCTGTATCAGACTTATTTCTTACTTTAACGTAGACATTTATTCATGATGGCACAGCCTTATGAGTCTCGCAGAGAGAACTTATTGAGAAGTTATCATGTTCAATTCCCGCTTAAGCCGAAGGATCGAATACATCTTGAAGCTGTGGGTGAAATAATGCGTCCAACAGGGTGTAGCTTATCAGAGAAACAAGATGATTTCGAGTATTAAACTTTTTGATGAAATCTGTCTATAAAACCTAATCTTTGATATAAAATTATACTTTTCTTTTACTACACGATTAAATATATTTAAAGTAGACTTCATTGTACACAAGTCATGCAAAATTATTAATCATTTTGGGGACCAGAGACCTTCAAAAAAACAAAAACAAATTCCTCTGTTGGGGAGCTTGGCGATAAAAGCCGATACCGAAAATCGTTATTCTCCGTCGGTCCGGATGTTGCTTAGGGCGGTACTGGTTTTTAGATCTCACACGATGGGACCTCAACACGATGAATGGACATAACGTAATGACGAACTGACACAATACAGTAAATATTGGACAAAACGACATGATAATGAACAAGATATCTTACGAACGAACCACACGACAAACCAAGGCAACAAAATAATGAATTGAAATTACAACAAAATGGATAAACCCAACGAAATTGTGATTTGGCATAGCAGAATGCCGAGTCAACATGTCAATAGATTAAATGGAGCCAACAGAACACCAAGTTAAGAATATGAAATGAAAAATGAACAGTACATAATACTTGTCAACAGCACATAATGTCGTATCTTAACATATGACAGTTATGGCTTTCCATACTTCTTAACTCCGATGACACAACGAAAGATGGAGTGACAACGTATGCTATGCCAAATCACAATTTCGTTGGGTTTATCCATTTTGTTGTAATTTCAATTCATTATTTTGTTGCCTTGGTTTGTCGTGTGGTCTCGTTACTTTATAATCCTATTGGCTTCATATGTTATCTTGTTTGGTTAATTTATCACTAGAGTGTTTTCACACGGCATAGTGCTCTGTTTACAAGTATTGCATGACGTTCGTTCGTAAGATATCTTGTTCATTATCATGTCGTTTTGTCCAATATTTACTGTATTGTGTCAGTTCGTCATTACGTTATGTCCATTCATCGTGTTGAGGTCCCATCGTGTGAGATCTAAAAACCAGTACCGCCCTAAGCAACATCCGGACCGACGGAGAATAACGATTTTCGGTATCGGCTTTTATCGCCAAGCTCCCCAACAGAGGAATTTGTTTTTGTTTTTTTGAAGGTCTCTGGTCCCCAAAATGATTAATAATTTTGCATGACTTGTGTACAATGAAGTCTACTTTAAATATATTTAATCGTATAGTAAAAGAAAAGTATAATTTTATATCAAAGATTAGGTTTTATAGACAGATTTCATCAAAAAGTTTAATACTCGAAATCATCTTGTTTCTCTGATAAGCTACACCCTGTTGGACGCATTATTTCACCCACAGCTTCAAGATGTATTCGATCCTTCGGCTTAAGCGGGAATTGAACATGATAACTTCTCAATAAGTTCTCTCTGCGAGACTCATAAGGCTGTGCCATCATGAATAAATGTCTACGTTAAAGTAAGAAATAAGTCTGATACAGATATAACCAGCAAAGTTGAAACATACTGCTGAAAATATAAAAACCGCATTTTCTACTATCCAGGTTACAAACATTGTACTCAATTGTCGTGCCATTTATTTATTCATTCTTTACAACTGACATCTATTATGGTGAGCTAAGCATGTACTCTTAAATGGTCCTAAGCTAAATGTAAATATATGCAAACCTAATACTTTTTCAACTTAAACGGCTTCCACAGCAAAAATAATCATATAGCCAGGACACAAGCCATTTGTGTGCGTGCGTGCGCGCGCGCGCGTGTGTGTGTTGCTGGATTTGGTTAGCCCCACTCCCTGTCTAACGTACATGCCATTTTATTTTAAATATCGAACGCAAAAATGAATTCCAATTTGAGACAACTCCCTGTGTTCGTGCCTCGTGCACACGGGCTTTCAGCCGTTTTGAATTAAAAAATGTTCTATGTTTATTAGATAATGCAGCTCCGCCCCTTGGGTCCGTGGATACCGTTGACATAGCGGGAGGCTTAAGTAATGGGATTAAACCTACAACATGTCCCCGCAGTGCCGTGGGTGTGCTGGGGTTTTAATTTCGCATTTAAATAAGGCTTGTCTAAAAGGTCCTCGCATCTAAATGTATGCCAATATTATTATTGATCTCTGTGACAATGAATGGGACTCTGAACACTTGTATTGACTTCTCTTGGCAATGGCAGTGATTCTGGATCATTCTACAGATCTATAGTGGCAATGAAAGGGACTCTGGATACTTTTACTGACCTCAAGTGGCAATAACAGGGTTTCTGGCTACTTGTACTGACCTTTAATTGCAATGATAGGAACTCTAGATACTACATGTATTGCTGACCACTAGTGGCAATGATAGTGACTCTAGATATTAGTACTGGTATCAAATGGCAAGAACAGGAACTCTGGATACTTTTATAGCCAACAATTAGCAATGACTGGGGCTCTGGATAATTGTGTTGACCTATAGTGGCAATTACAGGAACTCTGGATACTAGTACTGTTTTCTTGTGGCGATGAGATGGACTTTTGTCTAGTGACAATGGCTGGGACTTTAGATACGAGTACTGGCCTCCAGTGGCGATTGCATTGACTCTAGATACTTTAATTGATCTCTAGTGGCAAGGACAGGGCCTCTGGATACTTTGACTGATATTAAGTGGCAATGACGGCGACTTTGGATACTTTTACTGAACTCTTGTTGGAATGTGTAGGACTCTGGATATTAGGACTGACCTCTAGATGCAGAAAATGGACTCTCGATACTTTTACTGATCTCTAGTGGCAATGACTGGGACCCTTGATACTGACCTTTGATTGACACGTCAGTACCCACACTTAAATATTGAGTGCTATCATCCCTCCCCTGGTATAAAATAGTTCAGAGATACTCTGCTCGCAAATAATCAATCAATGATCTACAAAAGATATGGTCCGATCATTGAAGCATGAATGTGTATTAAATTCAGATTATATTAAGTACACCTCAAAGAATCCCTCTGCCCCCATCCCCCTACCACTCCTGCCCCACGCACACCGGTTCGTCGTATTTTAGTCATTTTTGCCCTATTGTATAATTTTTGTTTCAATGCTATATTGCCTCTTCCATCTTTTAGGCCCTACATGGAAGGGGGGTCCCTGGTATTACATATCCCGTATCCCTGAAAAGAAATTAAATATCACCAAAATTCACCCAAATTCAGAAAGCTTTGTATCATGGTGACACCATAACCCATATGCATAGGAACAGGCTGCACCCCCCCCCCCCAAATATTTTTTTTTGAGGGGAGGGGGGTAGAGTAGCCTTTGGCCCCTCCAATAATCTGTCTTAATTGACTCCACACATTGTTGTTAATTAAAATTTGCCAAAAATGCCAAAAATTGTCCTAGCTCACTTCGCTCGCTCGTGCTCAAATGATATATTAGGTTTCTTATAAACGGACGCCCATTCATGATTGCCTTGATTTTACTGATGCATCCACATGTGTATATATGTGGACATATGTATGCATGCATGTATGCGTGTATGTATGTTTTGCAATACACACGCCCCCCCAAGCATTGAAGTTGACCTCGCTGGACTTGCCACCCCCTCCCCCTCCCCAATATTGAAAAACCTCCTCGGTCTTTGTACCCCTAAAATACAAATTTCACAAAAGTATCCTATATCCCTTTAATTATTTGGTCAATATTCCTATATCCCTAAATACACTTCAAGGGCTTCATCTTTTTCCGGCGACATGTCGGTTCCTGTCGGTAGTCTCTGTATGCTTCGGTCAGGACGGTTAATGCGGAACACCTCTGCTTCTACAGTCGGCCTGATTACAAACTCCCCGAGACCTTCAGAAAACATGTCAATTTCGACTGAAATGAAGGTTGCAACTGTTGGGGAGTTTGGTCAGATGACCGCAGGATTTCACAGCTCTAAATTCTGATTAAGGCGGGGACACTAGTTACTGGGGGATCAGCCAATGTAGCAGAGAAAGTTGGGAGTAGCCGTTCACCCCTCTGCACCCCAGCCTTCCCTTTGAACATATATCCCAAATCCAGGAGAATTAAAAGAACTTGTGCTGAAAAGACCCTAGAGTGAAACGACCATGTTGTAGGTCGTTTTTGTAGTGTGACGTATCAATGTTTTAGCCTATTGAACAGTTGACCAGAGTACCGTTTTTTTTTTTCAACTGTACGGGAGTTCTACTGATAGGGCCTAAAGTCTTTTTAAAATTGGTGTGGTTACTACGCATCAAAATACATTTCAAAGCTTACTCATCATTCACAAACGGTAGTGAAAACTTGCACATTGTGCTCCCATCCCTCATTTTTCGTCTTTAAACTGGGTACAATTTCCGCCTATGAGTGAATGAATTGCTATTTTCCAAAGAGTAAAAATGCTGAAATATTAAGGATAGACGTGATCTTTAATTCAAAAAGTTTGATTCTTCTTTCTGTGCAGAAATGCGTACAAAAATGTTAAAAACGCTTGTCATTGGAAAGTTGAAATTCGTGCCTTTCAGTTTATATTTACATGCTTCCTCCTCCACTCCCTTGACTCAAGATACCCTTTGGACAATGAAATGACGCTACATACGTACACAACATATGTAAAGGGAACCCTGGGTCAAGGGGAAACAGGGCTGTATAGGTTATTGAAGGCATCAAACATCTGATAAACGCAAACCAATTTTCAAAATTGTCGGTTTATTAAAATATATAAAACTGATTACGATAGGCCTTGATCTCATGACAGTTACTAAAATAGCATGCACAGATGATGATCGAAATAAATTCTCGTTCAAAACTAAGCAACGAATTATTATAATGGAAAATTGGAAACTCATTTTGGTTTTAAATATATGGACTAGAATGCAAGGATGGCTGGCTCTATATTCCTGTTTGCTAGTTTAACATTCCTCCCATCAAAATAAAAATGATGTGTTCAGGGCCCACCATATTGGCGACTGTGTCTTGCTTATTTATATATCTCTGTTTGTATAGCTCCGATCATTAATGCATACATAAATCAGGCTATTTTATACAAAAATGTAGGTGTACATGTAGCCTTAATATATCTTAATAATAATATATTTTGCTAAAATTACTGCATCACGCCCATATACATACAAAAGCAGGAAATGTTGTTTTGTAACCTAGATACGGTTGTGATGTGAAAACGTTATTAAACTTAGATGATGCATTGATAAGTTAGGGGTCTTTCATGCAAACCAAATACCTATGTGTCTTGATCCAAATCTGAATTAAGGGTGGTGTTGGCGCGACGTAAAACCTGGTTAAGCCCTCCAGTAAAATATTTTACTGACCGTTCAAAGGCGGTGCTTCTTTTGTGAAGCTTTTTTTTCTGTCTTGCGTTTGCTATGCCTTTGTGCGCGTCTTTTAATATGTGCCTTGTGATCACCTGCTAGGAACGGGCTGACCTATTGGCTCTCGTTTATGGTGTCTTACTGTGAGTTTGTCACTTTCCCATTGGTATCCTGGGTCAGGTGTGGTACTTGATTGTATTGATTCCCGATCTTTGCACCCTTACGTACTTAGATATATTAATTGCAACAGGAAATGTTATTTTAGGTGACAAATTGATTAATTGAAACCTTTGTTGTAATCAACACACAACAAGCAATTATTGTGTTAAATATGAACACCCTCTATCAAAAAAATGAAAGAGGAATACGAGTTTGGAGCAATAAGACATATTTAAAAATATTTGATATTGATCTTTGACCCGAAGGTCAATCCATATTTCGAGACCTTTGCAAATAGTGTGCCAATATGAACTCCTCAATCATGTAAGACGAATTTGCATTATGAAATGTAGATAAGTTTGAAGTATGTGTGACCTTGACTCCAGTGTCATATTAGCAATGTGAAAGCTTTGTTTTATTACACACACCATAAGCAATCATTTTACTGCACATGAACTCCCTTCATCGAAAATGAAAGAGGAATTCGCGTTATGGAATGTTAAATTTCGACAGATTTTACGTATTTTAAGTCCCTTGACCTTTGATTCTAATGTCATATCAATAATCTGAATAGCCTCTCGTCATCTCCATCCCATAGGCAGATATGAACACCCTCGGTCAAATAATGAACACGGAGTTCGCATTTCGAGCCGTAAGACAGTTTTTGACAGATGTTAAGTATATGTGACCTTGACCTTTGACTACAGGGTCACATTGGCGACCTGAACAGCCTTATGTTATCCACGCTGAATGATTACAATACATGTTTATCCAAATTTGTTTGGCCTTGCATCGTTGGGCCTAAAAGGGACTACAACTATGAGGCAGACATACGGACAAACAGTTAGGTCTTCGGTCAAGTTGGTGGCTATATTTGTGTCTATCTATGTATGTCCGTCTGTCTGTCTATTCATCCCATCCGTCCAAATGCCTGTCTGATGTGTGTGTGTGTGTGTTTGCGTGTGTGCCTGCCTGCCTGCGTGCCTGTGTGTGTGTGTGTGTGTGTGTGTGTGTGTGTGTGTGTGTGTTACAGAAGAAAGGTGTCCCGCGTTTTTAATATTTTCAGCAGTCTTTTTTCAACTTTGCTGAGAAGGATAGGGGATTATATCTGTACCAGACTTAATTTTTGCTATAACGTAGACATTTTACGATGGCGGCCCTGCCTTATGAGTCTCGCAGAGGGGTTGACTAAGCTGATAAAGATCTTCTTGCAATTGAGTCTAACGTTTATTCTTTTTCGTTTATAACTGGCAAAACTTCGTGACCAGAAAAGACTGAAGTCTGGACCCAAACGAGTAAAAAGTACAATAAAATCACACACAGAAGCGCTGGTGAATACTACATTTATTTTCTGGGGGGTGGGGGATGGGGAGAACTTGGACCCCTCATGCCTTCTCCCTTTCTCGTTACTACACTCCGCCAAACCACTTTCAACTTCACGGTGATGGCCCTGAGCTGAGGGACACTTCTGCGGTGATAAAAGCCGGTATCGAAAATCATTATTCTCCGGAGACGAACTTCGGCAGCAATCGGATGGTTCGGTAAGGGCTTTTACCGATAACCGCGCGGTACTGGTTTTTAGATGTCAACAACACGATGATTTGACATAACATAATGACGAACTAACACAATACAATGAACATTTGACAGAACGAAAGCCTGGACTGTTCAACATCACATGATGGTCTGTCTACATTACATTATAATCTGTTAACATCACATAATGGTCTGTCAACACCACATAATGATATGTTAACATCACATACTGTTCTGTCGACATCACATAGGCTAATGGTCTTACAACATCACCTAATGGTCTTTCAACATCACATAATGGCCCTACAACAGCACATAATGGTCTGTCAACATCGCAACATGGTCTTACAACAGCACAGAATGGTCTGTTAACATCACATAATGGTCTTACAACATCACCTAATGGTCTTACAACATCACCTAATGGTCCTACAACAGCACATAATGGTCTGTCAACATCGCAACATGGTCTTACAACAGCATATAATGGTCTGTTAACATCACACCATGGTCTTACAACATCATATAGTGGTCCGTTAACATCACATAATGGTCGGTCAACATCACATAGTGGTCTGTCAGCATCACACCATGGTCTTACAACAGCACAAAATGGTCTGTTAACATCACATAATGGTCGGTCAACATCACATAGTGGTCTGTCAACATCACACCATGGTCTTACAACAGCACATAATGGTCCGTTAACATTACATTACGGTCTGTCAACATCACACGGTGGTCTGTCAACATCACACCATGGTCTTACAACAGCACATGATGATCCGGTAACATTACAGGATACCTGCCAACAGCACATAACGGCATGTCTTAACCTAAGACAGTTATGGCGTTCCATAACAACGTCCTGTGTTGTAACTTCAATGCTGAAATGTATCGAAAGACCGTTAGTAAGCCAGAATTTTTTTATTAGTTGATTTACATGAATTTTTTTCAGATTTAGGGTCGGGGGGGGGGGGGGGGGGCGGGAAAAAATAAATAAAAAAGCTCTGAAAATGAAAACAGTAAAACTAGTAAGGTAAACCAACAGTCTGTATTAAATCTTTAAATAATTTATCATTTTCCTAAAATTCTGAGCAGGACAATCACTTTTAACAGTGTCACTCTCAAACATACACAGACAGAACCTCAAAAAAAATATTATAATTTTCAACAAAATAGTTTTAAGAGTCGGATGATAAAATAAAAAAAATAGAAATGAAATTTTATTTTTGTCCTACTTCCCGGAAAAGTACAGTAGGAGGGTTGGTAAATCAAACAATAAAAAAATTCTGGCCTTAGTCGGTTTAAATTTTCAACTACTCAATCGTATTGGGAAACAATGACATAAGCTGCGATGATATAATTTCATGAGATGAAACTGGATTTTAGTGTTATAGTTCAATTATTTTTTATCAAAAACAGATATGGGCCTGGACCAAGAAAACATGTGCCCCAGGGGTTTTGGTGATCTGTGAAGAAGGGCTATTATTTTCAGGGAGCCCTGCATAAAAGTAAAATAAAAAACACATTAAAAGAAAATGCCTCCATTTGTTTTGGTTTTTAAACCCCCCCCCCCTCCCTTGTAAAATGTAAATGTATTCATTTCCATACTAACAATTGTTCATCTGGGTTGATTTTGGAAGTAAGGTATGGCGAATAGTTTGTAGCTTTGTCGATTTATTAACCTTAAAATTGTTGATTTTTATGTTGATAATAACATACTTTTGGAATACTCAGAATGGCGCCAGATCGCACCATTTGAAAAAATCTACGGGAGCGAGCCCCCTCACCATCTAGATTGATGTGAACCAGACTACAATCATATTTTCCTGTAAATATACGTGTAGAAAAACTTACTTTGCAGCAAGGTTGTTTACAACAGACTTATCAACTCCTCCGGAAGGAAGGTCATTACATTGGACTTCATAAGAAATAGCACTGGTACCAGCAAACGTATCAACACTACCAGCTCGGTTAGAGAACCAGACTACTATTGTGTTATCCTGAAGAAAAAGACCTGATGGGTTTAACTAAATAAATAGCAAAGATATTAGATAATGTAATATAACTCACTTGCTTTTGTAACGCTATTTCTGACTGGATACGTCAACAGTTTGCGACAGTATATCCTGCTATATACTGTCAGATTTATCCAGGGATGATGTGCGGCTTTATGCGGCTAGCACCGCTTCAATTTGAGGCATTAGAATTGGGTTAACCTGGCTTAACCATATTTAAAATTTCAATTTGGGAGGTATATCGTCAGAAATACCAAAGTAGCAAGCTTGTTTAACATGCGAGTTTGTCACGCTCAAAGCCACGATCAACTTGCATCTTTAACAAGCAGTTTGAATTTATTATATACCTACAAATGATACAACGTTTGAACTGTCCGTTTTCTGGCCATCTGATACAGAAAGCCGGATGAACGAACTGAGGTTTTCTGAATCAGTATCACTATCCTTTAAAACGAGGCTAACGTTGGTTACCTATTTTTGCGGCAACGTTGCCTAACGTAAATTTCAAGCATGGAACCAGAGACGGATAATATGATGACGTAATGTCAAGAAACTAAACATAAGGGTACACACCACTAAATATAGACAAAGCTTGGCCTCGCCTTTTGTGGGGAGAGCATTAGGCTAACATTATAAGATGGATGACGTCATCTGTCAATCATGCATGTTCATTATTTTGTAGTATAAAAACAGACCAACCAATGTCAGTTACTAATAGGCATATTTAATTTTGAAATGATTTTATTATAGGGAGATAGGGTTGGTTTCATTAACTGACCCCCAAGGTAGAAAATATGCCAAATTTTCAGGTACGAATTGGTGGCTGTCAGACTCCATCAAATATGGCAGCCCCCTGACCAGGGAAACATGATTGTTTTTATATGAAATTGATTGGATAGAATGGCTATTTAAAATAAGACCGGTTTGTTAAGTTTTGTATGTACAGTTTTTTAATAAAGTGGCGAAACGTTAACATTGTCGTCTATGGAAATTTAATAGTGAAGTGTAACCATAAAGGCAAACGTTCCGCATTTTCTCTGGACTAAATACCAAAACAATTTATAAAATCAGTATAATGTCAGAAAAAAGGTATATAATAAACATATCATTGCAATAGTAACTTAATCTGGCGTACAGTATCATGACTCGTGGATGAGGCCATACCATTGAATCACCCTCGGCGCTTCGCGTCTCTGGTGATCTGATGATATGACCTCATCCACTCGACATGATACAGTACGCCAGATCAAGTTACTGTTATAATAATATGTATATATCCAGGTGATGCGACATTGGTTCAGGTTTTGATCTTGGAAAAAAATCAAAGACGTCTAGCTTATAGACAACTTACATTTTGATATACGAGCTCTGAAACATTGTAAGTCTTCTAAACCAGCTCGGTGGGCGATAAAAGCAGACTACTTTTGTTGCCAGAGGGCGTTTTGTGGGTTTCTTTCTTGTTAGCCTACCTGAGAACATCCGGTTATATTACTTTCTGCTCCACTTGTGGATACTGAACATTTTACAGCTGCAGACACCCCTTCATCTTGCACGGCGAACACGTGAGAATACAGACCCACGTTAGGGTTGGTTACCTGGACAGTGCCATCAGGAAGACAAGCTGAAATCGTAACAAGCTTTACATTGTAAATTCAGATATTTTTGCGAGGGTGTATTTTCGCGAAACTTCGCGGATGCGAAGTTCTGTGAAAATAAAACTCTTACAAAATGACGGAATCACTCTGCCGTTTACTGATGTAACCTGAATAAATCATGCTCCAGTCACGATTTTTTAACATCGCAAACATGTCTTTGAATGTAGCAACACAGATATAACAGAACAAAAGTCGTTTACCAAGTCAATATGTAGCAACTGAAGTCTTTTTTTGTTAGTGAGGATTTTCAAGAGTTCTAACAGGACTTTATTTAAGAGTGCGTAATGAAAATTTAATTTTCTTATTTCTCAACCAAAACATATGTTGTGGGTTCTTTTGAGCGCCCAAAACATGTTCAAATTGATGGGTAAGAAAATATTTACAATTTTACGCTGAAAATTTGTTTGTCTAAACCTGTGGTTCTAAAAATGAACAGGCACATAAGAGTTTGGTACTTATTATATTGTCGAGCGACGAAGACTCGAATGGCTGCTAGAGCATTCTAGTCTAATCAATAGAGAATACTAGATGAGTGTCTTTTGATATCAAGTTTACCAGGCAAGGCTGTGAGAACGCTTGTTGACATCGCGAGGCTTGCCGAGATATAGAGAATACTAGGTGAGTGTCTTTTGATATCAAGTTTACCAGGCAAGGCTTTGAGAACGCTTGTTGACATCGCGAGGCTTGCCGAGATATAGAGAATACTAGGTGAGTGTCTTTTGATATCAAGTTTACCAGGCAAGGCTTTGAGAACGCATGTTGACATCGCGAGGCTTGCCGAGATATAGAGAATACTAGGTGAGTGTCTTTTGATATCAAGTTTACCAGGCAAGGCTTTGAGAACGCATGTTGACATCGCGAGGCTTGCCGAGATATAGAGAATACTAGGTGAGTGTCTTTTGATATCAAGTTTACCAGGCAAGGCTTTGAGAACGCATGTTGACATCGCGAGGCTTGCCGAGATATAGAGAATACTAGGTGAGTGTCTTTTGATATCAAGTTTACCAGGCAAGGCTTTGAGAACGCATGTTGACATTGCGAGGCTTGCCGAGATATAGAGAATACTAGGTGAGTGTCTTTTGATATCAAGTTTACCAGGCAAGGCTTTGAGAACGCATGTTGACATTGCGAGGCTTGCCGATCGATTCAACATGCGTTCTCAAAGCCGAGCCTGGTAAACTTTATATACATGTAATTCAGTTTCATCATATACATGTAATTCAGACTTTGCTGTTGAATATAGTAATTATCAGAGCTCTTATTGAACTAATGATTTTTCCTTCTGGATTGATGTAATAAACTTGGAATGGTCCATTGCGTAATTTAAGGGGTCACAGGTTTTAATTTCTAAACAAAACTGCAGTTTTACCCTAAAGATCAGTTTTGTCTTAGCAAACAGTGTAGACCTCGATGAAATGCCACATTATAGGGCATTTAATCTGGATCTTCTGTCTGCATTAATTCCTCTCTTAACTGAAAAAAATCAGTTAGTCATTATGTAAAAAAAGAAATTCAAGACTGTCAATTCAAGACATAGACTAGTCCATAGCCAAGATTTTGTTGTTGTTGCAGTTGCTTTTTTTGTTTAGAGAAATTATATAATAAAACAATTGTTGACTATTGAGGCATTGGACATGATATCGACCTGAGAATACGAATATTGACCTCGGCTCCGCCTCGGTCAATATTGGTACTCTCAGGTCGATATCATATCATGTCCAATGCCTCAATAGTCAATAATTGTATATTATATCTTTATGGGAAAACTTATGAAGGTCATAAATAAATGTATGCATAAAGCTAGCGCCATCAACGGAAATGGGTACACATGAGTCAAGCCATTGTTTCAATACTTTTGAATGCTGTCCAGATATACTAGTTTGTGTTACGAAAGTTACGTCTGTGATGTTGGATCATCTGATCAAATCTGACCTGAAATGCATTAACTGTAGTTGATTAAAGGTTTTACCATCCTTTGGCAAAATTCTTTTTGTCACAATTTATGGGGAAAGGGGGAGCTTTAAAAACTCATTGCGTACAACTTATTAAAGATAAAAAACACACACTTTGCTTTAGTAAAAGGCACGTAATTCTGTTAGTCAGGACATTTGTTAAAAAAACACAAAAGGATAGTTTTTTTTACATAATATAAGTCAGCAGCAGTATTCAGGGGCAGTGTTAGTTGCTGCATAAAACACAAAACTCAGGCTCTAAGAATTCCAGTTGTAGTTAAGATTTCAAACTTTTAGACCATAGGCATCCTTATAATATTGGCATTGTCTAACTGCTTATAGCTATATATAGCTATAGCTATACACTGAACAGAAGTTATAAGTGGCCACTTTTCAATTTCATTTTTTTCTAACTAAGCGCTAATGGTGTTGAAATGAATTTTGCCCAAATGTGTGCATTTCAATTCTTGCCTCACGATTCTTGTGTTAAGAAATATTTTTTTAAAAAAATGTTGAAGAAAATAAGTGTTTTAATTGCAGTTTTTATCAAGTTGAAGTACAGGTGATAACAAACACGTCTAGTCGCCTTGAAAAACACCAAATACTTGAATTTTGGCTCATGACAGATTGACAAAAAAAGCTAATTTTCCGCATTTTTCGATATTTTCGAAAATCATCAGCTGTACATACTTAAATTGGCGAAGGGTATTTGAGCGGATTGAGAGGATAAATGAGCGGAAGAAAACGGACGTTTGAGCGGCAAAGTGGACATTTGAGCCAAACGAAAAGTAATCCTTTTGAGCGGATAACCTGAGTGTATACCTGTATATACCTGGCAGCCAGGACAAAGATTGCTCAGTTCATTTATGAGTCAAACTTTGCCCGTTGCCCCCTGCTCACCACAGGGAGGCGGAAGTAGGACTTGAGCAAGATATGTTTGTTAACTTTGTAGCATGAAAATCATACAGCAATGAAGTTTGTTAAAACTGTTTACAGCTTTCTAAAACATCGCTCAATGTTACCCATCCCAGATTATACCTTTTTGACCAGGGTTTGTTTTCACTACAGAAATATTCATCTTTCTTTCTAAAATACATTGAGCGACTGACTCGATCATATTACTTTTTGATTTAATGCGATTGAGTTAATATATTATAAGCTGCTTTTGTATAAGTGAACACTATTTACCCGTCAAGTGCAATTTACCTGTACTATGGCCCACCTGTAATTTCTTTTTCTGTTCAATGGTTCACTTTAAAACCGCTCAAATATCCACTATGCTGTTCTGATTTTTCCGCTCAAATGTCCTGTGCCACTAAAATCATTGTATGTGTTTTATTTCATGTGAACATGTTTGACCAAGCACATTACAGCTTGATCAGCCCATCTTCTAACGATAATTTTTCAAGACTGGTGTCCACTTCCGATTTTAACGTGAAACTTAAAAGATCATTTAAATGGTATATATTAAAGATTTTCTTTTAAATAGAACTGTGACGCTTACTCATAATGAATAATCGCTGAAAATTTCAATCCCGTGCCGCTGATAATAAAGCAAACAGAGCAATGCTAAGTCTGTATGCAAATTGCATGGTTAAATCTAAAGCTGCTGAGATTGGCTGTCTTCATTTTAATGTAGAAGCAAAATGGAGAGTTCAAATGTCACAAAACTTGCTTCTTTTTCATCTTATATCACAGTTGCAAACTAATTAAAATCTAGATAACATATCTGAGGACTATTTTATATCACACTAAAAAGTGTGACTTTTTGAAATGAGGGTACCTTTACTCTGACTTCGTCTGTGCAAGTTCTACCAGTCGTTTTGAAATGGCATACATTGCAGAGTCTCGACAAAGCCTTGGGTGTTTTTTTTGTAGAATTAAAATTTTGTAAGAGTGATTTTTACTCTCTGAACAGTTTCAAAAAATGTAAGGTGGCCACTTATAACTTCGGTTCAGTGTATATACCACAAACGTCCAAATGACATATACTGAACAGCAAACGAAACGCATATTTTGCATATTTGGTATAGTGTAAAATTGTGGTTTAAATACTGATCTAATGATATGTAAGGTATCATTGATGTATTGGACATGTGTATTATCAAATGCATCACAAATTGATGGCTCATTAGAATAATGATAATAGAGGGGCGTAACTCTGGGCATAATAAAATGGCTCATAATAAAGGGGACTTTCGAGATGGCGTATGCCTAAAACCACTAAATGGATTTGAATGAAAATCACTGCGTGATAATCATGACATACTGACTACTTATGAAGTTTAGATTTTCCGATATTCTTTACGGTGGACTACTGTGTCCCAGTTACAATTTCGGGCATCTAACCGGACGTGTGTTAAATACAGGCAAGAACGGGTCCAAACAATTGTTTTTAACGGTTCGATTGGACACTACCTTACTTGACATCAGTCATACTCTTCCAGATATTCTTACACTCCAAGATTCCGGTGGTATTCAATACCAATGCAAAAAATGCAAAAAATGAAGATTTTCTGATTAGCAGTATAGTTTCTACAGCAGTGAATTTTAAAATTTTATGCTGTTTTCCTATCTGTTACAGTGAGTTCTGGTGACATGCAATGAAATCAGATTCAAATCCTGTGTTTTCCAATGTACGCCGCTGTTTTGCGTTTTTTGCATTATTTAACAAAAAAATATTTTTAACTGTGTAATAACGAATAAAATGGTCTAGAATGAATGCATGATTACGATCAAACATGTTCATACAATTTAGGGTAAAATTTGATAAGGGTTTCTGGTATAAAATGGATATTGAAAATATGCGTTTCTTTTGCTGTCAATTATACTAAGTTGAATAGTGCAATTTTATCATATGACGTCGCGTCTGGAAGTGAAATAACGTCATGCAATAAAATCTGTAAACCTCTAGTGGTTTATCGATTTACGGGAAACGTTATGACGTCCATAACAACGTTGCGTACATAATGACAAAATTATAACGTTTTTGCGCCAGAAATGAGATTTCAAAGTATTTGTCATATGATAAATAGAATCTAACATTCGTGCTCTTGTATTATTCAATTTATTAAACTCGTTGCGAAAAAGAGATAAAATGCTCGGCAAGCCTCGCATTTTATCTCTTTTCCCAAACTCGTTTAATAAATTCAATAAAACATGAGCACTCATGTAAGATCCTCTATATATGACTGTACAATCAGTCACAGGCTTAGACCAGCAGATGAACACCTCTTTTTACTGCACCAACAATCGCTATTTAAGGTAGGATAAGATTGCAAATTTCCTTAGGGCGGGTAGGGGCGTTTATGATAAAATGACGAGAAAACTCTTGCTTTTAAAAATCAATTTAAAGACAATCTGCTAGATACGTTACAGAGATGAAACATAATATGTTTTTGTTCTGTCTTATGTTTGCTATGTCTTTTTGCGCGTCTGTTTATATGTGCTTTGTGGTCACCTGCTGGGAAAGGGCTGACCTCTTGGCTCTCGTTTGTGGTGTCTAACTGAGTTTGTAAATTTCCCATTGGTATCCTGGATCGGGTGTGGTACTTGATTGTATCGACTCCTGATCTTTGCACCCTTACTTACTTTGTAAGATTTTTGTTTTAAATTTTGATACGATCTTGCCAAAACGGCGATGGCAAACACAAATTACTGGTCATTTCAAGGTAAAGAAATTGTAAAGCTATATACATAGATACATAATATTGACTGCAGGCAATGCATTGTAACATTCATTTCAACATAACACCATCAAATAAAACAAATTTTGTTCAACACAGAAATGACTACTCTTTAAGGTAGGATATGTTTTCAGATCTCCCCAGGTTTGTTGAGCAAAGTCATATTTGGTCAGGAATTTTACATGTCCCGATTCTTGATTTACCCCATGTAACGTTGGTTACATTTATTATATTGAGTCCTCTACCCTACAACAAATGGGGAAAGTGTTGTGATTTTGTACTGTCGTGCCAACCAAGAGTGACAGTTACGTAATACTTTGTTCATATTTGATAAGTAAACCATTAACCTTTACACTCCACTTGAACTAACCCGAATCGATAGATTACTTGTGTATTAATCCTATCCTCCTGCGGATAGGATTTATACACAAGTGATCTATCGATTCTAAGTCACTGATAACATTGTAAACAAAACATGACGTCACTGCCACTCTTGGCTGGCACGACAGTAGAACTTTATCATTCGTACAGAAAACACAACATAATATGCAAAACATCTAGTCGGTTGTAATGGTGTGCCATATAAATGGAAAATTACTGGGTTAAGGGTTGTTTATCAGCTCATTACAGACACATTAATAATGATAGAACCCAATACTTTATTTTTTTTAAAAAAACATATAATTAACTTGTCATTTCACGTGACCAATATTTCAAATGATATAAAATAAATGTGCAAAAACAAATGACGTTAACCAACATTGAGCTATTTGGAAGAAATGTTACATAATGATGTAACGTACACCACGCAACTAGAGGCCAAACTCATTTTCTAAAGGCCTGCATTTGCAGCTAAAATGTTAAACGCATAGAATATACTTTTAATAAAGATAAAGTCTAATATAACTGCTTTGAGTTATACTCCAAACTGCAATTGGGTAACGTACAATGTATATAACAGGCTATGGGTTGCTCAAACCAACAGTTACAGGATGCAAACATCAATCATTCTTCGCAGATATGATTGCCCTTTAAAGACATATGCGGCTATTTCCAATGCGCACCTTTTCCGCGTCTGCAAACGGGGAAAGTTGTCTGGGTCCTGTCTTTCGACCCTTAACGGATTCGGATCAACACAGCTTCCGATATTCTTATGTCATATCGGTGTTCCGACATTTTCTCCACAAAATAACTAATTAAAGTATGTTCGAAATATCTATTGACATCTTTTCAGAACTGATCGTCTCAGCACTAAAGACAGATAAATGTAGCTCAGTCGAAATCAAACGACGTACACAATAACCCTGGTTACGAATACGATAGTGGCCGAGTCTATACTATTTGTATGGATATTTAGGGCGGCGCACGACCTGACCTCGTGGCCTGGTGGTTAGCGTGTCTGGCTACAAAGCCAGAGAACCAGGATCGATTCCCGGATGCGCACATATTTTCAGTGTGTTTTTTCTTTCTTTTTTAACATTTTAATGCTAAATTACTTCATATACTAGTAAAATGGCATCATCAAAACGACCGAAATGGTCATCCCCGAACTTTTTATATTGAATTACGCATGAAACCTATGGGGTGGGGTTAAATTTGGCCCTATAGAAAGAGAATTAGTTCGGTGACCCCAGATTTTTATTCTTTTTTCTGAAAGGTATTATAATAGTCCATGAATTAAAAATAAATTTTCAAGATTTTCAATATCAGATTTTTTAATACATGATTTATTCTAAAAACAAATTCCATTTTTCGACGAATTGCCAAAATAAATCATGCAGTATCTTGTCACAGCATGGGGTAACAAGTAAACGTGCACATTTTCTTAAAAGTTTGAGGTCATGGGCAGTAATTTAAGTTAAAAGAAAGAAGCTGGGTGAAGATTACAACCGTTTTAGCTCGATAATTAGGACTAGTATTATTATTTTATATTTCTAGAAAATTGGTCAAATGCTGTAAACTTCAATATGAGATTCTGAAAAAATAAGCACGGTGACATATCCTTTTTATTTCATAAATGGATAGCCCATGCATAAAACAAACTGTATGCAAAGTATTGAAAATATTTCAATATGGGAAGTATTTAGTAGCATATGTCCTTAAGATTGGAGATGTCTGCGGAATCACTAGTGTGAGTGGGGTGTGTAGAATTGACTATCTAAAACCGAAAATTTATTTTTTGACATTCTTTATTTTTTCAGGTTTTGCCTCCAAAACAAGTATTTGGGGATTAAAATATTTCCTTTTTTTTCCTTTTGGTACCTTTAATATTGTATCAATAAAGATGTTAAGAAATTAAGTTCAAAATAAAAAAGTGAAAGAATATTTCTAGAGAATCGTTACAAACACAAAAATATCATTTTTTCACATATTTGCTTGAAATGCCCCTTTTGCCCCCCCCCCCCCCCCTCCCAAAAAAAAATGCCTGCGAATTTGTTTTGAGGACTTATTCTGTTAATCCATGGCCCTTATAGATAATGAAAATCTAAGACCTTTTCTGAAGGAATTTGTTTGAGGTTTGGTCGAATTTTTAGGTAAATTGACTAGACTACTCGCAGCTTCCACACATTTTGGATCCCCAGATAAGAGTGCGTAACTGAAAATTATTCTTATTTCTCAACGAAAACATATGTTGTGGTTGCTCAAACGAACCGTCTTAATGAGACGGTTCTTTTGAGCACCCAAAACACATGTTTAAGCTGATGGATAAGAAAGTAATCGCAACTTTACGCTGATTTTTTTTTGTTTTGTTTCTTAACTGGCCCTATGTGACCTCGGGGGGGGGGGGGGGGGGTAACTACCTATATATGGTATAGTACGGATGTGCGGCCTGAATAGCCCCCTTTTTCAGCGCTGCCAGGTAAATGATAAGACCCTTTTTCTAAGAGACCCAGTTTTGCATCATTGTCATATGAATGGTCCCATTTTCTGACTCAAACTCATGTTTTTGCTCAAATATTCAAAAATTGTAATATTTGTAACCAAACAGCAAAGAGGGTATTGACCTGAGACATATGAATATTCAATGACCTTTCTTCCATTCGTCCGGAATCTTTGTAAAATGTGTACTTTAGTTTGTGGCACAAGAAAACATCACTGGATAGCCTAATGGATAAGAGGCAGTTATTACCTCTTAAAAGATGTGGGTTCTCGAAGTCCAGAAGATCTCATTTTTTCTTCTCCCTTTTTTAAGAATTTCTAGCGATAAGGCGAGCAATCTCCCTAAACGAGACGTTCGTTTTATTTCGTTGAAATATCGACAAGAGAAACTAGGCACATTCAATAAAAATATATAGACGAGCCCTCGATGCACCATTGCCCCCGAATTTGTATGTTTAAAACGGGGGTTCCTTCATGCATGTAATAACTACTTATTGAATGAGAGTTTATTTCGATCATCAACTGTGCTTGTTATTCAGTAACATATATTGGAACTAAAGTACTGCCGCGTTAATAAGAAACGCGAAAAATCGACTTAAAGGGCATCTTTTCACATTATTTTCTCTTGATATTTTCGATATGCGGATAGAACAAGAAAAGATATGGCATTAAGTGCCATATCAATGAACTCGGCTTCAGCAGATAAAGAGTTTGTTCTTTTATTACATCACAAGCTACATGTGAGTACATGTATCAACAAACCGAATGATGTACACAAACACAATCAATCAATTATTCACTCAATCAATCAATCATTTTTACATAAACAACAATGAAACCTCCCTCCGTGATGAAACTATCTCCAGGTATTTATTCAAAGAAGGAGTCTTATAAGACAGAATCGATGCTAGAATCGCATAAGGCAAATCTTACCGTTTAAGTTGAGGCCTTTAACTGCTCATATACGCATGTAAGGAACTTATAGAGCATGGTTTTTGGCTCTGTATTTAAAAACAGAATAGACCTTGAGATTATCGAAATTTACTTTATTTACCAGACGCCTATATAAGGTTTAAAGCCGCGAGAACCCCGACTTTGTTTAAAGCAGGGACCACCCTGAGCGCCCGCGCAGTCCCATCGGCGCCCTTGTTTTTACATGTAGATTCAAATGTATGATAAAAGAAGTCAGGAAAACCGTAAGGTTTGATCAATTTTAAACTCTTTGTCGGACCAGATCTGGGACCAAACTTTCTGCTTATGTTTTAGCAGAGGCTCGCTGATAGCAATGTTTATGATCAAAGAAGCCGCTATGGGTTCTGTTGCACGACGCGGTAGCAATGACCAGTGACCTATATATCGGTCACTGCCTTGACGCTGGAAAGCGGGTGTAGCACATTCATTTAACATATGTTTCCGGCCGTGGGTAGTTTCGGCTGGGTCGTTTTCGGCCTGGTTTTAGGGTGGGTCGTTTCGGCATGTTCTGATAAGATGATAGAATCTGATTGTTTTATAAACTTGCCAAAGTTCCGACTGCATTGATTTTCCCACGAAATCGTACATGCGCGCATTCTCGCAAGAGCATTCACTAGTACAAACTGGGCTCTTTTCTGAAATGATTATTGTGTACACAAATAGGTGCTGAAATTCTTTTATTTATTTATTTTATATATAAATTTCCAAAGATCCGTCTGCATTAAACACTACCCAGACCGAGTACCGGAAGCTCAAGAACAGACTGCACATGCGTGCATACTAGCAAGAACACTTACAGGGAAATAACTAACAACAATCGGGCAAATAATGTTGTGGACAAAAATATGTACTGAAAAGAGAGCATTCCAGATCCGACTCTATTAAACACTTGAACACTTGGAGTTTGCCTCTGTACTAACATAAGCAAATAAAGTTATCAACTATGTGCAGCAGACGACTTAAGCAGGCACCATTTGGACGAACATATGGGCCGAAAATTAGGTGCATAGACCCACTTGATGGCTGTGCATGCATGATTACTTCACGCATATTAAATGCATTACGGTATCTGCCGCATTTATGTTTATATGAACAGCGTACACGCAGGAAGAATACAGAGACCGAAATATAGTGGATGGCTTCGCTTTCATGTTTAAAGGGTGTGATAAATTAAATGAGCTGGCCCATTACTATAACATTTACAAGAAATCTTTTCAAGGAACGATGTGAAAGCGCCAGGTCATTCAGTTTATGACATGTATGCGTGACTGAGATATATCCTTATGCAATGACCAGCATGTGCACACTGCTGTTGGTTATACATGTAAGGTATGATAGCTCAACTTGCGACATCAAATTCCTGAGAACTAACCAAAGCCCCTGTATTAAACAGAGTACACAGTCTTTTAAAATTCTGAAAGGCAGGTTTTATCATGAAACGGCTTATTTCCATTCATTGGAATACACTACGAGGCGTGGTTGACCTGATTAACAGCGATATTCATACGCGCATCACGCTGGTATGCAGTGTCCATTCATAGAAAACAATTCAATAAGAGTTACTGTTACTGAAATGACCGAATAACCGTTAAAAAGTGACATGGGAGCTTCCCAGTTCGCAAAAACACCATTAACTCAGTAAAAGTTCAACTTTCGAATGAAAATTGGCAACAAAAGACATATTTTTGAATAACTGCACTGTGGTTTATGTTTCACTCACTATCATTTCAAGGCAAACAGCCATTTTAACACGAACTATTTCTTCAAAGTGTAGAAATTTCGAAAACAATTATAACTCTCTAGAATAGCTGATATTGAACAGATCCCGAGTTCCAAAAACACTAGACATCCGGGAATTGTGAATAATTTCATTCAGATTAGTAATTGTACAACAATGTAAAGCGCACTTTTTATGAAGATTCACGAAGACCGAGTAATAGGTTATGAATATTCATATGTCTCGGGTCAATTTTGACAAAATATAGAAACGTGAACAATTTCAATAAGCCGAAATGTACTCTTTGCACGCTTGGTTAGTTTAACACTTTCATTGTCATCTGCTGCCTTTTTTTCAAAAAGCATATTTCAGGAACACTATCAGAGTATCAAACGGTCTGTATCCAGATCAGGACCGACGTTCTGTCGGTACTGATCTGGTAACAAACTGTTTGCAAGGTTATCAGCAGACAACAAAAGTCGCCGCTGACAAGAAAAGGGAAATAATGAATATAAAAGGGACTAAATCAACCGAAAGATGTAAAGCTCACCACGAGATGACGTAAAATACAATACAATCTTAAATTTGATAAAAAAAAAAAAGAAAAGATGCAATTTGACATTTATATACAAAAGGCTCTTTCGAAGTTTCGATCCAGCCTAACCACTAGGCTACCAGACCATTTGCATTCATGAATCGACATCATATTCATATTCCTGTTAAAAGCATGACCAAGTTCGGAGTACTTCACGAAAACGCACGAATATCATGAAGATTTTTTTTCATTTCAATTTGGGCAAACTATATATAAAAATCAAAGAACAGTATACGAATATGTAAACATTTTGTTCAATCAAGTATATGAATAGTTCATTTTTTCGAAGACCAGATATATGATTGGGGTAGGTTTAAAAAAACTGACCCGCACACCCGTACCAAAATTACCCTCAAATTACCCCCCCCCCCCCTCAACCCCCCCCCCCCCCCCCGAGTATGTGAATCAGTAAAAATTAAGACATACGTCAGCATGGGCGTATTACTTGACTTTTCGCTTACTGTAAAGGCGGCAACTTTAATATTAATATCTGGATGTGGTTCGGCTATTCCATCTTCTAAGGAAGGGAAATCAGGTTTTATTTATAATTTGGTAAAGAGCTTTGAGCCGCGTAAACGTGCGTGCATTTCATGGAAATCCTAACCGTTTACACACTTAACTCATATTTATTAACCCTTAAAGCGCAAAATCACAAAATGTATGTTTTTGTCGTCCACTAAACTATTTGAAGCCTCATAGAAAAACAGTGTGGACCCAGATCAGACTGCTCCTGTAGGAGCAGTCTGATCTGGGTCCACAATGTTTGCCTCCCTGCTGATGATAAATAGACATTTTCAGATGCAGTCATTTTGCTTGCGTTGTAAGGACTAAATGTGTTTTGCGTCTATACTGAGATAATGGCGTAAGATGATACAGTTACTTTTGAATAAAACTAAGCCTTATTTTCTGCTTTTACCTATGTCTAAGGTTGACCAGTCCTAATTACGCATTCATGAGGCGCCGCCTTTACAGTAAGCGAAAAGTCAAAGAATATAAAGGAGGCTTTTTCACATACGAGATTTTGAAGTTGGCATTAATGTAATACCATAGGACCAGTTAAGCAAAACATATCAGCGTAACATTGCTATTATTTTCTTATCAGTTAAAACATGTGTGTTGGATGAGAGAAACAAGAACCGTCTCATGGAGACGGTTCTTTTGAGTACCCACAACATATGTTTTGGGTGAGAAAAAAGAATATAATTTTCAGTTACGCACTCTTATCTGGGGGCCTGCTTTATACTGCGAAGGTCTGGCGAGTTTAGTATCTATTTGTGTAGTGGTGGACTGCTACACTGCCCTAAGTTCACACATGGGGCAGTGAAGCAGTCAAGTGGTGGTGTGGTCAGTTACATGTAGGTAGGATACATTTTAGAGTCACGAATTGATAGCTCAAGATACAGATGCTTTGAGGGTAAAATATTGAACATTCTTTTATTAAACCCATCAGTTTTAACAGGTTTTATGTGCTCATAAGAGCGTCTGTTTTGAGTACACACAGGTTTTGGTCGATAAAGAAAGGTTTTAATTACACTCGCTTATCTACGGGTCTGGAGGTTTGCAGTCTGGGCCCAAAATTACAACGCTTCCTTAAAGTTAAGGTCGGCTTAATTTAAATATATTGATTTTTAGGTTTCAGAAAATAAAGTTTCAATCTTATTAAAATCAATATTATTTCATGTATTCTGTAGATCACAATGACATCTTTGACCATATGCACTGCACCGATCCTTGCATTTCATTCAAGGTCTAAAATTCCATGCTGAACTATGGTCGTCGATAACTTTACGGATGCATTGTAATTTTGGGTCCTGGTCTACTGCCGAGGTTTTATGGCCAGCTAGAAAGTTCCTTTTGTTTGCAGGATTAAATCCGGGCAATCAACTGACAGTAATATGCACGACCCACGTTAAATGTTTGCTAATTATTAGGAATTTAGTAATACTATTTAAATTATAAACGAAGTTCGGGTAGCCGAACCGAGTGTTTTAACATATCTATCAAGGTGGACGGAAAACCACGACACAATAGCTTTGAAAAGAAACTAGACGCTAAAATACTTGTACGTTTTCCGTCTTAAAAAGCCATGAATTTACAGATCTTACCGCATCACTAAAAAAATATCAGATCTATTGATCCTAACCGGGGACTACTACACAACAAAGTAGCATATATCCTTGCAAAAAGGGGGCTAATTCACTTACGTTCATCAACGTATGCAAGACTATTGGGATTTATGAAAAAAATCTTTGCAAAGCCTAGTCACCGTTATGCATACCCGTGTCTCGATATTGTTAATTTACTAGTATGCAAAATTTGATTAAAATATACCAAGTTGTTCAAGATTTATGAGCATTTTCACTAAAGGCATCGACCATCCAAAATGATGCTCGGCAAACACTCGTCACTGTTTAGCATACCAGCGACTGGACAACATTAAAAAATAAGTATGCAAAATTTGATCCAAATATCCAATAAGGTTCAAGAGTTATGAGGATTTTCATTAACCGACCACAACAAACTGGACTGATGCTCAGCAAACTCGTTTCGCATGCCGGTGGTTATAAATGTTGACGTGCAAATGTATCCAAAATGCGATAAAAATATACTATGTGGTTCAAGAGGCATGAACATTTTCACTTATAATTCGTTTCTTGTTTACTGTCGTGAGTTGGCTCCCGGTACCGTTAGT
The DNA here is from genome assembly GCA_964019695.1 of Loripinus fragilis. Lineage (NCBI taxonomy): Eukaryota > Metazoa > Mollusca > Bivalvia > Lucinida > Lucinidae > Loripinus > Loripinus fragilis. Next base: position 65,712,250 of record OZ026514.1, on the reverse strand, counting down.
TTAACATGTGACCGGGCCCAGGGCGCCGACAGCAAACATGATTCGCACTATAACTGCTAACGGATGCACACAGTGAGCATAGTGCAGGCACAAGGGTCTGCAATGTTTATCCATTAAAGCGCCACCTATTTTTGCAGCAGACGACAATTTCAAATTTTGCTGCTTTTTCAAAAATAACAAATAAGGCATGATATCTCATGAGAATCGTCTGCTGGCAGACGATTCTCATGAAATGGCATGCCTTATTTTTTTCGAAAATTAGAAAAGCTGACGCAAAATATGTCGTCTGCTGCTGTCGTGATTGGCGCTGTAAGGGTTAAAATTTTAAGCATTTGGTACATTTGTACGTATACACTTAACATCACTTATAAGTGTGCACATTTAAATGGGCTCACATCTCCGTTAAAACTGGTCAGATCATTCAAACTTTCAAATATAAACAACATGTGTGTAATAAAATTGCATTTATTTTATTTCGAATAAAATAAAAAGTTAAAAAATGCGAATGCGAAATTCAAACTTATGGTAAAATCAAAGTTCACACTTTTTCCAATTTTTTAGAAGAGACCAAACTTGATCAAATATATCAAAAAAGTAAATATCACAATATTCTTAAGTCAAATCCTGCAGCGGCATCCATGTCCGTATAAACTTAGTAGCGGGTATGTCCCTGCTGCATGAGAACGGCGTCTCATTGACCTCACATAACGCTGAACGTAATTCTGAGGGATGTTGTTCCACTCGTAGAAAATTTTTGTTCTCAGTTGATTCTGTGTGGTCAGAATAGCCCATGTTCTCCTTACATGGCGGTTTAGTTCATCCCAAAACCATAAGCACGTTTTATCAGTAAGAATTCCCACGGGATATTCCTTGGAACTGAGCCAAAATTTAGTCCACCTTATGTTATTCAAAAATGCTTACTATAAAATGATATGCATAAATGAAATGGCATAGTAAGATAAATTCTAAAACGAAGAAAACTGAACTTTGATTTTACAATATATTTGAATTTAGATTTCGCATTTAAAAACATATAGTTTTATGAAAATTAAAATTTATGGAATATCATTTCATGAATGTCATCCATATCTGTTGCAAATTTCAAAACGATCTGACTTTTATTTATGAAGATATGGGTTCATTTTTATGCGCACACTTATAAGTGTTATGTGTTTAAAATGGACAACATAATAATACTTACAATGTTCTAGGTCACCATATGTCATACCAACTGCTAGAGCGACAACTACAGCAACGCAAAGATACATCATTCTGAAATCTAAACAGATAGCACTTAAGACAATCTCCTCTGAAGATCAGCTTAACTTAGCTCACTGTCTATAATGGCTGGTTGTCGTCTGCTTAGGTTTATTATTAACGAATTTGGAATGGTTTACAAATACTATCCGCACGCCAAAACGTTTGGATAGAGATCAGACCCGAGAAAAGGTCTGACTGTTTTTAAAGATCATAAACAGACAACAAAGTCTTTACTACTAGGCAATGATGCATTCCCAAACATGCAAAATTAATGTAAATTTATATGCCATTTATAGTCCATGCTCGATAGGAGTAGGGTGACGAAACAGATTTACAGTAAGAAGTATGAAAGAAAATCCTATATTTGTCCAATCAGGGCCGGAATTATAATGTCTCCTTAAAGTTAAGTGATATCTCAACATGCTATATAAAATGCTAAATAAATTTCCTGGATCGACGTGGTACTTGGTCAAAGATATCGTGATCTTCAGAAAAAATGAAACTATTTTGATTTTAATCAGCTTTAAAATTTATTTTTTCCCATCCTGAAAAATCAACACTTAACTTAAAGACATAAAATTTTGAGCAATAATAGTGGTGCCACTCAATATGACTCTCTCAAGGGGCCATAAAGGGGAAATAAAGAATTCCCATGAAGGGATTAAAATATCTATAATATCTTAGCGAAAGAAATTGTGTTGTATACAGGTAAGTCCCCTCTTGAGGCCCCTTTTGTGAGATTGAAACTGTCCCTTATCAGTTAATCCTTTAATGATCTCTATTGGACAGGAATATATGTCTTTAAGTTTTCCTTAACTTTAAGTAAACATTGCAATTCCGGGCCAAGGTGAATAAAGTACCATAACGTGACCAACAACGGAACTCTACTCTTATCGAGCACGGACTCTACAATGTTAAACAAGCGTAAATAAATACATAAAAAGGTAGCAACTCTGTAAAAACTAAGATGCCACCCCTTAAACTTACACGAACTTTCCTGCTGAAACAAATGTGGTCCAACATATTGCTCCAGTAATTTTAATTTGAACACTTCTATAATTGTTGCAGTTATCCTCAGGTCCAATCAAGCATAACAGTTTTTAAACAGGTTTGAGGTATAATAACGGCAGTTCAGCTACAGCCGTTTAATTTTGATGTAAACTTATTTTTTTACAGTGTATATAGATTTATTTAGTCAAATTATACATTAACTTCATTGACTAGATCTAGTTTACATAGGGTAGGTCCAAATACATGTTTTAGCGTAGATGCTATATTATTATCACAGTATGTAAACTGAAATAAACATCCTGAAGCCGTTCCTCCTAGCTCTCGCCTTATAAAAAATGAATGACAACACTCGTGCGTAACCAGTAGTCGGAAAATTGCGTGTATTAAGGCAAAATGTACACGTTTCGATTTATATTGTTAGCGATACAGACAATACACATTTGAACAAGGTAAGAAAAGCCATTTTATCTATTTTATTCCGTTTTATTCCATGATTTTAACGGTTTCCTGCTTTGTATTTTGCTTTGTTAAAAAACGACTTGCTCATAATCAGAGCCGTTCTGTGCCGACAACGAGCTTAAATGCCAGTTTGCATGGTTTAAGTGGAATTGGCAATCACATGTGTACATGATTACATGGTTGTAACTGTACAAGTTACTAAGATCTATGGAAAATGAATTTTAATAGGTTGACCCTCGTAATTACAGCTGTACCAACAACTTTCACATCACGATTTCCGACAACTTGTTACGCACGAGTGCCGTTATTCATATTTACAAGGCGAGAACTAGGAGGAACGGGTACATTATGTTTATTACAAGGCAACAGTGTAGATCATTCAGTTTACATACTGTGATTATGCATCAGGGGGTACTTAACGAGACGGTTCTTTTCAGTATCTGGTAACAATTTTCCAAGATGATTCGATTTTAGTATTCTTACACGTTTTGGGTAACAATTTTCAAACACGTAATTTTCATCTGGAGACCTGCAAGTCTGAGAATATCAGTTTGGTCTGTTCGTCACATATACTGTCGTGCCAACCAAAAGTGACAGTGATGAAACATTTTGTTTACAATTGTTAAGTAAAATTTTAGTTTGTAAACTCCACTTGAGCTAACGCGAATCGATAGGTCACTTGTGTATTAATCCTATCCTGCGGATAGGATTAATATACAAGTTATCTATCGATTATAAGTCCGTGATAACTTTGTAAACAAAACATGACGTCACTGTCACTTTTGGCTGGCAGGATAGTAGGATAGTCAACTTTGTTGGGTAATTTGCAATGCCTTTATTGTCGTCTCAGGGCTTTTTCAAAAAAGAGAAACAGGAACACTATCAGTGTAACACGGTTTGGATCCAGATAAGAACCGACGGTATGTCGGTTCTGATCTGGGTCAAGACTGCTTGCAAATAATAACAGCAGACGACAAAAGTCGAGACAAGCAAGGTAAGAGTTAAGAGACGACGTAACGAGGACACCACAAGCAGAATATCAAAATTTATAAACCAAGTGTAAAGTACGGTACCTGTATACAAATCAGCTCTGACACCTCGAAGCTTTTCAAGTAAAATACTATCTAGAAAAACGTTCTTGCCGTTTCTTCCCTAGATCTACATGTAAAATGTTACTGTCGGGCCAAGCAAAGATGACAGTGACGTAACATTTTGTTCACAATTGTAAAGTAAAACATTAACAACATTAACTTGTACATTCAACTTGATCTAACACGAATCGATAGATCACTTGTGTATTAATCATATCCGTAATTCTAACACACCTCGCCTATAGAGCCAACGGTAAAAAAAATGTGATATATCGGACAATAATTCACATCGAAAGTGTGTGATAGCTGACGTCACTGGAAAATGACGTCATTCATGGCGTTAGACGATGCAACGTCGTTTTACGCTTGAAAGACGTTATAATTACATTTAACGTATGCGACGTAGTCTAAGTATTGGCGGGAGTTCTTCAGTGCAATGGCGGAAAGTTGGAAGCTGAAGACTTCGAATGTGTTTTCGTCGTTTATTGTGTGTTAGAATCGAAATAGATCAGCTCAAGTGCGTGAATTATTGAGTAATATTTCACAGTTTGTCGGTCAGTTGTACGAAGATAAATCACTCGCGCTGCGCGCTCGTGATTTGATCTTTACAACTGACCTCCAAACAGTGAATTATTACTCAACAATTCACTGCTGGAGCTGATCTATTTCTTAAACAAAACATGACGTCACTGTCACTCTTGGCTGGCATACAGTAGTATGGTCATTATCGACTTACCTCAAATTTCAACACAGATGAATGGTTGGAGAAGAGCTATTCATCCTTTTTATAGCCCATGCATTCACCATAAGCATGAAGAACACGATCTGCTTAAAGAGGAAAATTGTTCAAATTAAGTTTATATTGTCTTAAAAGTTATCCGGTAGTGAAGACACAGATTCCGATGAATTAGAACGAATGCGCGCATATGACTAAAATGAACGCCAACAGAATCAGAGTCAATTGGTTAGAAGGGGTTATTACTTTTGTCTGGACGCGGATGTCTGACGCGGGGTCGATGGTTGGAAGGGATAATTACTATTCTCTGGACGCGGATGACTAGCAAGAACTTCTCTGACACAGGGATAGATTGTTTGTTTGATTTGATTCTTAACGTCCCATCAACAAACTTTCAGTTAAACAGGCACGGGTCTTCCTGGGTTGAACCAGTACTAAGCTAGGATAAATGTGTCTTGCTCAAGGACCACAACCCAGTGACGCCGGTGAGGCTCGAACCCATGGCCCTTCGGTCTCGAATCAAGCACTCTACCTCTGAGCCACTGCGCTCTCAGGGATAATTTGGTAGGGAGGGAAAGTAGCTCTTTTCTGGGCATATATGACTAAACTGACCTCTTAAAGAAAATTTGTCGAGGGGTTGGAACACTCTCTGGCATGCTTAGGCAAAATCTGACTTCTAAGAGAGGTATGTGTCTTGATCCACATCTAAACTAAGGGTGTGGTTGGCGCCGTGAAACCGGTTTAAGGCCTCCAGTAAAATATTTTTACTGACCGTTCCAAGGCGGTATTTCTTTTGTGGATCATTTGTGTTATTTATGTCTTGTGTTGTTCATGCTTTCGCGTCTGTTCATTGCTGCCGTGTGGTCACCTGCTGGGAAAGGGCTGACCTCTTGGCTCTTGTTTGTGTTTTGCCACTTTCCCATGTGGTATCCTGGGTCAGATGTGGTACTTGATTGTATCGATTCCTGATCTTTGCCGCCTTTCTTACCGCTAAGAGAAGTTTTTCTAACAAATCTGAATGCATCACGCACGTTAACTAGTTTTCTGTTATCTAGAGTTGTTATATGGGCCTCGTCGCGAGGAAACCTGTCTTCGGGGGTTTGCGAACAACACAGGCGCAGACCAGCCTGCGCATCCGCGCAGTCTGATCAGCGCCTTTGTTATTCGCTTTTTTGAAAGTATCATATAAAAACTTGCTACAGGCGAAATTTCAATTCACTAGCTAGTCTCTGTAGCTGAGGAGACTGGTTTGAAACTCGCTTAGTCGGAAACACCGAAGACAGGTTTTCTCGCGACGAGGCCCAATTATGTGTGCTTACATGCGAGTACATATACTTTACAAACTACCATCCTCCTGCTAAATACATAAATAAAGTGTCATTTTTTATATCCAGCTATTCAAGTTGAACGATTTCTTTATATCCATCGCCATTGGGTTGAAAGGCTGGCTAATGTATGACTATGTAGTACGAAAACTTAACGTCTTAGCTGATCCCGATCTACACAGTTTCTAAAACAACCCGGATATATTCAGATTCAGCAGGACAGGTTTTTCAATTATTTTTGCACGTGCTAAAGACTGATTACTTTGCTACACTCCGTGCAGATATTTGGAAAGACGAAGTGCTTAAGTGCACGACCCGCTCTATCTTCTACATTATTCAACATACAAAATGATCATTACCAATAAAATGGGATTGGGGGCTTTAGTGAGCCTAGAGATTTATAAAGAAACAACTTGGGAAGTAAATGATGATTAAACCAAAACGTAAGTGAGGGTGATCAGAAAATACCACAATCACACACTGCAGACCAACCAACAGCACTTTGAAGGGTAGTCACCGAACACTAACAGTCAAAATACATCAGGAAGATAATTAAGGTAAAGCAACCAACTCTCTATACTTCAGCAGGACGATCACAAAACTAGAAAGGACACTAGTACATCATAACAAAACAAGGAACAAACCAATCAGAACTGCCTCGGTCAACTCCGCGAAATTCCGCGGAATCAGACCACGGATGTACATCGAGGATCTACTTTGATAACGCGGACGATAACGTGACGATGACGTTACATAACGTGACGCTGGCGTCACAGAAACCATGTTAACACAAAAGCAAGTGTGATTGCAGCAAATTGTTTTGTGGCCGTGTTCCTTGGCTGTACCAGTACTGGTCGGGTGGGTTTATGCTTTTTGTGGTTCTATGTCCAGGAACTCCCGAAGGCTCAACAGGCAGTGGTTCTGGTTTTAAAGCGTCTCAGAAGACGGGGCAACGGCTTAAAGTCTCATCTGACAGACTGGGAGAAGCCGGGAATCGAACCTGCGACCCCTGGTTTACAAGACATAGGTTTATCCCCTACACCACGGCGGCAGCAAATCAAACGGTTATAAATGAAGTGTATGGTTGTTTGTTTGTTTTTTTCAAATAAAATATCGCTTTAGCTTTTTTAAACTTTTCGGGTAATCAGACAAATGGATTTAAATAAGGCTGAACTCACATGCTAAAAAGCTCATTTTCCTTACGCCTTTTCCAGCTTTTTGTTTGCAGCGCTCACACCGCAAGCATTTGATTCGGAATAGTGATAAAGTCTAGCTGGTTGTCTATTTATATAAATTAACTAACTTCAAGGACTTGTGGGAAGGAGTCGTTAACGGAACCACTATACCGCTAGTCATAACGATACATTCTGTAAGCATAACGGTCGTGTGTAGGGGAACAAGACAGTTCACAAACAGGGGATAACGCTAAAATGCGTAAAGGACCCCTTTACGCGTAAAAGACTCATTTTTAATTTAGTGAAACGGACTTTAATTATTGCTAAGCTGTTTCTTAGGTCTATGTATATTTAATAATATTTTAAAAATGAAGTTACAAGAGAGAAAAAAAAACTAAACTGAAAGACGTGAACTGTCACACGCCAGTTCAGATGCATTTCAAATGAAACACGGTTATGTACAGCCTGGGTACAGGTTATGAGTGCAGACATTCCTATGAAAATAATGTTTGAAAACACACCGAGTGTTCATTTAACTGTCTACAGAGGGAATATTCGAAAATTGGTGACAGCCTGGGCAGCCTTAATATGCTAAGAATGGTGAGTGGTTTGCATCTTTTTGATAATATATGGTTATAAATGTGAAAGCAATCAAGTAGGCAAGCTCTCCTTTTAAAAAAGAAAATTTATTCGTACATAAATCTACGCGTAACGCGCATCGCGTACACCCGAGACTTGATTCGATTCTCGAATTGTGCCGTACTTTCCCGAATGGGACCAAGCACAACACAACCTCTCTCACACACAAACAATGAGGCCACGATCTTTCAAAGCGAATACATTTTCAGTTTGTACCCGAACCCAGTATACCCTCTATATTAGGTTCAAAGCTTTTAACAAACTGTCACTAACTGAGACCCTTGTTTTGCTTTTGTTTGATTTGATTCTTAACGTCCAAGTCAATACTTTTTTCTGTTATGTCTGAACGGGTCTTCCTGGGTTGTACCAGTACTAACAAAGGATAAAGGTGTCTTGCTCAAGCCGGGACACAACACAGCTCATACCCTTGTATTATAGGGTATGCTTAAACTCTTGTCCTGCTGAGCGTGGATTTATCATTTTTATAAACACTATAGATCCACTGTCAAGGTTCATACAGGTAAGTTTGTGTAAAATTCAAGGATTTTTCAAGGACTTCTAAAAGATTTTCCTACTGTTTTCAAGGACTGAAAACTTATGAAAAATACTGGTTTACACGTTAAAATTATACTATAGAAATGCGTGTATCCATTATTTAAGATATTAATTTTAGAAAATTAGTATGAAATTCGGATGCCTTTATTTGGTGCAGCATATATGCTGCACCAAATAAAGGCACCACAATTTTATACTGATCTATGTCTCCAGTGTTGAATTCTCCTGTAAATTGTAAAATTCAAGGACTTTTCAAGACCTTTAAGTGTTTTCAAGTATTCTTCAAGGCAAATTTAATTTTCATGGACTTTTCAAGACAGTCCTGTATATTCAAGTACATTCCAAGCCTGTGCGAGCCCTGACTATAGATGACTTCTGACTGATTAGGGCCCTCGCTGTTTTCCACTCTAGTCGACAATACAAGCTTGCAACTGCTGTGCTGCAGGTTACTAGGATATAAAACTTGAGAGGATTAAAGTCATCAGCATCAGCAATCATCATCATCATCAATCATCATCATCGTCATCATCATCATCATCATCATCATCATCATCATCATCATCATCATCATCATCATCATCATCATCATCATCATCATCATCATCATCATCATCGGCATTTAGATTAACGTGCAGATGCAGGAGCATAATCGACATCAGTGGGCTCCTTTCCAGGTAGCTGGCTAGGAACTCAGACTGGATCTCAACACATCCCTGCCACAATGATCAAAAGTGCATAAAAATAGTCAGCACGGCGATGGGTTAGAGCCACCCATGATTCTACTGTCCTGCCAGCCAAGAGTGGCAGTTAGGTCATGTTTTGTTTACAAAGTTATCAGGGACTTATAATCAATAGATCACTTGTGTATTAATCCTATCCACAGGATATGATTAATACACTAGTGATCTATCGATTCGCGTTAGCTCAAGTGATGTGTACAAGTTAATGTTTTACTTAACAATTATAAACAAAACATACGTCACTGTCACTCTTGGTTGGCACGACAATATGATTTATGCAGTATTCTGAATGCTTTGGGGGTTCTTGTTGTACCGAACGCGGCTACCTTCTAATAGAGCTACTCCGTAGCTGTATTCGAAAGAAGCCAACGAATATAGTTACTGCGTACGGATATAGTTACCCTATCGGATAGTAGCTATATTCGCAGCAAGCCAATTTTATCGCCAAATCCTGGATTTGTCGATGGTCTTGTCGTGTCTAATATGGCTATCTTCGAATATAGCTACATTTGTACCCGGTTATCTATATTCGTTCTTATATTGCTAATGTATTCGCCGGAATAAAGCGACTGCTTCGAAGAGCTGCATTCAAAAAAATAACATACGTCACTACGAATAAAGCTGCAGGAGAAAGGCAGTCACGTTTTCTTGTACGTGCTTGCTTCAGACCTACCATTAAAACTCGCGCGTGCCATTGAATGTAGAGAATTTTCGTAGCGGCCCTGAGATTGGTTTACAAAAATCGCAAAACCGTGCAGTTACGGTATGGACATACAGTTAGTGGTTTATCGGTGTTATTGATGGCGGTATATCACTCCCAGACGCGACGCCATGTGATAAATATAGTATCATAAATTTATCTCTGTAGTAGTTATAGAATTTTCACTTAGATGTCTTAATACAGGGCCTGAATACAGGCTACGTCAATGGTTTTAATGGTATAAATAGGCCAGTCGTAATAGCTTTTGGGGTACCACTAATTGCTACAGAAACTTTTTTGTGCCTGAGCGAAAGTTTCTTATATTATGTCGTCTTCAACATACTAAAAGTCCTCGCAAAATATCTGAAAGGAAACGATGTTATAATACCTTAATTTACTCCTCATACAACATTTTCTGCGGCGGCCCTGTAAGTCCACCGTAGATTGTACTTTCTCTCCCTTGGAAACGCTTCCGGTTTACAATATTTTGTACAGCCGACTTTGTTGCAGTTTTCCTCAGACCATTACACACAGGTAATTATCTTTGAGTATTTTTTTTCTTTTGCCGATTAACGTATTTTTGATCATTGCCCGTTGATCATTGCCCGAAGGCAACTGACGCTCCAGTGCGTTGTACACAGTGTAGGACCGGAAGTGTACGGTATTTGTGCTTGTACATTCTTTTGAGATTGTACATCGACGGATAAGTTATTTGTGCAAGGCGGTCGCTTGGAAACGGTAAGCAGATTTGTAGTTTTTGTCAGTTTTGATTATTTTTCTGTGAAATAAAGTATCGGCATTGTTTGCGTAATGACTCGGGGACATTTCAGGTGCATGTACATGTTATTCAAAGTCACGGTTTCGCAACGAAAAGACTTTAATCATGTCAACATAAGAATTGTGAAAACATCTGACATAAAATAGACGCCGTTTTTGAGATGTTATCGAGTATCCTTTTGAAACTTTATATGTCAAGAACAAAAAACAGCAATAAAAATGAACGGCACTATCAAGTGTATGTGAGTTTATTCTCACAATGAGGTAAAAATGCTAAGTAGGTCATCGGTTTCAATGCTAATTTTTGTACGGGGTATTTGCAAAAGTCAACTTTGCGTTTGTACAGGTATCTGTCATTAGTTTGTACAGTAATTTGGGTAAGCTAATTTTCAGAAAACGCATTTTATTTCTTTTGTTAGTCATAATTAAATAGATAAAGGGTTGTCGCTTTCAAAGTACAGACGTTAAAGTTATAATATCATGGTATATCGTAATGGCAGCAAGTTAAACTGCTAAATTTCAAGTGCCAGTGTAATGAAATAGTTGATCCCCTTGGAAAAATTATCCCCTTTCCTAATACTATGACTCCCATTGCATTGGAGCCTGCATTTCGGTCTGAAAATGGCGAAAACCCTCAGCCAAAAGAAATCTAGGCTGAAATTATAGTTTATAAAACACAGAGTCCGGCAATGATAACGCGATTCAATTGACTGAAAGTTTTATCTGGCCAGTCGATACGTACATAGGCGTTTGGAATTAGATCTGAGCATGATGCAAGTCATCCGGGGACAAATCCTCTTAATTGTATTGCCAGATGTTTAGATCATACGAGGGTCATCCAATTAGGAATTGGACTTTTTCTATAGCGCAATCAGTTTACATGCTAGACAGATGAAATTCGGTATATACCTGGTACGTCTTGTTAGCCATTCGCACATAACGTCAGGTGTGCGTATGATGACGTCATCAATCGTGACGTCACGTCGCGCACTGGTATTCGAAGCACAATGGCCACGTTCACTGCCGTTGAACAACGAGCGTATATAAAAATCGAGTACTACAGAGATACTAAAAGAGTTAAAATACTGAATACCCTGAAAAGTGTTTGTGGTAAAGATGCTCTTCCGAAAACTACAGTTTACCGATGGACTGACGAATTTAAAAAGGGGATATGTTGGTTTTGAAAACAAGCACAGTCCAGGACGGCCAGTGGAGGCAACCGCACAAGAAAAAATACACGAGCTTTTAAAAACTGACAGAAAATCGTATTTAAACGAAATTTCAGAAGGCTATAATAAACAAAAATACCATAAAATAACTTAAGATATCTGATTTTAAGCAGAACGGTTAAAACAGATCCGAACAAATAAGAAAATCTAATAAATAAAATTTTACTTTTCGCAACGCTATATCCCGTAGTTCTCATACAAATCCATGTTGTCGGTGCTCATTAGAATCGTCTCATTTAGACGATTGTAATGGATACTTCAACTAAGGGTTTGGATGAGAAATAAAGGATTTAGCAAGCTAAACATTCCTTTTATCTAGAGCTCTTTTTTGTTACATCGAGTCAATTCACTATATAAAACATCCTCGACATGACATCTGCCCGAAAATAAAACAAAAATCAGCGTATATGTACTTCAGCAGGTGACAATCGACAAAACAACAAATTCAATAGAATATATGTAGTAACCCTTTTGTGTCTATAGCAATATGCAAACACTGTTAAGTCCGTATATCATTGAACAGCTGCTATTGCCTGACTACATATGTACATGTATGTAAGTGAAATTACTTGACTTCTTTCAATGCATTAGCCAGACGTAGCAACGACAGAACTCATAATTTACCTTTGAAACAATCACAAATGTCACAAAATGGACAGATTTAAATTTGCATAACTACGTGTCTATGACGCAACGAATATTTTCATTGACATGTCCCACTTTCTGTTGTCCCGCCAAAGTTATTAAGAACGATGAAAGGTCGGTTAAAAAACTAAGTCAGTCAGTGTCGTTAAGTGAAGTTTTAACAAAATAAAACCCAAAACGACGCCCCCTTTGGTGGCTTACTTTTTCGTTTTATTTTGTTAAAACTTCACTTAAGCTTTGGTCACACCTGTGTTGCGACCGATCGGCGACTGACTTGCGACCGAAAAACACATGCAACCGCTCTACGATCTCTCTGCAAACAGTTTAGTTGTAGAGTGGTTGCCGAACGGTAGGCGATCGTGACTTTTGTTGCAGTTGCAAGCAGAATAGATTCAGATCAGTCGGCTTCTAAAGGGGCCGCCTGATCAGGATCTTTATTATTTGCCTTTAAGATGACGAATATACAAAATCAAGCATTCTCATTGATGCCTCTACCGTTTGGAAATTATCTCTGATGAGCTCGTTCATTATAATATGTGCTAAAAGGATTGAGTTTAAGGGACTTTTGAGTATGCAACAGCGCCTTCTTTAGAAGTCGTCTGATCATAATCTATTCTATTTGAGCTGTTTCATGAGAAAAAAGGTCCTTTATCGTATTTGCGACCAGTGTAGCCCCAGATCAATCTACGTTTCCGCGCAGTCTGATCAGGGGCTAGAGACCTTGTTCACTAGAAGCATCTCTAATGCCTCTTTAACAAATTAGCAAACACGGACATGTAAGTGCTCAAAATGATCATTTGGAAACACAGAATCGGCGGTACGTTTTACCCAAATCTACCCAAATCTACCCAAATCCACCCAAATCCACACGTTTTACCCAAATCCACTACCCAAATCTACCCAAATCCACACGTTTTACCCAAATCCACTTACCCAAATCCACTTTATATTATCTGATTAATAGAAGAATGCAAAGAGATTGGATCCGGTTTTTTTTCTGATTTATGCAACACTAATAGATATATACTCGAAAACACTAATAAATATTGCAGAATAAGGGTTAAGGTGTTACACGTTTATCACACCTGTTAATCATACCTGTAAAGATGTAGTTATTCAATATATATGAATTTCTCTAAATGAAATTAATTATAATTAAGTCATACCAGTTTTAAATTCGTACATTAAATAAAGAATATATCTTAAACAGGATTATTAATCAAAACATTCAAGACATAAATGAAGGAAAAAAACGGATAAAAAGATATGCGATGTGCAGCCATTGCCCGCAAAACGACATTAATTGAGCAGGTAAGTATCTAATATACATTTTTTGGTACAAAATTATTATCCAATCTCTTTTTCTATTTATTTTTCTACATATGAGATAATATAAATTGGATTTGGGTAAGTGGATTTGGGTAAAACGTGTGGATTTGGGTAGATTTGTGGATTTGGGTAGATTTGGGTAAAACGTACCACCCCACAGAATGACTAAGATCAACACTAATTAGAAATGTGATAAGGGACCTTTCCTCATAAAACGGCCCTTTTGACATTAAGATTTTGCACATATAACAGTTAACTATTTTAATTTCTTTGACTGGCCAACATGTAGAAGTGGGCATAGTATTTTAATTAATAATAGGTATTTTTACTTTCGATTCCAAGGCGAAAATGATTACCGCATGTGGATACATGAATATTTATTCTGTATCATGTGATCAGTGACCGATCGTAGATAGGTTGTAGAGTGGTCGGCGATCGGTCGCCGATCGGTGTACGACAAGCAGAGGCAAAAGATGACCGTAGACTGCTTGTGGTTGACTGTTGAAAGTCCTCCTCCTATAGATGCTACATGCCAAATATTAAGGCTCCTGGATAGCCGGTTCTTGAGAAGAAGATTTTTTTTAAATTTGTCCAAAAAATACCCCTTTTGGGGCCCCTCCTGGCTCCTAAGGGGGCGGGGCCTCACCATTTGTAAAAATCTGTAAGCCCTTCACCCAATAATGCTTGTGACCAAATTTGAACCAAATCACCCCGCGGCCAGTAGTTTCAGAGAAGAAGTCATTTAAAGGAAAGGTTAACGGACACCGAACGCCGGACACTGACCATAGTAATAGCTCCCCCTAAGTATAGCTCAGGGGAGCTAAACATGGATGCACCCAAATATTGAAGTTTGGAGAGGTATCCAAGATTTGGAATCAGAGTGTTGTATTAAACTTACGTTCAAGATTCATTTTAGGACTTCACATAACTTGAATCATTATTCAAGATATTCTCTGGCATATATTTTATGATCAGCTACTAAAGAGTTTTTTTTTATCACAAATACGCTTTCTTACAGAGGTATAGGGCTGCAGATGACTGTACAAATTTTTATGGCAATTTCCAAATACCGGTTCAATTGCCGTTCAAATAACCGTACAAATATGGAATTAAACAGTGCAAACAAAAACCCCTCCCATGACAGTTTTATTGTATGCATCGATAAACAAGCCTATAAACTAAGTTAACAGATTACTAAAAATGTGAAAAATAGTGAAAAACTGAAATAAACAAATGTCTGGTTGAAGATATCGAGCTTGCAAAGACACTGAAACTCGGACGAAACCAGGTGATAGCGTGATTTTCGTTGTTTTGTAAAACTTTCGGATTTAATGAAAAAAATCGAATAGTGGAAATCGATAGCTCAGCCTGTGTAACCTAATTTCCATCCACCAGAATTCCACTTAGAATGAAAGGCGTTTGAAAAAAGAGAAACTTCTTGTCAACCTACCCCTCGCTTCATTGCACAAATAACTTATCCGTCGATGTACAATCTCAAAAGAATGTACAAGCACAAATACCGTACACTTCCGGTCCTACACTGTGTTGTAAGAGAAAACTAGCTCAATATATACACATTATCATAATAGTAACTTGATCTGGTGTACTGTATCACGTAGAGTCTCGGGTGATCCAATGGTATGGCCTCATCCACGAGACGTGATACTGTACGCCAGATCAAGTTACTATTAAGATAATATGCCTTTATTCTGACATTCTTTCTGATTTTAAAACTTGTTTTGGTTTTTAATCCGAAAAATTGCGGGAACGTTTGCCATAACGTTACGTTTCTTGACGTCACGTCACACATGTTTTCCGTCTCTGGTTCCATGCTTGCAATTTACTTTACGTAATGTCGCCGCAAAAGCAGGTAACCGACGTTAGCCTCGTTTTAAAGGATAGTGATATGGATTCAGAAAACCTCAGTTCGTTGATCCGGCTTTCTGTATCAGATGGCCAGAAAACAGACAGTTCTAAAGCCGTATCAGTTATAGGTATATAATAATCCCTGGTATCACATATTTTCGTGGCTATAGGCTAATTCTCGCACCACTTTTATTGTTATTTTATAATATCACATGAAAATCGTCTCGAATCATTGCAATCAGTATATAAATATAAAATATATATTAAATTGAAGGAAAAAACAATTATTCATATTATTGAAATATTTTACGCTCGAATTAAAAAAGTACGGAAGCACATTTAATTTAGTGTCATCATGAATATACTTGTACAAAGCGTTTTTGGGCGATTTCGAAGCATTTTTACGAAAAACATGGCAAGGATCAGGTTTACAGCTTGATCTCACTTCTGAAGAAGATTTTAAATTTAAAAAAGATTCGTTTTTATTTTGAAAATAGAAAGAATCAGTTGTTAGATATCTCTATTGTTAGATATCCATATAGGTATGTTTTTATTCACAAATTTTAAATCGAAAGCAAAGCGATATATAATTTGAGTCTGAATCTTTTTTGTAATTTTTGTTTTACAGTGATCAATGTCATCATGGAGATACGATGAAAGAGAATCAATGATAGTTAGAAAAACAAAATTCTAGCTTTAGCCCCTAAAAGTGCAAAATGGACAATCCCATACTTATTATTGCATCAATATGTATGGGAAAATCCATCAGAATACAATTGGTTAATGGAAAGGGCCGCAGCTCTCACTGCCTCTAGCACTGGCTAGAGTGGAAATTGTCTTTCTATAATCAGAATTGTTAACGCAGCATGTTGACTCCAGTATTGCTATATAAACAGGATGGGAAAGAAAGTAAGGGAAAGTAAAAAAAAAGCTTTGCATAGCGATCATTTTTGCATCCAACACAGTATTTTGACATAATATTCCATAGCAAATATTATTACCCAACCGTCTATATACGGAGTAATTGTCTATGTTTTGCCATCTCACGAGTCACCTAGGCAATAGTTTTTTTTTTTTTTATATTGACTGGAACTATACCATGACCTGGTTTTCTGCTTCACTGTTAATATACCCAGGCGCTTATCGACATGCGCGACGACGATGCGTGTACGGTTTGTTAATGAAAGGAGACGTTATGCAACAATGGTGAAAATGAGGCATGGTTTGGCAACTTTAAACTCCAATAACTTTGTTGGTTATGGGCAGAAACATAAAGTGTGAGTACTCGTTTTCTTAGCTAGAACGAGCGGAACATTTTGAGACCAAAATTGGGCAGATTTGGTGAATTTTTCTGTTTTGCAACAAAACCGCATCGTCTACAGCAATCCATTCAAGGAACGCTGCTAAGTATTTCATCAATTGGGTTGGGTAATAAAACAGTTATTTCTTGCCTATTTGTAGTATAGTCAAACTATTACCCTTCGGTACCATTGATGATCTGAGGCACTATTGCACTCGATCTTTGGCCTCGTGCAATAGTGCATCAGGTCGTCCACGGCACCTCGGGATGTAAATTATCAAACTATCTCAACGGTTATGAGATATATTCAGATCACACGTCTGCATTTGCTCATAGGAGATAACACAAGCAGTATTCAAATAAGTGCAATTGATTTTGCATGTGACACACTGTCTTGACTTGATATGCTTTCGTCTGTCATATGGTATTGATGTGTAATTGACTAAATGACTAAGACCAGAGAGCAGACTTGTGTTTTGGTACCAGACAATAGGTACACATGCTGACTATACCTGCTTGGAAAATGAAGTAGCATGCTTTTATGTAAGTGGATAAACTCCAGCTGTTAAGTTTTTAGACTTAATTTTTCGCAATAACTTTTTTGTCTTCAATTTTAGCAAAATGTGTTCGCGATGAAAAGTATTCAGGAACATCTCCGCCAACTTCTCCAAATGGTTCCAACATCCTAGATGCTGCAGGTTCCTCTGTGCTTAGATGCACTCTTTGAATATTTTAAACAAAGCGCAAATAAACAAAGTCCATGATGTCAGTCAAAAATGTACATTGCACCGCCCTAATTCAATTACTAAAGCGATGGATGGCTTGTTCAAATTTAATAGAAATCGCGCCTGATTCGCTCGTGCGTTAAACTAGAACAGGCAGGGATCACACGGAAATCCGCGGCTAGCTTTTGTCGCGGATTTCCATGACATTGAACTTTTTGGAAGGTGGCGGTTTCCGTGACTTTAAAAAACGCTAAATATATATCATTGGGGAGCAGTTATTGTTTGTACTTTATAAGCGTCACGGAAATCCATGACATCCTTTGTAAATATCTACCATTTTAAGTTTGTGCACGCATGGTATTAGCTGTATCGTCGTCAGCCTTAGCTCAACTTGAGGTTTGCTTTAGCTCTGACATCTGTGAGAAATGCGCCCTTTTCTTTGTTTTGTTTTAAAGTGTTATTTTGCCTCCCACTGGAAGGGTCAGGTGATATATTGTTTTCCCCTTGCGTCTGTCTGACTGTCTATCCATCACAAAATCCTGTCCTCTCTATAACTTAAATAACACTAGAGATGTTTCAACGCAACTTCATACATTTGTAAAGCACATTCAGACGATGTGTCATGCTTAAGAACCATAACTCTTGCACGTTTATTTATCAAATTATTCCCATTGTAACATAAATAAGGGCAATTTGTCCACTCTGTAAGTTGAACACTATAAAAACTTCATACACTCTAGAGCACAAAGAGACAATGCGCCATGTACAAGAACGATAACTCTGCTTTGGATGTTTTGGAGTTATTTTCATTTGATCATTTGCAATGCTATTTCGTGTCCCCTCTATAACTTGGTTACCGTTAGATATATTTCAACGAAACTTCATATATTTGTAAAGCACATTCAGACGACGTGTCATGCACAAGAACCATAACTCTTGCATGTTTATTCTTCAAATTATTCCCCTTATAACATAACTAATTGCAAATTTTTTGTCTGCTCTGTAAGTTGAACACTGTCAAAGCTATTTGATTGAAACTTCATACATTTCTAGAGTACAATAAGACAATGTGTCATGCACAAGAACCGTAACTCTGCTTTAGATATTTTTGGAGCTATTTCCCTTCGATTATTTGCAATGCTATTTCGTGTCCGCTCTATAACTTGATAACCGCTAGAGGTATTTCATGGAAACTTCAAACATTTGTAATGCGCATTTAGATGATGTGTAATTTACAAGAACCATAACTCTTAGATGTTTATTTCAATTTTTTCCTCTTGTAACACATTTTTGTGATTTTTTGAGTCCTAAATGGGGGAGACATTTTTTCGTAAAAAAACAATTCTAGTTTCTCTGTGGTGATATATTGCATTAGTTAAGAAGCCTAAATGCGAGCTAAACAGTTTTGCGTTTTAACAACAACAAAATCTAGGGTGAAGAATTGGCGGCTATAAAATGCATTTAAGTCCCGCATAGATTAGGCTGATGTCCGTTCTAAAACAAAATCAGTAAGTGAATATCACCAGGAAATACCACAATCACAAACTCTAGACAAATAGTGGAGCTGCTTAGTGAGCAAATTCAGGGAAATACTTCACTTGATGATACAAGCATGAAATTTACACCATGTGTTCTTTACATGACACACATTCAAAAACGATTCCTGGCCTCTTCAAATTCGGCCATTTTCAAGATGGCCGCCAAAAAATAAAATGGCCGAAACTTCTCATGAGGATGTATGCAATAAATTGATCATATCTCAGTTTCTGTTCGTCATAGAACAGCAAACTTGGTATCAAAGTTAAGCTAAATCAATGTCCTTTGGTATAAAGTTCAAATATGCAAATTAACCAATTTACATATTATGCATATTAATGAGTTATTCCTTTTGGCCCCAAAATCGGTAAAAAAAATCTTACAAATTAATCATGATTAATATCACAACCTGTAGCTAGTGCAGATTGTCAAAAGTGTTACATATAGAGTCTTAAATGTTGCTGCTAAGCTATACCTATCAATATGTGCACATCGGCTCATTTATATATTTATGAATATTCATATACACTTTATTTTATATTCAAATACCAATTTAGGCTGTGTTTCTGTTTTCAAGCAGCTTTTGAAACTGTGTTTTTATTTCCATGAGAAGATTGTTGGTTCTGTTAGAGACATTGCTTGTTAAATGAAATGGTTTTCTAAGGCATAGATAAGGCCCAAAAATGAATTTAAGTGCCCCCCCCCACCCCTCAATGGCTCCAGCTGCTGTCTCCTCTAGGGGGTGGTTCTGTTGTTGTTTGTTCATTTTGCTCCGTCTGTTTGTGGGGATTTTGTGTTCTTGTTTTGTAATGTAGTACTTAGCGTCCTTTCTAGTTTTACAGTAATCTGGATGAGGAAGAGAGATCTGACTCTTTTCTTGTATTGTGCTCTTGCTGTCCTGTGGTTGTCAGAGTTTTGTGTCTGTTCCTTATGGTGCCTTAAGTTGGTATCATGGTCTGTGATTGTGGCATTTCCTAGTCATACTCACTTTCATTTAAGTGGATAGGGAAGCAATTTCAGAATTTATCCTTTTTTGCTCTAGATCATATTAACATGTATTATGCTTGACGGCTACTAGTCAATCTTTGCAACAAGCTTGCCATGGAACAAATGCATTTTGATGTATACACAGAGATCATTTTGCTGCTCGTAAAAATGAAAAAGCATTCTGTATGATTGCCATAGACCAACCCCACAAGCAAAACATTGCAGTCATAAAAGGTTACAAAGGTGCTATTGGTCTAACTAAAGACAAATATAACGCTTTCTTACTTTCTCTCTCTTTCTGTCTATACTTAACCTCCTAGGAACCTCCTAGGAGGACTTCAGAAGGGTATTCCGGCTACCAGCTGATAAATGGGGTTAGCTTAAATAAAAGATAAGATGAGTTTGTACAGTGCGAAAACAGAGAAGGTTAGTTAAAAGATAAAAACATAATATGGTGATTTAGGAGGATACATGCACATGGTGACTAAACAGTAAACTGTGCCACAGTAGGAAACAAGACAGTGCAGGTTGGGAGGGCGTTCCAGTGTATAATTGTTCTAGGGAAGAAGCTGTATTTATAATAGTTGGTGGAGGTGGGGATCTCTTTATATTTGGGTTTCTATTAGTTAAGCAAATCCATTCAAAGAGGAGTTAGCTGACATGTACACACTTAATACAAACTAAAAGTTGTATTAATAAAAAGTATGTGAGTATGACCAGGAAACTGTGAAGCAGTTAGCTCTCATTGGTCAGATGCAATATAACCTTTGTAAAGGACATGGCAGATACTCAGACACCTTCTTCGTTAAATTAGCCAGAGAAAAAACAATATGCCTCCCCTTTTCAGGCTAAAAGCTATATCCATCCAATCGTCAGCTAATAATTAGCTTGACAGTTGAAAGGATGACTGACGACTATTTTGGGATATTGTCAAAGCCAAAAATGTGACTAAATGCCAGCCTTTTTCCAACATGAAAATCAAAACTGTCCTCCATCCTTATCACAAAAAGGCATGCTTCACTCAGCAGTAAAGTCATAGCTGCTTGACAATCTTGAGCAAGTTACAAATACAAAATATGAACAACTAAATGTAGACAATGTGATAATGGATGACACAACCATGATCAATGTATGATTTAGCAGAAACTCCAGAGCAGCAAAAAAGTATGATGGTTTTGCCGCTCAGGTGATTGTACCTTATACTGAGTATTATGCTTAGAAATATTCCAGATATGATGTTGTATTTGATATATATCACCATGATAGTTTGAAAAGTGAGACACAGTAGAAAAGAGGAACCAGAGTTCGCAAAAAAAGCTTGTAACATCAGACCTCCCAAATCATGGAGCAACTTCCTTAGATGTGATGACAGCAAAAGCTGAACTATTTGGGTTTCTAGCAGTTAAAATTATACCTTCTCAAACCAATGCACAGATAATAGTTACAAAAGGAGATGGAATTGTTTTATGTTTACAAAGGGTACGTTAGCTTCATGCAGACACTTGTATGTTTGTCCACAAGAAGCATGCCTCTTTGACAGGAAGCGGAACTCTAATGATTGTTATTTTGGATACTGATTTTGTTGTACTAGATATAGCAGGTATGCTGATTTGAATATCTACGCTTTGTAGATAGGATTCAGAAAAGGAAACAATTTCTGATGGATGCCGACACATGATATATGTAAATCACTTGGTCCTCGTGCAAGGCAATTGCGTTTTTTGCATGAGTTAAACTATTGGGTGTGATACAATTTCTGCACCTGTTGGCAATGGCAAGAAATCAGCATGGTAGGCATGGAACATTGTTAAAGAAACCAGAGAAGTGTTTCATGCCTCAGTATTACTGCAGACACAATATCACAGTCAGAAATGGGTACATAGAACAGATTATTATTTTTACGTACGATTTTAAGCACGACTTGCATGATGGATGAAGCGCTTTGATTTATCATTTGTACGATGCTATCCATCATTACAAGCTGCTCTAAAAAGCAAGGTAAGGTAGCAGTTATCCAGGCAGGACATGTTATGGAGACAATCAACTGTTACTGAACAGCAATTGCCATCTCTATTGAATTGGGGATGGTCAAAGCAAACAATGTTTGGATTTCAAAATGGACGGAGTTGTCTGCTAAAGCCAAATGTTGTAAGGAAATTCAAAATTGTGGTTGTTAAAAGTCAAATTTTATGAGAAACTGCAAATGCTATCCCTCAGGTACTGTGTTCATGCAACTGTCAAGAAGATAAATAGTTACAAGTACATGTTTTAATTGTGGGCGATTATGCATCGACTGTCTCCCGGTTTAATTTAAGCATAAAATATTTAGCAAAGATAAATGTCTATTATAGATGCCAGTTCTGTATGCTTAAAATAAGCAGCACTAAAACCATGATATCGCTCAGTTAATTTGCATAAAAATGGTAAGTAGACCAATGAGCGGACCAGATTTTTGATTGAAAATATTTTTCAGTGGAAGATCACCACAAACTGAGATTGGATTATTTTTTTCTTTTCAATTTCTAGATCTTTTAGCAAAAAAAAAGGTAATTAGTATTCATGAATATTTAATTAGCTAATTTGCATATTGGAGTCTTGGAAGAAAGTGCAACGATGGAGCTTTAATTTTGTATGATCTTATGTAGAATAGAGGCTTAGAAATGAATAATTAATAGAAGTTTGGAAATGAACAATTTACAACATGGGCATACTAGAAAAACTGATATTTGAAGATTTATAAAGTATTTGTAAATGAATATTCATGAATATGCTAATGAGCTGCAGTAAAATTATGGTGATTTATAGTATGGCTAAGTCCACGTTTTAGTAATATATCACTTTGGACATTCTGCGTTGACCAGAGGTTAGAATATGTTTATTTTAGATACATTTTACCGATTTTTGGCCCAAAAATTAGAACTTGTTAAGATTCATAAATATGGAAATCAGTTAATTTGCATATTTGAACTTCATACAAAAGGACAATGATTTAGCTTCAATTTGATACCAAATTTGTTGTTCCACGATGAATAGAAACTAAGATATGATCAATTTATCACATACACTACCCATCAAAATGTCGGCCATTTTGTTTTTTGGCGGCCATCTTGAAAATGGCCGCATTCGAAGTGGCCAGGAATCGTTTTTAAATGCGTGCGATGTAATGAACATATGGTGAAAATTTCATGCTTGTATCATCAAGTGAAGTATTTTCTCAGTATCCCGCTCCACTAAAACCCTTGGCATCGTGAGGAAGAGCCACACAACAAACGCGAGACACCAGGAAGACGAACAAAGCAAAGCAACCAGCTCTCTCTTCCCAATGAATATGATTGCAAAACTGGAATGTACACAAAGTAACGCACAACAAAACATACAACAATTACAGAATCCCACAATGGGAGTAACAATCAACAACAACAGAACCACCGCCTTAGAACGGACATCAGCCAAAGTCACTGGGGGAGGGGGGGGGGGCTTAAATGCATTTTACTGGTACAAAATCTTTGCCCTAGATTCTGCTGTTGTTGAAGCACAAAAATGTTAAGCTCGCATGGAGGATTCCTAACTATAACAGTGCATCATCGAAGAGACAAGCAATCAAATTAACGCACTATGATGAAACAGAGAAAAGGGCTCATGACTCTCAGATAGTCAGAGCTAAAGAAAACCTAAAGTTGAGTCACGGTGGGCCCAGCTACAGCCAAGCATTAGGCACCAACCCATCGATTAAAGCTTTACGTCAGAGCCGTCATTAATCTGAGGCCTGACCCACCGTCGTGCAATTGAAGAGGAAACCACGGCTAAAAACCGTGATTGGGTTTACAACCAGGCATGCAGACTGTCGCATGATATCCAAGTTATATCTTACTTTTTTATAACGTTTGATAATCTTTTCGAACTGATCACTAAAATTAGGGTTTCCAACAATTATTTTGAATTTATAAACTTAATCACCATAAAATATAGGTTCTGATATGCACTGTTGCAGAAGAGTTTTAAACCAATATTGTATTTAACAATTAACTCTGAGTGTCTGTGGTAGAGTTTAGAAAATGCTTTCAAAATTTTATGATATCTATAACCTTGTTTTAATAACTTAGCAGTCAAAAATAGGGTTCTGTGTTGAAATCATCAATATTAGAACACACTCTCCCAAAACGAATAAGTTGCGAAAGATATACACCATAGGAAGGGGAGCGAGGAACATCTCCATCAAGAAATGAGAAATTTACTATTTCAAAATCAAAAATCATTAGACTTCAAGCTAAACCCTATCTTAAAGAAAATTTCCAGCCGCATCTTTTCAGAGATGTTTGCATTCTTTGCACTGGAGCGTTAGTCTCTGACAGCCTGTTACATATGTTACTGTAACAAACTAAGGAAAAAGGCAAAATGAAAGTTTGAGTTACAGAAAGAAGACATTAAACTATCTAATTATTCAAATTTCTTATGTAGTTTGCAAACTGAATGCGACATAAAAGCAGCATTTTAAACAAAATTACAGCTTCAAATGGTGTAATATGCGTTACATAGATTAAATTTTCCTTTGAAAATTGAAATAGTGACTAACATCATTTAATTTTACAGCCAATTTGTGCATTTTTTCATGTGTTTTTAATCTTAGTTTGCTAAAATACTCATTCGACTAATAGAAAAACAAAGTTTTGCTTTTCTATCTCAAATAAATTGTTTTATATGAGCTATTAAACCATTCTACACCTTATTTTAAGTATCCAATTGTGATATCTATTATTGAAGAAAAACATATGAAAATATTTGACACTGGTGGATATCTTACATTTTTGGGACTGTCATGCTAATGCAATAAAAAATCATAGATTTGCAAGTTTGACATCAGGATCAGAGTACTTATTAAAGTATGTAACGTATGTTATATGGCATAATGAGTGAGCAAGGAAATTGTCTTGGAAGTAAGAGATGATATTTCAGAAAAAAATACTATTTTCACGTGTTTTCCTATTAATCACCAGCCTCTGGTGCCTTAGTCTTTGTAATTATAGTCATTGCTGATAACAAATCCATGGACTTGTGTTACAGATGTTATATATTATCTTTTTATCACATATTTCCTAATGTCTATGATACTAAAATATATAAACATACAAATAGAAAAGAATAGTTCACATTTAAATAACACTATTTAATAAATATTCGTATTAAATATAAATATTCAAAATCAATCTTTATTCAAGTCAGCTTACAATGTCTATCATTGTGTCTGCTTCTATGGCAAAATAATCACCCATTTCGCCACAACCAGTAGAATCATGGCATAGTATTAGGACTGCAAACTAAGTACAATCCTGTTCCACTCCACCCCTTTGAGAATTGTGCAGATATATCCTACCTTAAAGAACATTTCAAGCTGCAGCAAATAAAAGATGTTTGCACTCTATTTACCAGGAGGTTAGCCTGTAACAGTATGTTACGTATGTTACCATATCAATTTAAGAATAAATGAATTGAAAGTCTGAGAAACAGAAATAAGACATAAAACTATCTATCTATTTGAATTATTCATGTAGTTTGCATGCTGAATACCTTTGATACACTTGGAAGTTTTTTGAACAAATACACAGCTTCCTATGGTGTTATATGTGTTACATTTATTAAGATTATCTTTTAAAATTGGTAATTGTGACAAACATCACTTATAAGCTTTTCGTGTAATCCTCATTTTAAGCCATCAAAGGACTTAATTTTCGTTGTATGTGTGGCCTGTCAAACAA
Source organism: Loripinus fragilis (assembly GCA_964019695.1). Taxonomy (NCBI): domain Eukaryota; kingdom Metazoa; phylum Mollusca; class Bivalvia; order Lucinida; family Lucinidae; genus Loripinus; species Loripinus fragilis. Next base: position 65,686,412 of record OZ026514.1, on the reverse strand, counting down.
ATTGACTCAGCTATAACTTGAATCCTTAGCATTCTTCCAAAGCAGAAACAGCATGTCAGTGTCATGGCATCAAACACTTGATTAAATATGGGTTTTATACCATTTTACATATATGCATACAATGGAGTATGACTCTGATATATGTCTCTCCCTGTGAAGTGAGAAGAGCAATCTTACTGCAACTGCCTCTGCATCCGTGCTAGTCAAATAATAACTTTGCTCTTAATTTGCAAAAGCCATTTCTCTAGCGTGTACCTCTAAGAATACTTTAAGATTTCTGACATTCGTCAAACAGCAATTTTGATAGGCTGCTTTTTCTTTGTATCATTTGCCACAAAACCTTTCCAGTCCTATGGCGCTTAAGTCATCAGGTCTTAGATCAAATGTTTTCTTTTGTTACAATGTTGACTCTTGATGGATTTGGCAGACAGTCAGAGACAATTTCTGTTACACCTTGAAAGTTATCTGGTATATGAGAAAGAACATGAAGTTTGACATTGCTATCAATTATGTTTGCTCCTGGTTGTTGTTTGTTGTCAGTACATTGAAGCAAGCCTTAAAGGAATGTAAAACCTTTGATTTCTCAGTTTTTGCAGCCATATCATTAGCTGTTGCATTCAAAAGAAGGAAAGTGGACTATGTGTAGAATAGGATAACCAGTAGTTCTATATTATGCTCTATGGAAGATTTATACAGAATAAACATGTTGATAAGGTTGCCCCATTTCATGATCCATTGAAAACACTGAAATTGAAAACACTTGCCTCTGAATGTGTTATCAAAAAGGATGTCACGACAACGCCCTTGTTCATTTATTATTACGAGTTATATATGTTACATCCTTTAATAAGCGCTCTTAATTTAGAAACTTAGTGAATCATTGAAGTGAAAGGGTCTAATTTGCGCTCTGTTCATCCTGCATTTCATTGCTTTACCAGCGGTGATACATCTAGCTCGTTTATCTGAAGGGAAAGAGTAACCTCCGTTTCAGCACTTCAGAAGTACTAAGACTTCAAATAAGTTTTTGAATGCTTGGGGAATATAATAAGTGCAAGGACATTATTAGATGAAACTATGTTTGTTGAATGTATGGAAAGGCTACATTTATAAAAGTTAACCTACTAAGATATGATTCTTTTCCACAGAAATATCAGGGTACATCAGTCCAGGTACTCATTGCGGTAAATGGCATAGTTTTCCTCCTTGTAAAGCTTTAGTCTTTCTCCTACTTGCAGAGTGTTACTTGAAACACATATTCAAAAAGAGCCAACTATTAGGAATTCATATCAGTTTCAAAATGTCCCAAGCCATGAATGGCAACATTGGAAAGTTGATAATGGCTCATCAATTTTGAGTGGACTGGTGGTAAAATTGTGTAACAGTAAATGATTGAAATATTGTGTGATGATTCTATTAGTTGCAAGAAGGTGGGTGATAATAATGATTACCACAGACGCGGACAACGACAAACGTTTAACATGAGTGTTTAATCGATGAGAATTAGTTTGGACCATTTCATTTATTGTATTGTCTTGTACAAATGTAAAACTATCTTTTCTATTTGTGGCTCTATATTTAGCATTATATGCACAGTATTAAGAAATGTGACCAAAAGGTCATTCATAGCATTTGTAACAATAGTCCATGGGCTTGATAATCAGAAAGGAGTATAATTTCAAATGTTTTGGCACCAAAGACTTATAAGTACACATTAAGTGTCCTGATCTTAGAAACTTGATGACAGCTTGCAGATATACGAGCAGACAGACTAAGAAAATGTAAAATATCCACAGGCTGGTTTAAGCCCTCCAGTAATACTTTTACTGACCGTTCCAAGGCGGTACTTCTTTTGTGGATCATTCATGTTATTTCTGTCTTGTATCTGTTATGGTTTCGTGCGCGTTTGTTTATTGATGCCCCGTGGTCACCTGCCAGGAAAGGGCTGACCCATTGGCTCTCGTTTGTGATGTCTTATTGTGAGCTTATTACTTTCTTATTGGTATCCTGGGCCAGGTGTGGTACTTGATTGTATCGATTCCTGATCTTTGCCTTCTTTCATGTGTTTTACTTAAACGGTAATAACACAATTTGCTCCTCGGTAAAACTGGGAGTATGGCTGTGTATTAGCTCCTATAAGACAATATATTTAAGATAGAAAAGCAAACTTGGTTTTTCCTATTCATCAATTGAGTATATGTTTGTAAAATCTAATAAAACAGTTTGAAACCAAGAGGTAGTTGTCTAACTAAATGACGATAGCCACAATTATGTCTTTCAAGTTATAATTAGGTTCATGTAACGCACATAACACCACAGTTAGCCGTATTAATGTTAAACAGCTTCCCTATGTAGTAAAGATATCCAGTATGCAGACTATAAGAATGTCAATTTATTAGATAATTTGAATGTCTTTTTCTGTAGCTCAAACATTCAAATGGGTACGTGCATTAAGAGGCTATTTTGCCCCCCCCCCCCCACCTATGAAGTCATAAAAAAAAAGAAGTTGCTTTTCACAAGTTTCGTTTCTTTTAATTAGTTTATTAGAACAATAGCCAAAGTGTAAAAGCCTGGTATTGATTCGACAAGCACGGTTGCTATGTTAACAAAAATGGTCCGCCAAAATAGGCTGAAAATGTGAAAATGACCATTTTGGAGCAAATATGAGACATGTAACAGAGATTAATTTCGAGCACAAGCAAATACCAAATAGATTTTTAACAGATGATGAGAATTATCACAGCACACAATATATCAAAAGGATTGTTTGGTATACCTAATCCTTAAAAAATCGGTCTCCAAAAGCCTTAAATTTGGCACAAAATGACAATTTCTCTATTTTTAGCTTATTTCGTCCGCCATTTTTTTGTTACCATAGCAACGGAAAAGTAAAATAAAAGCCTGGATATTACACTTTGGTTATTCTTCTAACAAACCAATTGAATGAAATTAATGAAACACAACTTTCAGTTTTTGGCTTCAGAGGTGGCCAAATGTGCCCCTTAACACACGTAGCTCTTTCTAATTCTCAAATTGATATAGTAACATATGTACATGTAACAAGCTGTTGGAGGTTAACGGCCCAACTTACAGAGTGCAAACATTTTTTATTCAATGCACCTTGAATGGTTATATAAGATGTAATATGTCTGCAGAATTCCAAAGGGGATAGGGATAGAGCAGGCCCTTACTTAGCTTTAAGTCAAAATACTGTTTGATGATTTTACTTATTACGATGATGATGATGACACTGAAGCAGACACAATGATGGATGTTGTGTATGAAGTAGACTCAGATGATGATTGATTTTGAATATTTATAAACTGCCTGTTCAAATGTGAAACAATCTTCTCTGTTTGTGTCCCTCTATGTTTTAGCATTTTACATGTAACATATGTAACGCTCTCTGATCTTTAAAAATTGATGACAACTTGCAGATCTATAAGTTTTTATCATACGAGCCAGCTTAAAGTCCCTAAACATGCAAGTATTCTCACAATTTTAGCCCAAACTTTCAAATTACATTTTCTTTATTTGTTATAGTAACGCATGTAACAGGCTGTTTCAGACTAACGCCCCAACTTATAGAGTACAAACATCCTTTATTTAATGCAGCTTGAGTTGTACTTCTATATAGAATGTGTCTGCAAAATTCCCTCAATGAGATTAAAACATTTTTAGGCATATCTTACGTAAAGACAATGAGCTTGCCCATTTATTACATCAGTAAACATATGTTACCGCCTCTGATATTAGACATTTTGCAACAAACTTGCAGATTTATGAGTCTTTTCATATAAGCAAATAAATCCCAAACAATGAAAGATAATCATCAATTGCAAATATTTTTAACTATTTTACTCTAGTTTTAATACCAAATGTTCACCTTAAAACTGGGTAGGGGTAGGGTTGTTTAATTGCTAATTCCAGAAAAAAACATTTAAGATAGGGAAACAAACTTTAATTTTTCTGTAAGCTAATTTCATAAGCTAGTCTGACATGGTTAAAAACATTTTGCAAAACACACAGAGAGATTGTGAATGTAAATGATGTTAGCCACACTTGCAAATTTTAATGGGTTATCTGATTTATGTAACGCATATGACGCCTTAGGAAGCCGCAATTTTGTTAAGATATCCAGTATGCAGACTATATGAATGACTTTTAAAAATAAATATTTAATGTTTTTAATTTGTAGCCCAAACTTTCAATGTACTTTTTCTTAATTTGATAAAGTAACGTATTTACGTTACAGGCTCTTACAGACTAACGCCCCAATGCATAGAGTGCAAACATTTCTTAAAAGACTCGGCTTTAAATTTTCTACAAGACAGGATATGTCTGCAAAACACCCTATAGGGGGAAGCAAATCCATTCTCAGCCATCCGTCTACTATGCCATTCGTTATGGATAAGTCCAAGATGGTTCTGTTGTTGTTGATGAATTGTTTATGTACTCCCCACTGTTTGTGTGTGTGTGTGGTGTTCTATATTTGTCTTTGTTTTGGTATGCATTACTTTGTGTCCTTTCTCGTGTTCCAATCATCTTGAAGAGGAAGATTTTGTTTTTATTGTCTCACCCATGTCTTGCCATTTTATATGTTCTGTGGCTCTTCCTCACGGTGCCATGGGTTGGTCTGCAGTGTATGATAGTGGTATTTCCTGATCATACTCGATTACTTTTAGACTTCACCAATAACAAACACATCAAGATAAATTTCATATAATGTATTAGGAAAGACATTGTCACAAAGAAGGCCAAATTCAACCTAGCTAGAATCATCATTATTTTGAACAATTTTTTGGGGCCCATATCCCAAATACAATATACAAAGTCCCATCCGGTTCTGAAGAATATCTTTATAGGGTTTTTACGCTATGTTAGCACGACGGCCAACTAGGTCATGTGATTTTAAGGTTCTCAATAAAATGTTGATCTCTGATATCAACTTTTTATAGCCAAAATCAAGGGTACACAGCAGTGCAGTGATTTGGAAGTCGGTTGCGTTGAGGGAACTAAAAATGATTTAATTTGTCAAGTATATAAAAGGCATTCGATCATGCATGTCTGTTTAACAGACATCATACATTGAGCTTAATCTTATTCTGATATTCGCAGTAGCATAAGTTTCCATGCTTGACTATGCCCATTTTCCCTTAGACTGCTTAATATACCAGCTATGCCATCTTATGTAATCAGTGTGGACAACGCAGTTGAAATTGTCTTCTTTGTGCAGAAAATCATATAGAAAAATAAAGACACATGTGTACAGCTTTTAAACCCATACTTTTGTTGTTGTTTTCGTTTGATTTGATTCTTTACACCTCATCACCAATCTTTCAGTTATAAAGGGACGGGTCTTCCTGGGTTGAACCAGTGCTAAGTTGGGATTAATGTTCTTGCTTAAGGACACAGCGCAGTGATGCCGGTGAGGCTCGAACCCTCGGTCTCGAGTCAAGCACTCTACCACTGAGCCACTGCGCTCCCTTTAAACCCATACTGTAAAATACATTTCCAGTTCAGGATTCTAACAACCACGGGTAGGAAACTTAAAAAACGAAGCCATCTCCAGGGGGTCCTTTGATATTTTCATATACACGTAGGCTCGGGTCATTTTTTTTTTGCGTCCGAAATTTGGAATTTCATTATTTTTTTGGTTTTCAGAAAAATGATTTTTTTGGTATGAAGATTTTTTGGATATTTTGAGGGGTCATCACAAAATTGGACTATATTTAGTGGTCATTTCTGTGCATATTAGGGTCTTTTCTTAAGGTCAATGTACAGCATGGGTGATACTTTATTTGAGTTGGTAAAACTTCAAATATTTTTTGGGGTTCTTGAAATTTGTGATATTTTTTGGGGGTGAACGGTAAATGCTGGGGCCGGGGCTAAGTATGAAGAAAACATGAGAGTACACCCCCCCCCCCCCCTCGGAGACCAAGCTTTTGTTGTGAGTGTTCCGTGTCTGTGTCAGTACATAGCCGTTTTGTACAAGGCGAGCGACTTAATCACTACACCACGGAAGTTTTTCTTAGCTGTACCAGTACAGTACTTAGCTTGGAGTGTTTAGTGTTGTGTGTATCTTTAGTATGACCAGGAGCGCAGGGCCACAGCTTAAAGTCTCATCCGATACTGTAACACTCACGTGGAGAAGAGGATCAAACTCGGGACCCCTGGGTACTAGTCGAATACACAACTGTTTTTTTTTGTTGTTGTTTAATGTTTGTGGTCGTGTTCCTTGGCTATAACTAGTACTGGTCGAGTGGGATTATGTTTTTGTGGTTTTACGTCCAGGAGCATTCGAAGGCTCACCAGCAGTTTATTGCGAAAGCCTATACTTGTAACACACATTCGCACTGTATTTAGAACTTATTCGAGAAAAGTATTAAGAGCAAGATTGTATAAGTATGGGTCTGATTACCATTGTAAGTTGATAAGTCTCTATGCATGTTCATAATTTGAAACGCAGACCCGAATAAGAAATCTGAGTGGTCTATGTAACCTATGCTCGAGTATTCGATTATTGTAAGTTGTTAGATAATGTACCTGTACACAGCCTGAACTCAACAACCGCTCTCTGTCAAAAATCAAAGTCACGGATATCCATAGTATAGCCTCTACAAAAATGTTTAATATATCACTTTCTGTCGGTCAGTCGTAAATGGATAAATCATTCGCGCTTTGCGCTCATGATTTATTCACTTTAACGACTGACCTCCAGCCAGTGATATATTAAGCAACAAATCACTACGAGCGCGAATCTATTTCTAAAACAACCACAACAAATATGTGTGTTTCGGGTTATATTTATTTTTTTAAATAGGGACCGAAGGAAAGAAAATACTTTAATTTTAGTAAAAGTTTTTACATGTGATCATGGGGAAGCAATATAGCCGAACTGGGAAATCCTTTAAAAAGTGCTTAAAATTTTAGGATTGGGTACAAAAAAATAGACACGGTCAAGCAACCTGGAACACACATTTTTTTGTTATAGGCCCTGAGTACTTTGTATTTTTTCTCAAACAAATGTGTCCCGTGTAAGAACATATACTTCATACAGGATTGCCTTATCATGTAAGAAAAAGTATGCGAGTTTAACGAGGAAAATCAACAATCACGCTTTATAGACCAACCAAGGCACCGTGAGGAAGAGGCAAAGAATGACAACAAAAACATGACATCTACAGAATACAATGAAAGTAAAGCAACCAGCTCTCTCTTCCTCAAAAGCATAAACTTGATAGCTTCTGTTTGTGGGAGGTAGAGTGACCAAATGTCACTTATGGTCAACCAGTGTAACACACATGAAATGGTGTTTTGCTTGTCATTTGTAATGTCGGCGTAGTGCGGCCCCCTGCCTCTGGCATATAGATTGCTTCTTATGGGCAATAGTGGCCTGCTTTTATAAGCTTACTGTATAAGGATGTTACTGTTGGGAATCCTTACTCTACTTATCAATAGTAGGGAACGTAGGGAGGACTGCAGCCTGGGCGGGTGTCTGATGAGTGGCTCACATTCTTGGGTGTATATATTTCGCAGCAAAGCAGTTTTGAGCAAGTTGGTTCTAATTTCAAAGACTTGAATCTCGAATATAAATAGATGTTTTTTTTCTGGCCAAAACTCAGCTGGGTTTACTCCTAAACTGGGAAAAGCATTTTCTAAATTTTACCATAAATATTCGGAGTTGTTTTCTTTTAATGTTAATACAATGTTAGAAAGAAAAACTCTTCAGGGTCTTGTTTTGTGTTTGGTCTGTTTTGTGTTTGGTCCTGATTTTATTTCGTACTAAGAAAGGGGAACTGGTTTCTGTACTTAAATTGCATTTTGCTTTAATGTATGCATGTATTTGTTGATCTGGGTACTGTTATTCATGTTTATAGGGAGTGCAGTGGCTCAGTGATAGCTAGCGTGCTTGACCTGTGACTGAGGGACTGAGGTTCGAGCCACACCGGCGTCAATGTGATTTGTCCCTGTGCAAGACACATCATTGCTTAGTACTGGTTCTACCCAGGTAGACCCGTACTGATATAGCTGTAAATGTGTTGACTGTGGCGTAAAGAATCAAATAAGAAACAAACAAAAATATTCATGTATATGTTTTAAGACTATGGGGGGGGGGGCAAAATTTTAGTCAGTAAAATAAATCAAGTCCGTCTGTTGGTTGAAGCAGAAGGAACTTGGTTGTTGCTTGTCTAATTTTTGTTGTTGACCCCTTTGTTTTTGGTCTTGCTTTTCTGATACAATTGTATGCATTCTTTCTAGACCGGCCATAAAAATGGCCAGAAAAAAGTTTCATGGAAAACGATAGTTTTTCCACCAAAAAGATAGCAGGTTCAACGCTCGAATTATCCGCAAAATTGTTTTTTTACAATGGACAAGTACCTATTTAAAAATATGGGTTGAAAACCCTCTTTTTGCTATTCAACATATAGAAAATAGAAAAAGTTTTACTGAAGTGCTCACCCCCCCCCCCCCCCCCCCGTGACCAAACTAATCCTTTGCATATTGTTGTAGTTTTACATTTTACACATCATATAAAAACGGCATGATTGGTCACGGGGGGGGGGGGAACGATGTCAAAATGCTCAAAAACAATTTATTATAAAAACTTATCCGGAACTTATTTTGTACAAACCTGTAGGTAAATATCAATTTACAATGGCATGTATCAAGGCTTTAGTTATGATTACGTACTTAGTAATTAAGAGCAATTCTCTGTAAATATGGAGCGAGCTATATAGGAACCATTTCACGCTCCGACTCGGATTTTAATGAAACTTGCTGACAGTGTTAGTGGTCATGTAAAAACAAGACATCAATTGTTAGTTCATCCAATTCAACCTCCGTTGCCATGGCAACAGCATCCATAGATTTGGGCCAAAAAAGAAGCAAAAAACACATGAAAAATGACATTTTTACCTTTAAACTACTCTAAAAATAGATTGACCCAATCACAAACATGGAATTATTTTGAACAAACAGATTTGATATAACTGAATAAGCTAATGGTAGCAGCCTTACGAAAAAGCTTAGATACACTTATCTTTCACTGAAAGTGGGTGGGGTAAGTAGGACCAGAAAATTATGCTTTTGGGGCATTTTCGCTGTGACACGACAACTTTGCGTGGCTACTTTCACATACACTCATGTTAATATATAATAGGCCAGGATATGAAATTTTATAATATGGAAGAAAATGTTTTGGAAGTTACCGTCTTCTTGCCGTTACCATGGTAACAAATGTTTCCCTGTTGAAAAACTTAAAAAGATAAATATTGCATAAACAATTCATTTATTGCAATATTACAGTAATATTGTCTATTGTAAATAAAATATTTTCATTACTCATACATCTTTTTTATATATGACATTTAAGTCTGCAACAGATAAGCTATTTTTAGACTTTTAAGGGCACCATAAGGGGTAAAAATTATGAATTTTAAAATAAAAACTAACACATTTGGCTGATTTGCCCTTCCAATACCCTCAAATTTGCTATTTTTTATCACCAATGTGCGATATTTGTGAAAATGTAGACTTAAATTAAAGAAATAAGATCAATGCATTATAATTAAAATATATAAACATGCTTATTTATAAGGAAAAGTGGGTGGGGTAAGTAGGACCTGATAAACATGTCTTTTAGGCATTCTTAAACTCAGGCAACAACCTAAATCATGCATTTGAACATATATGCATGGTTATACATATTAGAGCAGGATATAAAGTTTTTATTTTATGAAAAACATGTTCAGAAGTAATCAGCTTCTGTTCATAACCATGGCAACATAAGTTTCACTGTAGGATAACTGTAAAATGACTTTATTGCACAATGGTATTAATTTATTGTTAAAAGAAATGATAGTATCTATTATAAATCTCTTTATATAATTACTTAATAACATTTCTTACAAATAACAATAAAATACCCAATAGGAAAGCTGCCTTTGAATTTTTAGTGTAATTTTAATGTTAAAAAATCTGACCCAAAATTTAGGCAAACTTGCTTTCTCACTTGTATTGAAATCGCCCATCATCATCATCATAATTAACATGGTTTGTGTCAGAAAATGCAAATTTTTATTTCAATAGATGGAAACAATTCAATACAGCAGCCTTATTAAATTGCTACAATATACTTATCTTGCATGAGAAGTGGGTGGGGTAAATAGGACCCTCGAATTCTCTTAATCATGCAGCAATCTCCCATAGAAGTGTTTCACACATGGTCTCGGATTTTGTGAGAAAATAATGACAATTTATGTATTTTGGTAATATAAACCACATTTATGTATGTTTAGCTGTTGATTTTTCGGTTGTCATTGCGACAGCTTTCAAATAATTTGGCATAAAATCAATCTAAATTCCTTTAAATTTAGATATTATAAGTTCTACCAGGTCCAGAGCTATAAATAGAAGAAAACTTACAACCCCTCTATTTAAATAACTACCCGATTACCAATAAAAGTGATTTCATTGCTTTAAAACAGAAAAAAATGGATGCTATCAGGTACTCTTAACACTGAGTCTATGGTTAAACAAAAGTTAAACACCCTCGTGCTCTTTGTGATTTATTTACATACATTTATGCATGCAGAACCGGATACATCTTCTTTTCTCATTATTTTGCATATTATCGTACACGTTTAAATGGTAACTGACAGTGGTTCCGCAAGCAGCTTATACCATAAATACATTTTCTGCAAACCATTTTCATTCTAAAACGTATCAGCATACTTATAAAAGTACTAGAAAGACCGACAATTATTGGAAAGTCTTAAGATTCCAGTCTGAAAATGGAATAAAACATACATATTATATTGTGTAGCTTGTATCAGTATTGTTTCAGTTAAGTCAAGTCTTAAGAGAGAGAGAGAGAGAGAAAGAGAGAGAGAGAGAGAGAGAGAGAGAGGGAGAGAGAGAGAGAGAGAGAGGGGGATAGCAATCTGCTCTCTCATATCATGCAATAATTATAACTATGAGCATAATAACTTTGATTATGACTAGCTAGCAAAAAGTTAAAAAATCCCTATTAAGTATTTGAGACGATCCAATTTTTTAGTTTGAAACACCCTTTTAGTCTCTATAATCCTACCAGCACAAATATAATAATGTACAATTATAATTATTGGTTGAGTTAATCTAACTCAAACTATTCAGAATTACACGAAAATCCACCACGGTTATTGGTTTTATAGTGAAAAAACTACTTCTGAGACGACCCTTTTTAGCGGCTAAAAATGAACTGTTGTGATCATAGGATGTCTGTCGTCGTCAATCAACATTTGCTTTAAATCACATCTCCGAAACCTCTGGGTGGAATGTCGCCAAGCTACACATGAATAATCTTTGGTGGTCTTCTTCAAAAAATTCTATTCCAGGCAGAAAGCTGGTTGCCATAGCAACTAAAAGGAAAAAAAGATTAAAAATCTTGTCCAAAACTACTGGTCAGATTTGAAAATAATTTGACACAAATGGTCCTTTGCTGAGTCTCGTTCAAAGTTGTTCATATTATTTAAATTAATGAAAAAAACTGGCCGCCATGGGGGTAGGACTGTTTTTCCTATTAATGTACAGGAAAACTTCAAACAAGTCTTATTGTCAAAAACAGTGAGTATTATCAGGAAATACCACAATCACAATTGCAGACAAACCCATGGCATCTTGAGAAATACTAACAGAAGGATTTGAAAATGACTTGAGATGACTTTTCTGCAACACTGCATATCAGAACCTATATTTTAAGGTGATTTAGTTTATAGATTCAAACGAATTGTTGGAAAACCTAATTTTAGTGATCAATTCAAAAAGATAGTAAAACGTTATATAAGGGTTGGATATAACTTGGACATCATGCGACAGTCTGCATGCCTAGTTTTAAACCCAATCACGGTTTATAGTTATGGTTTCCTCTTTAATTGCACGACGGTGGGTCGGGCCTCAGACTCTATAACGGCTCTGACGTAAAGCTTTAATCGGTGGGTTGGTGCCTGATGCTTATCTGTAGCTGGACCCACCGTGGCTCAACTTGTGGTTTTCTTTACCTCTGACTATCTGTGAGTCATGAGCCCTTTCCTTTGTTTCATCATGGTGTATTAAATTGATTAGAGCGATTCTCCATGATGATACATTGTATTAGTTAGATGGCCTCCATGGGAGCTGAACATTTCTTGTACTTCAACAACAGCAGAATCTAGGGCGAAGATTTGGTACCAGTAAAATGCATTTAAGCCCCCCGGTGGCATAGGCTGCTATCCGTTCTAAGGCGGTGGTTCTGTTGTTGTTGACTTTTTGTTTATTGTTACTCCCATTGTGGGAGTCTGTAATTATTTTATGTTTTGTTGTACGTTACTTTATGTCCATTCTAGTATTGCAATCATCTTGATGGGGAAGAGAGAGAGCTGGTTGCTTTGCTTAATTTGTCTACCTGGTGTCTCGTGATGGTTGAGTGGCTCTTCCTCGCAGTGCCACGGGGTTGTCTGCGGTTTGTGATTGTGGTATTTTATCGGTTGAAAAAACATAACTGCCAGGGATGGGGTCTGTTTTTCTTATATGGAAAAATTTGCTACAAATCTTCTTGTCAAAATACTTGGTGAAATTGTTTCAGGAATATCATCAAAGTGTCAAACAGCTTAGATCCAAACAGCTTTGGTCCAAACTGTTTGGAAATGTTATCAGTAGAAAAGACACTAGCAAGAGTTAAAAGATCGTGTCAAAAATTTCAGGGCTATTTGAAAAAAATCAGCTCATATGATCCTTAGTGCTTCTCTTCCATGATTGTTCAAACTATGTAAATCTATCAAAAAAGCCTCCAGGGTCATTTGCATGTCTATTCATCTGTTTGTCTGTGAGTCAGTAACTGCAACTGTTATTGATCAAGTTTGATTCAATCTTGGTTTATATGACACATTCAAAGTTTTACATTCTGTTACTTAAGCCAACATAAAAGCTGGACTTGGGTAGGTGCTTTGCTTTCCCTCTACCATATAAACAGTCATTCTCACGTGAGCCCCCAGGGCCCAAAGGCCATCGTGTATTAAAATGTAATATTTTAGTAGCGTATGTAACTGTAGGCCTTTTATCTTATTTTTTTCTATCTCTCTATGGAAGATTTTTTTTAAAAATGACTAGATTATCATTTTTGGTTATAATCCAGGTAATACATAGAAAAACAAAATAACTTTTGCAACCACCCCTTTAAATCTGTATTGATTTTGTATTGATTGCTGTGACCATCTAGTATAGATTTTGATAACTAAATGATCATACACTGTGTTACTCTAGTGTTTACTAAATCCTTTATAAACCTGAGATTTTAAACTTAACTTCAGCTTTTGAAAAAAAACCTCCATTTTCATACTATGGTCACTTCAATTTTTATTCGCTATTCCCCCAGAAGATGATCATATACAAAAAACACCAACTGAAAGTCAATAATTTCTCTATTTTTTATTCATTTCATTTTTCGTATGAAATTTTACTTTTTTTTATTATTCTAAATATTTTCAGAAATAGCTACTTATAAAAGACACCTTTCATCTGATAGCGATTTTATTTCAGTTGTCTTTTAATCTTTCGTGATTAAGAAGTCCTCACTAACACAGTATATAATTACAGATATTGGATAGGTAAATCTTACTGGTACACGAAATGCACAAAACGTACTGATTTCATGGTAAAAATACTACTTTTGAGATAACCTCCTTATATACATACATGTACTATAGGGACTTTTAATTTTAAATTTTAGCTGAAAATGAGAAGTTTCATAACAAAATCTAACATTCATTCATTTATCTAGGGTTTATATGTCTAAAATTTCCTGATTTTTGTCAATAATTTCGTCTTTACCATTGACCTAAATGCTTAAAATATGCTTTTCTTATGGTACATTTGAGACGTCCAATAATTTCCCCAAATCGTGGAGTTGTTAACATTTGTTTGGACTTAATTGGTCAAAAGGCTTTCTTCCTTACTTTACTTGATAAAAATAGCAGTAGGAGTCCGGTTTTCACAATGGAATTGATTCAGTGTCCTAAAACATATGTTTTGATAAAATATACCTCATTTACCCCCTTTTGAGCCCCTTCCCTAACCCTAGATTGAAACAACCCCACATGTCTATTTTCTAAACTGCTAGCTATTAGTCCAATGCCCAAAATATATTTTGATTACATTTGTACGCTACACATATACAAGTTAGGCATTCTTGATTAAAAATTAGCATTTTACCTGTATAAACCTCTTGAGGGGCTATAGTCAAGTCCAGTTTAGGGCCTCTCACCACAGATTTGTCAGCAAAGTAACATGTATGTATCGTTTAAACATTTTACTTTTTTATTGTGCCATTTTTTTATGTTTTTTAATACAAAAAAAGACCTTCATACTGTTGTTGTCCATTTTGGCTTTTTGAATGAATGCATCATAGTTGCCATGGTTATGGTAAGAAGATGGCTACTTCCTAAAAAATATTTTTTGTTCAATGTATTATATACCATATTTAGCTTGGTCTTACTAAAGTTTGTAAACCTTTCCAAGTAACCCCGACTTGCAACAATATGCTTTCAAGAATGTCGAAAACTGCCATATTTAAATACAGTGTTACCCCACCCACTTTTTTACAACATTGCTTTATGACAGAATTACCAAATTTTTCAACCATACCATCCTTGTATTCACATGGAGCAATACTGCCTGGTACACGTTAACCCAAGGTCAATTTTTCATTCTAAAAGTTGCACTTCGCAATGTATGTCTGTTTCAACTGATTTTCCGGCACTATTTTTTCAAAAAGTTTGACACCTCATTTACTCCCCTTTGAGCCCCTTTTCGACCCTCAATTAAGACAACGCCCTATATTTATTTTTCATAAAAATCTAGCTATAACATCAATGACTTGAAAATATTTTAATGTAATTTCTATGCCACTTATACATGAGTTCGGCATTTTCTACAAAATAGTTGGGGTTTTTTTTGCCTACAGAGACCTCTAAAAGGGCTATTATCAGGTCCCTTTTAGGTCTTGCACCAATAATATATCAAAAAGCAAAACATAGATATTATTTCAACATTTAATTGTTCATTGTGTCAGATGTCTTCATGTTCTGCAATACAAAAACGCCTTAGAAGCTGCATTTGTCCATTTCGGCTTTTTGAGACGGTGGCATCAGAGTTGCCATAGTAATGATAAGAAGGTGGTAATTTCCTCAAAATACTTTTTTTTCAGTTTCTTACAGACCATATTTAGCTTGGTCTTACAAAAGTGTGCAAACCTTTCCAAGTAGCCCCAACTTGCAGCAATATGGTTTCAAAAATGTCGAAAACTACCATATTTTAGTACATTGTTACCCCACCCACACTTTTGCTACCATTGTTATATGACAGAATTACCAAAATTATTAACCATACACTCCTTGTATTCACATTGTGCAATGCTGTTAAGTACAAGTAATCACAAGGTCAAAAGTTTCTCATTCTAAAAGTTGCATTTGCACAATGTATGTCTATTTTTACTGATTTTCGGGCACTATTTGGTCAAAAATTTTGATGCCTTATCTACCCCCTGTTGAGCCCTTTTTGGACCCCTATATTGAGATAACACCCCAAATTTTCTTTTATAAAATGCTAGCTATAAGATCAATGGCTTGAAAATATTATTATGTTACTTCTACACTACTTATACATGAGTTTTGCATTTTTTATTTAAAAAATAGCGTTTTTTCTCCTATGTTGACCTCTAAATGGGCTATTATCAGGTCCCTTTTAGGGCCTTTCACCACTAATTTGTCAAAAAAGCAAAATATAAGTATTATTTAAACATTTAATAGTTGATTGTGTCAGATGCCTTCATGTTCTGCAATACAAAAACGCCTTACAAGCTGCATTTGCACATTTTAGCTTTTCGAGACGGTAACATCATAGTTGCCATGGTTACGATAAGAAGACTGTAACTTCCCAAAGTTTTTTTTCCAATTTATTATATATCATATCTAGCTTTGTCTTACTAAAGTATGTACACTTTTCCGAGTAACCGCGGCTTGCAACAATATGAGTTCAAAAATGTCGAAAAACGACAAATTTGAGTACCTTGTTACCCCACCCACTTTTCCGACACAATTGCTACAAGACAGAAATACCAAATTTAATTCAAAGACCCTCCTTAAATTCACATAAAGCAATACTGTAGAGTACAAGTTGTCAAAAGTTCAAAACGTACTTATTCTAGAAGTTGCAACTGTGCAATTTATGTCTATTTTCAGTGATTTTAGGACACATTTTGGCCAAAAACTTTGGATTCGGTTACCATGGCAATGGAAGTAAAAATTAAAGAATTAAGCATGAATGATTTCGTTTTGGGTGAAAACAAAAATACAGAAAGTTTCGTTGAAATCTGAGACTATGCCTGAAAAACTTTGCTCCATATTTACAGAGAATCGCTCTTAAGTGTCTTATTTCTCAACCAAAACATGTTGTAGGTACTCAAAAGAACTGTCGCAATGAGACGGTTCTTTTAATCACCAAATTTTAGGTTAAATCTGATGATTTAAAAAATATTTATAACTATAAGTTCAAAAATTGTTCTTATCTAGACTCTGACTTATACAGTATGAAGGTAAGATACCCCTGAGTGAACATGTCAAACTGGCTGAACTGAGGTGAGTTCAATAATGCGAGAGCTCGCCGGGCGCTCGTTGACTGGTACCTATCTTTATTCGGTATGTGTAAAGCCTGGCATCAGTACAACGAGCGCTAGCAAGCGCTCGCATTGTTGAACTCGCCTCAGGTAAAGGTCAAAAGTTATGGACATCATACTTATTAAGAAGAAGCTATGAAATATTCTCAACCTGAATTTTATGCAAACGCACCACTTTCGTCGCAAGTTTTATGCCCCAAACATGATATTTCCAAGTATTTAGGTGAATACTCAACAAAACTTTGAATTTCTGTGAAATAAAATTTTGTCGCAAAAATACCCCCGCCCCCTAAACCCTAATGTCCTGGCATAATCGTGCAATATTTCCAAAATATTTTTATTTTGCTAGGTACACTAAATGTCAGGGTTTTATTTAAGCAAAAAATATAGTTTCAAATATGCATTATCCTAGCAACAGGCTCTCAAAATTTGGGCAGATTGAATAGGAGACTGTCCGAGGTCCTTTAAAGTTTACGTTCAAATATAGAATAAAGTCGCAATGTTATGAAAATGAAATTAGAAATAAATTCTATAACCCCTTGACTTAAGGGATTTTTTTAATAAATTAAAATTACCCGTTATCCATCAATAATCAGTAGCAACAGCTCAGTATGAGCGATCAACATATTGTCTTTGAGTTATGAATAATTTTAATGTTGCTTCGCGCATTTTGTAAGAGATAAGTTCAGCTGAAACTGAAAGGTGGCATTTCGTTTTCCATTTATTTGCATTACATAAAGAGATTTTAGTGAAAACAATTCGATGTATTTAACAAAAAAATGTCGGATTTTCACAACTTTTACAGAATCATATTATAAGAACATGGGGATACCTCCTTAGAAAATTCAAGAAATAGATGTTTATCGAAGAATTATACACTCGTCCATATAACTTTTATATGTTTGTTGCATTGAGCTTGTTAGTAAACTAGAGCGACCCTCATTCAAAGGGCTATAACTCTATAAGTATACAATATGTTTTCTTTAGGTCTGGTGCCAGTTTAAAGGTGACATATAGCCCTTTTAGACGGATGGCTGAGAATAGGTTTGCCCTCCCCTAGGGAATTTTGCAGTCATATCCTATCTTGTAGAAAATTGAAAGCCGAGTCTTTTAAGGAATGTTTGCACTCTGTGCGTTGGGGTGTTAGTCTGTAAGAGCCTGTAAAATACGTTACTTTATCAAATTATTAAAAAGTAGATTGAAAGTTTGGGCTACAAATTAAAGACATTAAAAATTTATTTTTAAAAATCATTCATATAGTCTGCATACTGGGTATCTTAACTACGTATGACAGGCATTTGAACAAAATTTCGGCTTCCTAAGGTGTTATATGCGTTACATAAATTAGATAACCCATTAAAATTTGCAAGTGTGGCTAACATCATTTACATTCACAATCTCTCTGTGTGTTTTGCAAAATGTTTTTAACCATGTCTGACTAGCTTATGCAATTGGCTAACAGACAAATTAAAATGTGTTTCCCTATCTTAAATATTTTTTCTGGAATAAGCAATTAAGCATACCCTAACCCTACCCAGTTTTAAGGTGAAAAGTTTGGTATTAGAAATAAAGTAAAAATAGTTGAAAAATATTTGCAGTTGATGAATATGTTTCATTGTTTGGCATTTATTTGCTTATATGAAAGACTCATAAATCTGTAAGTTTGTTGCATTTTTTTTTTTTATCAGAGGCTGTATTATATGTTACCTGATGTAATAAATGGACAAGCTCGTTGTCTTTATGTAAGATATGCCTAAAAATGTTTCAATCTCCTAGAGGGAATTTTGCAAACATATTCCTTCTTAAAGTACAACTCAAGCTGCATCGAATGAGGGATGTTTGCACTCTCTAAGTTGGGGCGTTAGTCCGAAACAGCATGTTACATGCGTTACTATATCTCGCAGCTGCTGTATATCTTACATTGTTTAGGGACTTTAAGCTGGCTTATAGATCTGCTAGTTGTCACCAAGTTTTAAAGATCAGAGAGTGTTACATATGTTAACGTGATAAGTAAAATCATCAAACAGTATTTTGACATCAAGCTGAGTAAGGGCCTGCTCCATCCTAATCCCCTTTGGAATTCTGCAGACAAATTACATCTTATGTAACCATTCAAGGTGTATTTAATAAGAAATGCTTGCACTCTGTAAGTCGGGGCATTAGCCCGTAACTGCTGGTTACATTTGTTACTATATCAATTTGAGAATAAGAAAGGATCATTGACGGTTTTGGCCTTATACGCCTATTTTTCTGATTCCTGGAACGCTGCTTATGGGCTTCTAGTGTGGTGCATGTAGTATCAGTGAAATAGGTGAATCTAATGGCAAGAGCCAGCTAGCAAAATATTTACAAAATTCCTACGCATTCGAGAGTTATGGCGGGTAGAAAGGGGAGGGGGTCTGGAATTTCATGAAAATAAAAAGTGCTTTAAAAAGTTATTTCTGCAAGTTTTCTTGATTTATTTGGTAGGCATGTTAATATCTATTGAACATACTTACGCAGAGTATTAACGAATCACGATAATTGATGAAATTTTTTTTAAAACAAAATATGTTTTGTAATAAAATGTTTTTGGGGAGATAATTTAGAAGTTACCTGTACATTTTTGACTACATGTACCGTAAATAATACAAAACTGAAAGCTCAACAAAAGAAATAAAAATTTTTGAAGGAATGAAAGTGTCCCATTTAGCATTGGAAAGTAAAACTGATTCGAACTAGATCCTTTGAATACTACTTTTGCTTAGTTTAAAGGGCATAGCATGTTGAATGTATTTAAAGTGTCCGAATACTTATGGTATACATATGCATGTATATCCCTATATGAGACAATACATTGAACACTAAAGTATTTACTTGTTATAACTCTTTGCATGCCAGTGGAAAATTTTGTCGTCTGCCAATAGCCTTTTGCGAACAGTTTGAATTCAGATGAAGACCAACAGAATGTCGGTCTTGATCTGGATCAAAACTGTTTGACACTCTGGTGGTGGTCCTAGGTGGTTTATTTTATAAAAAAAACTTAATTTTGAAGAAATTCAGCAGACGAAAATAAAAACATGAACAATTCCCTTGCATGCAAATATATAGGTACAGGACGTTTGCAAAATAATGTGTCATTTAAGAACAATGAGATTTTTTCTTATGAAAAAATGCATAAAACCTTGCTAATTCTACTTTTAATCTTTTGTACTTTATATTAAACTAGCACAGAATACAAAGCAATTTAGGAGGTTGGTTCTAGAGAACTTCATTACTGTCATTAATTTCTTATTTGGTAGAAAAGGCATTTTATGGGCTTCGGCCCTGGGTTTTTGGGCTGCTGAACATCTTTCCCCCCCCGTGTGCCAGCAAGCCACTTCCATAGAATATGTAAAATATGGTAACACATATACATGCAAAAGATTTTGCTGGCACACGGGGGGGGGGGGGTGAATGATATTTTAAAAAGTGCTTTCGGATTTCTATATATCTTAACGTAAAACTGATTGTTTTACCCAAAATTTTACATCCTTGAAGCATTTAATATCGAAACGGATTTCACAGCCATAAAGTACTCAGGTCAGGGTAGCTTCAAGGTGAAGAAAGGGACGATTGACAGACTTTTATTTTTACTGAAAACCATAGGCATTTACCCATAGCAAGTGTCACTGATCCTTTGAATGTTTGAGCTACAGAAAAAAGACATTAAAATTATCTAATAAATTGACATTCTTATTTACTGCATATGGAAGCTGTTTAACATTTATACGGCTTATTGTGGTGTTGTGTGCGTTACATGAACCTAATCATAATTAATTTGAAAGCCATAATTGTGGCTATCGTCATTTAGTTAAACAACTTCTATGACTTGGTTTCAAACTGTTTTATTAGATTTTACAAACATATACTCAATTGATGAATAGGAAAATCCAAGTTTGCTTTTCTATCTTAAACATATTGTCTTATAGGAGCTAATACACAGCCCTACTCCCAGTTTTACAGAGAAGCACATTTTGTTGTTACCGTTGAAGTAAAACACATGAAAGCGATTGCAGCATGTGGATATTTTACATTTCCTTAGTCTGTCTTGCTCATGTATCTGCAAGATGTCATTAAGTTTAAGAGCAGGACACTTAATGTGTTCTTATAAGTCTTCGGTGCGAAAACACTAGTAATTATATTCGTTTCTGATTATCAAGCTCATGGACTGTTGTTAAAGATGTTACCAATGACCTTTTGGACACATTTCCTAATACTGTGCATATAATGCTAAATATAGAGCCACAAATAGAAAAGATAGTTTTACATTTGTACAAGACAATACAATAAATGAAATGGTCCAAACTAATTCTCATCGATTTAACACTCATGTTAATAAACGTTTGTCGTTGTCTGCTTCTGTGGAATCATTATTATCACACGCCTCTTTGCAACTAGTAGAATCATCACACAATATTTCAATCATTTACTGTTATACAGTTTTACTACCAGTCCACTCAAATTTGATGAGCCATTATCAACTTTCCAATTTTGCCATTCATGGCTTGGGAATTCGGAAACTGATATGAATTCCTAATAGTTGGCTATTTGAGTATGTGTTTCAAGTGATGCTCTGCAAGTAGGAGAAAGACTAAAGCTTTACAAGGAGGAAAACTATGCGATTAAAAGCAATGAGTACCTGGACTGATGTTCCTTGATATATCTGTGATAAAGAATCATATCCTAGCTGGTTAACTTTTATAAATGTAGCCATTCCATACACGCAACAAACATATTTTCATCTAATAATGTCTCTGCACTTATTATCTTTCCCCAAGCATTCAAAAACTTATTTGAAGTCTTAGTACTTCTGAAGTGCTGAAACCGAGGTAACTCTTTCCCTTCAGATAAACAAACTAGATGTACCACAGCAGGTAAAGCAATGAAATGCAAGATGAACAGAGCGCAAATTAGACCCTTTCACGTCAATGAATCACTAAGTTTCTAAGATAAGAGCGCTTATTAAAGGATGTAACATATATAACTCGTCATAATAAATAAGCAAGGGCATTGTCGTGACATCCTTTTTGATTACACAGTCAGAGGCAAGTGTTTTTAATTTCAGTGATTTCAATGGATCATGAAAGGGGCAACCTTATCAACTTGTTTACTCTGTATAAATCTACCATGAAGCATAATTAAATATAGAACCACTGGCTATCCTTCTCTACCCATAGTCCACTTTCCTTCTTTTGAATGCAACAGCTAATGATATGACTACAAACACTGAGAAATCAAAGGTTTTTACATTATTTTAAAGCTTGCTTCCATGTACTGACATCAAAAAACCAGGATCTGCAAACATAATTGATGGTAATGTCCAACGTCATGTTCTTTCTCATATACCAAATAACTTTCAAGGTGTAACAGAAATTATTTCAGACGGTCTGCCAAAACCATCAAGAGACAACATTGTAACTAAAGAAAACTTATAAAGGTTTTTTGGCGCAGCAAAATACTATTGATCTAAGACCTGAGGACTTAAGCACCAATGGACTGGAAAGGTTCCATGGCAAATGATGCAAAAAAGCAGCCTATTAAATTTCTGTTTGACCAATGTCAGAAATCTTAAAGTATTCTTAGAAATACACGGTAGAGACATAGCTTTTGAAAAATCATAGCAAAATTATCATTTGACTAGCACGGATGCCAGAGGCAGCTGCAGTAAGATTGCTCTTGCCACTTCACAGGAAGATTTTGTTTGTTTGTTTTGTTGCTTTACGTCCCAAGTAAACAGCCATGGTCATTGCGGGACGGTCAGTTCACCTAACCACACTTTTTCCTTGGCAGGCTTGAACAAGCGGTTAACCAGTAATTCGTGCACATACTTTCGCTTGTAACTGACAACAACCCTTCTTGAATGAATCAGCGGAAGGGAGGAGAATGACTGTAGAAATCATTTTATGATCAAACTCCACGAAAGTATGGGACCGGACACAGGAAGAGACGTATACCAGAGCCATACTCCATTGTATGCATATATGTGAAATTGCATTAAACCCATATTTAATCAGGTGTTTGATCCCATGACACTGACATGCTGTTTCTGCTTTTGAAGAATGCTAAGGATTCAAGTTATGGCTGAGTCAATTTGTTTGACACGCCAAAATTTATTTGTTGCTATACAAAGAAAATTAAGTCTTTTGATGGCAAAAGAGGAGGATCACACGAAAT
Source organism: Loripinus fragilis (assembly GCA_964019695.1). Taxonomy (NCBI): domain Eukaryota; kingdom Metazoa; phylum Mollusca; class Bivalvia; order Lucinida; family Lucinidae; genus Loripinus; species Loripinus fragilis. The sequence continues at coordinate 65,663,527 of OZ026514.1, read as the reverse complement.
ACTTTTAAGAGGTATTTGTCACAAATACCAATTTTAAAAAGTAATCTTAATTAATGTAACACATATAACACCATAAAAAGCTGTTTATTTGTTTAAAAAAAACACTTTCTTATGTATCAAATGTTTTCAGCATGCAAACTACATGAATAATTCAAATAAATAGATAGTTTTATGCCTTCTTTCTGTTTCTCAGACTTTCAATTCATTTATTCTTATATCGATATGGTAACATACGTAACATACCATTACAGGCTAACCCCCTGGTCAATAGAGTGCAAACATCTCTTATTTGATGCAGCTTAAATCGTTCTTTAAGGTTGGATATGTCTGCACAATTCCCAAAGGGGTGAAGTGGAACAGGAATACACTCAGTTTGCAGTCCTTATACTATGCCATGATTCTACTGTTTGTGATGAAATGGGTGATTATTTTGCAATAGAAGCAGACACAATGATAGTCATTATAATATTTAAATAATTATATTTAATAGGAATATTTATTAAAATGTGTTATTTAAATGAGAAACTATTATTTTCTGTCTATATAATTTAATATATTAGGCATTAGGAAATATGTGATAAAAAGATTATATATAACATCTGTAACACAATTCCATGGGCTTGTTATCAGCAATGACTATAATTACTAAGACTAAGGCACAAGAGGCTAGAAATTAATAGGAAAACATGTGAAAATAGTATTTTTTCTGAAATATCATCTCTTACTTCCAAGAGAATTTCCTTGTTCATTCATTATGCCATGTAACATACGTTACATACATAAATGAGTGCTCTGATCCTGATATCAAACTTGCAAATGTATGATTCTTTATTGCATTTTAAGACAGTGCCAAAAATGTAAGATATCCACGAGCGTCAAATATTTTCATATATTTTTTTTCAATAATAGATACCAAAATTTGATACTTTAAATTGGGGGTAGGGTTGTTTGATAGCTCAAATAAAACAATGTATTTGAGATAGAAAAGCAAACTTTATTTTTTGTATTAGTCAAATAAGTATTTTAGCGACCTAAGATTAAAAGCACTCGTAAAAATGCACTAATCGTCTGTAAAATTAAATGATGTTAGTCACGATTTCAACTCTCAAAGGGAAATTTAATCTGTGTAACGCATATAACACCATTGAAGGCTGTTATTTTGTTTAAAATGCTGCTTTAATTAAGCTTAGGCATCCAGCTTACAAACAACATAAGAAATTTGAATAATTAGATGGTTTAATGTCTTCTTTCTGTAGCTGAAACGTTCATTTTGGTTTTTCCTTAGTTTGTTACAGTAGCGTATGTTACAGGCTGTCAGAGACTAACGCCCCGGAGCACAGAGTGCAAAATTCCCTAGGGGGGTGGGTGGGCAGGACCTTTTTTAGCTCGAAGTCTATTTATAGAAACGCAAACCATTTGTCGTAGCATATATATGTTAGGCTACAGACTGAAGGATTTAAAAAGTGAGTCGGTTTACTCCAAGGTATAACAAAAAGGTAACGATGGTTTCTTGTTTACTGAAGCGTAAGACATACATTTCTGCCGTTGAAGGATTGGAAATGCTGTGTTCATAGTAGTAAGGGGCTGAAGTATACTGACCAAAAAAATAAACTTATTTTTTGAAACGTTGATAAAATTGTCAAAAATGAAATTTATGATTATGTTCTCATTCGACTCTTCTCATACGAACATAAATCATTTATATTTTATTGCAGCGTTGTTTTACATTTCCTCTTAAAATATAAAGAAGCATCATTCACCTGTCAGTTTCTTCAGACCATTTAGTCTATCTTTACTGCGCATGCTCAGAAGCTTCTCATTTGCAATGAAATAAAACTAACAAAAATATAGTATGTGCCAACAGCCAGCTGATCGACGTGTATTTTGTATATTTCATGACAAAAGAATAGCATAGTTTGTGTTTGTTATTCTGAAGCTCTGCTACAGCCATATTCTAAGTCCATCCGTCATAGTCTTGGTTTGCGACCCCCAAACAATGGAAGAACTTTTACAAGTCAAATCTGAAACGAACTGGTATAATATCATCTTCAAGTATTGTCATTTTCTAATCTTATATATATATATATATAAATTTTTTTTTTTTTTTTTACAATTTTTAACGAATTGTTACTACTACAATTGAACTTAAACATCCTGTGTAACTTTAAGGTTGAAATACACTGATGCCATTACAATTAATCTGTAAACCTGCGTAAGTTCTGAAAGAAATGCATAAATGCTCTTGTTGAATAAAGCATAAAATGCTTTAATTTTATTTATGCAATACTACGAAAAAAGCTACAATAAAACTCATAAACTCAGATGGTTCAATCAGAATATATATGTAAGCTGTTAACACAGTAATCTAATTCGATTAGAAGCAACCGACTCTAATGCATATATGTAAAATTATGCGTGATAATATTCTATGGATAGACAAAACACTTTGAAGCGTGACAACGCTTACAATATGAAACATAGTTCTCTTACAATGAATGTCTTAAGTCGTTTCTCTTTTAACATGAAATATTTAACAAGAACAGATGTTCATGTCCAAGTAGGTTATTATATGGACTATGCAATAGAAATACCCAAAGTTCATTACTCAAAGGTCATAGTACATCTGTATGAAATGCTTTGTGAGCATCTGCTTACCATAACCACGAGAATTATCATTTGTTTTACATTTAATTATATGCTTTTTACTTTAGTATTATTATAAAATAAAAGCGCAGATATATTTACCTTTAAGTGCATCTTCCTTAAATCTATACTTGCCAATCTGTATTTCTCCAGATATTCACAAATTTCACCATCTGCTTGCCATCTCTACCACTTCTTTCCAATCCTCTATCCTGAAATTCTTCCTGCCTCTGATGCATACCAATTTGACTATGATGTCCAGTCTTTTCAAACACCTCAAAAAACTAAATACTTGTAATAAATATAGTACATTCATACTTAGCAACAATGGGATAGACGAAACCAGAAATTAGGTAGCATTCGTGCTTAATTAGCCCTTCTAGACTCAAATTCTAATCTATTCAAACCACTCCAATATTGTAAAATATCCTTAATATATATTCCTTGATGAACATGGCCACGTTAAAACTGAAATATTGCATTTCATTTGTTCGTCAGTATATGCTTAAATAAAGGGAATAAATTTCCAAATTATAAAAAATACATATTCACTTCTTGAAAGATCTTTCTTTCATATTTCAATTATATTTGCAAATCAATTTTTTATAACTTGTAATGCAATGTGGCATAAAATAATTGAACATGCGGCATAAAATAATTGACCACTTCATGTATATATTATGCTTCTAATACTGTTGGCCAATGTTTCCAACATCATTCTAGAAACGTATGTGCTAAAATAGTATATGATGTGTATGCTACATCAAAAATGTGGGTGGGTGGGTGGGGTGAAAGCACGTTTGAACGATCTGCTGGCTAAGGCTTCGATAATTCAATATTAACCTATCTTCTCTTTATACACCTGTCGTCACGTGCAATTAAAGTTTAACGTGGAAATTCATTTTTCAAATGAATACAACTCACGTGAAACTTAACTATTTAATGCTTTTTCAACTTAGACTTGATGTACCATAAAACCACTTACAAGCGCCCATTCGCACCTTTACCTTAAAACGCCGTGCAAACAAATATAAATTTCATTATGTTCTCATTCGACTCTTCTCATACGAACATAAATCATTTATATTTTATTGCAGCGTTGTTTTACATTTCCTCTTAAAATATAAAGAAGCATCATTCACCTGTCAGTTTCTTCAGACCATTTAGTCTATCTTTACTGCGCATGCTCAGAAGCTTCTCATTTGCAATGAAATAAAACTAACAAAAATATAGTATGTGCCAACAGCCAGCTGATCGACAATAAAGAACGGGCAACCAAAATGCTATTAACAGCCATAAATGAAAAATACAAATGTATTCTTTTATCATATTTGTTAGCAACATTTTCTGAGGTAAAGCTCGTGTATGTACCTGTTTTTGGAGCTCTCTACCTTCCATCTGCCAAGTTTTTAGATCAATCTCTCAGGAACTACGTTCCCTGCTGCTGTAGCCACGCCTGATCTGAGACTGTAAGCCGAAACTGCCCTCAGGCAAACCAACTTTTTCCAAATTTCCCAGCAAAATCTCCCTTGCTTTAGTGTATGACAGCTTCCTATTTTTACAGAACTTACAACCAGACTTAGTTTAACACTTGCCTGAAAAATATAATTACTTAAATTTTCATTAATATTAGTTAATTTCATATAAAACCAAAAGATGAGTTTTGGGACACCTTGTGATTCCCGTAGGGGATATGACTATCCATGTGCATTCCTTAAACTTATCAGTTTTGCTTTGCTTGATAAAATTTTTTTTCTAGTCTATCTTGAAAAATCCTGGTATCTGAACGTATTCAGTTTGCCAATTCAGAATATCTAAGGAATCCAAACTATCCTAACATGCACATTAGGACGAATCTCAAATTAGTAAGATTTTTACCATCTTTACCAAACATTTGTACAATTTTAGCAACATATGTGGAGTAAAAGGTTCTTTTTTAATAACTGGCTTAGACAAAATTCTTTCAGCCTCTTCATTCATCCTTACAGTGCTTGACATAGAACAATTAAGCACCTTTTTTTTTTTTTTTTTTTTTTTTTTTTTTTAACGGAAATCATTTTTGACCAAACCCCCTTCTCTAAGTCATCGAATTTTATGTAATTTTCAATAGGAATTACATTAATAACAATCTATGGAAAATTATCTCCCAACAAAAAGCACCAGTCACATTCTTGTTCACGTGATCTCATAAAATTTGCTAAATAAGTCCATTTAAAGACACCTAGATGCAACCAAGAAGCGTCACGCCCTTTCTTGTTTTATCACGATATAATTCACACCAATTACAATCTATAAACATCATCTCAACAATTAAGAAGCTCTAAACCCATTCTTGTTTTGTATGAATTTATAAATTTAATCTTATTGATCTCAAAACTGAGAATACTAAAACAACCCATAAGCGTCACACACATTCTTAGTCTATCACCTTGGGAATCTCAACAAAGACTAACTATAAACCGCATCTCGCCAAACAAGAAGCGCCAACCCCATTCTTGTCTCGTATTAGTTCTTAAAATTTTATTTTTGTAATCTCAAATCTGAGAATGCTAAAACAACCAAGAAGCGTCACACCCATTCTTGGTAAATCACTTTGGAATCAGCCCAAAGGCAATCTATCACCTCATCTCGCCAAGCAAGAAGCGCAAAGCCCATTCTTGTTTCGTATGAGTTCTTAAAAGTTTATTTTAATAACCTCAAGTCTGAGAATGCTAAAACAACCAAGAAGCATCACATCCATTCTAGATTAATCATTTTTGGAGTCTGATCAAAGACAATCTACATTGTATAAATCACATCTCACCAAACGAGAAGCGCCAAGCCCATTCTTGTTTCATATAAGTTCTTAAGTTTATTTTAGTAATTTCAAATCTTTGAATGCTACAACAACCAAGAAGCGCTACCATGTCCATTCTTGATTAATCACTTTTGGAGTCTGACCAATAACAATCTACATCGTAAAAACCATATCTCGCTAAACAAAAAACGCCAAGCCCATTCTTGTTTCGTATTAGTTCTTAAAAGTTTATATCATTAATTTCAAATCTTAGAATGCTAAAACAACAAGTAAGCGTCACATCCATTCTTGTTTAATCACTTTTTGGAGTCTGACCAATACGTCTCGCCAAACACGAAACGCTTAGCCCATTATGGTTTCGCACAAGTTCTTAAAATATTATTTTAGTAATCTTAAATCGGAGAATGACAAAACAACTAAGAAGCTTTACACCCATTTTTGGTGATTTACTTTTGATTCTGCCAAAGACAATCTATAATCCTCATCTCGTCAAACAAGAAGCATCAAGACCATTCTTGTTTCGTGTGAGTTCTCAAAGTTTAATTTAATAACCTCAAGTCTGAGTATGCTAAAACAACCATGAAGCGTCACACCCACATTGTATAAAACACATCTCACCAAACAAGAAGCACCAAATCCGTTCTTGTTTCGTATAAGTACTTAAAAGTTTATTTTAGTAATCTTAAGTTTTTGAATGCTAAAACAACCAAGAAGCCTCACACCCATTCTTGGTTAATCACTTTAAGTCTGACCAAAGACACTCTAAATTGCGAAAACCACATCTCGCCAAGCAAGAAGCGCCAATCCCGTCTTTGTTTCGTACTAATTCTTAAACGTTCATTTTAATAATCTCAAGTCTGAAATTGCTAAAACAACCAAGAAGCGTCACACCCATTCTTGGTTAATCACTTTTGGAGTCTGACCAAAGTCTTCTCGCCAAACAAGAAGCGCCAAGCCCATCCTTGTTTCGTACGAGTTTTTAAGTTCATTTTAATAATCTCAAATCTTAGAATGCTAAAACAACCAAGAAGCGTCACACCCATTCTTGGTTAATCACTTTTGGAGTCTGACCAAAGTCTTCTCGGCAAACAAGAAGCGCCAAGCCCATCCTTGTTTCGTACGAGTTCTTAAAAGTTCATTTTAATAATCTCAAATCTTAGAATGCTAAAACAACCAAGAAGCGTCACACCCATTCTGGGTTAATCACTTTTGGAGTCTGACCAAAGTCTTCTCGCCAAACAAGAAGCGCCAAGCCCATCCTTGTTTCGTACGAGTTCTTAAAAGTTCATTTTAATAATCTCAAATCTTAGAATGCTAAAACAACCAAGAAGCGTCACACCCATTCTTGGTTAATCACTTTTGGAGTCTGACCAAAGTCTTCTCGCCAAACAAGAAGCGTCAAGCCCATCCTTGTTTTGTACGTGTTCTTAAAAGTTCATTTTAATGATCTCAAATCTTAGAATGCTAAAACAACCAAGAAGCGTCACACCTATTCTTGGTTAATCACTTTTGCAGTCTGACCAAAGTCTTCTCACCAAACAAGAAGTGCCAAGCCCATCATTGTTTCGTACGAGTTCTTAAAAGTTCATTTTAATAATCTCAAATCTTAGAATGCTAAAACAAGCAAGAAGCGTCACACCCATTCTAAGTTAATCGCGTCACACTAATTCTTAGTTAATCATTTTTGGAGCCTGACCAAAGTCTTCTCGCCAAACAAGAAGCGCCAAGCCCATTCTTGTTTCGAACGAGTTCTTAAAAGTTCAGTTTAATACTCTCAAATCTGAGAATGCTAAAGCAACCAAGAAGCGTCACACCCATCCTTGGTTAATCACTTTGGAGTCTGGCCAAAGTCTTCTCGCAGAACAAGAAGCGCCAAGCCCATCCTTGTTTCGTACGAGTTCTTAAAAATCATTTTAATAATCTCAAATCTTAGAATGCTTAACCAACTAAGAAGCTACACACCCATTCTTGGTTAATCACTTTTGCGGTCTGACCAAAGTCTTCTCGCCAAACAAGCAGCGCCAAGCCCATCCTTGTTTCGTACGAGTTCTTAAAGTTCATTACAATAATCTCAAATCTGAGGATGTTAAAACAACCAAGAAACGTCACACAAATTTCTTGTTTAATCACTTTTGAAGTCTGACGAAAGACAATCAACATTGTATAAACCACGTTTCGCCAAACAAGAAGCACCAAGCCCATTCTTGTTTCATGTGAATTCGTAAATTTTATTTTAATAATCCCAAAATCGAGATTGCTAGCTAAAACAAGCAAGAAACTTCTCACTCTGTGATTGAATCGCGAAGACCATGTATGAACATCAACTATCCAAACAAGAAGCGCCAAGCCCATTCTTGTTTCGTACTAATCTATAAGTTTATTTTATTAATCTCAAACTGAGAAAAAGAAGCGTCTCACCCTTTGTTGGTATATAACATTGGGAATCTCACAAAAAACAAATTAAATTCAAGCAAGAAGCGCTAAGCTCAATCTGGTTTAGTATAAATTCATTAAATTTGAAATTAATCGCCATAGTAGATGCACCCAAAAGGCATCTCAACCTTTTCTTAGGTTAACTTATAGGGAATCACCCTAAAGATCGACTTTATAAATAAGTCTCTCCAAACATAACACGCCAAGCACATGCTGTTGTATTTCAAATGAATGAGAAGTTTTTTAAAGCTATTTTTTTTTTTTTTTTTTTTTTTTTTTTTTTTTTTTTTTTTTTTGAGATGCGGAACACTAACTCTAGATTGACAACTTACTATGCACACCGGCAAATAATCCATATCCAAGCAATATGTGGACGAACCCATTCATGTCAGAAGTAAAACTTTACTATTTTTGATATTTTAGAAACTCATCGCACATTCTTGGGAAATAGCAGAATTCAACAAGCCGTTGATCCACACAAACCAAGTCTTAAGTATATGCCATTACATGTGTCTGTATAATGAGCTATACGTGCTTAAGTTGTGATTAAACTACTTACTTACTATAATATTAAACCTGCATATATATGCAAATATTTGGATACCCCTAAGCGACAAAGGTGCAAAATACTCTTATTGCGTAGCTTAAGTTGCTTTTTATGATAACTATAGATGTACCACGACCTCTGACCAATGACCTTTGGGTCTTTCTATTTCAAACGATAGATGCAAAATGCGTAAAATGAGCCAGTCTGTCTGGAACATATGTATATGTCAAAGCTTTTATAGTAAATGTAAATAAATGCCTGAAACCATTTTTTCTAGAACAACATATCAATATTGTAAATATAGTCACGCTTCAAAGCGTTTGGTTTATCTGTACTCCTGCTTTACACAATGGTAATCAAAGTCAAAACATGCATACGCTTAGTACATCATGTGCATTTCACGTCTACTCGCACTAATAATTTGCTTTTAGGAACTAAATTGCTACTTATTCTCGAATAACTTAAGAGCTCAATGTATCCAGGAATCTCACCCTTTTAGGAGAATAATGTTCGTCATAATAGAAGTCAAACCCAAAACAATATATCTCACCGGACAAGAAGCGCCACACCATCTGTGAAGCATGCAAATTCAGAAAAAACAATTTTATCTATTTATTTTAATATTTTCCGAAAGCTTGCGCTAAGAGGGAGATAACCTTTTTCTTCTTCGTATGCTTAAAATATTAAGAGTAGCCTCCCTTATACCGAAAAATAATAATTTCTGACCTAAAATGCTCTAACGGCGCAAGTAAAACTTAACGTGTTATTAAACATGAGTACCATATTGTCAAACCTCTATGTATCGGACAGCAAGTACTATACTTTTGAAACAGCTTTTTAAACGACATCTAGTGTGATTCGAACCCACCATCTCAGTCTTAACAGTTATACACTCTGTACACAGAGCTAATCGGGACAGCTTTTTTTTTTTTTTTTTTTTTATATCAATAAGCCTATAAAATGCTAATCAATGGGATACGAACCCATAACTTTTGCATAGCTTGCGTGCATATTATTACAGTTGCCGCTCTACCTACTGAGCCACCGAGGATGTCTTTAAAAGATGGGTCGACCAAGATTCGAACCCACAATTTTCGTATCTGTAGCTATTCTGACTAACCACACCACTACCGTGGAAAGTTGAAACAAAAAAAAAAAGCGGCCTTGAATAAAAATATTTTGACCAGGCTGAAACTATAAAATATCAAGTGAAATATCTAGCTTGACTTATCAGTGCCTCGTCATGATAAGGGAATTCCCCTAGATCTGTATTGCACTGGTTATAAAAAGAATACTTATCATTTAGAGTCCTCTCTTAGTCCAAGTGGCCCTTCAAGCTAACGGAAGGACCTCCAATGTCCAGGCTCTCCACATTGAAAAACGTCTGTCAGTTGTACCTCTTGTTGCAAAAATGCTTGTATTCGGATAAATGTCCACTTGTGACCGAAAAATTCACTCATTTATGAAAGCACGTTTGAACGATCTGCTGGCTAAGGCTTCGATAATTCAATATTAACCTATCTTCTCTTTATACACCTGTCGTCACGTGCAATTAAAGTTTCACGTGGAAATTCATTTTTCAAATGAATACAACTCACGTGAAATTTAACTATTTAATGCTTTTTCAACTTAGACTTGATGTACCATAAAACCACTTACAAGCGCCCATTCGCACCTTTACCTTAAAACGCCGTGCAAACAAATATAAATTTCAATATATTGACACAAATATATTACAGGAGTACTAATATCTATGCAGTCAAGTTATTTCTGCCTATTAACGCTTCACTAATTTCCGTTAGGTGGACAAATGACAAAATCCGATTTTTGTGGTATTATTTCCCTCTAGATAAAAATATGTGCTCAGTGGGAATCATTTTGTAATCCTCTGCTGCTGTTGTATAAAAATGGTAGTTTTTGATTTCATTGAAGCTATGGAGCTTGGAGCTGTATCAGGTCTAAAGATTCTTATTTTCGGTTTCCTGACCGAGTTGATGAATTAAGGACCAGAATTAATTTTAAATGACTGCATCTGAATAAGCTATGTAAAACTAACCTTTCAGTGAAAATTTCATCAAAATCGGACGAAAAATAACAAAATTGTGGAATTTACTTGGAAAAATTTAAAGTAAAAACGTTGGTTGAAGATCAAAGGTTCCCCTCGATCTTACCAAGGAAAATCGATATTTCTTATTTTGTTAAGTGTTCGACTACAAAACAATTACATATAGTAGCTTTAATATTCACTATATCGTTATTATCGTCTGTACTTACATAAGCCGAAAACACAATTGTGGTTGTACATGGTAGAGATAATCTATAAAATGAGCAAACCATATAAAAGTATGATAAACTAGGAAAAGTAAGAAAGAGGGCAAATATCATGAATCGATACAATCAAGTACCACACCTGACCCAGGATACTACATGGGAAAATGACAAACACATAATAAGACATCACAAACGAGAGCCAAGAGGTCAGCCCTTTCCCAGCAGGTGACCACAAGGCATCAATAAACAGACGCGCGAAAGCATAACAAACACAAGACAGAAATAATACAAAAGAAGTACCATCTTGGAACGGCCAGTAAATATATTTTACTGGAAGGCTTACGGGGATATATCTTCCTGTATAAACGAAAATTGCTTTTTTATCAAGGAGACGAGTACCTTTGGCCACATTGTTGTATGAAAAATTTAAACAACCAACATAGATCACTTTACGTCCCAACATACAGCTTTTGAGCAATCGACAGCATGCTTATCAGTCTTTTTAGAGTTACTTCCTGGTTTGATACCTTTACAATGCTGTGACACGCTGGATGTACTTTAGAGAAAACCATCTGCATGAACATGAACCTCAATTATCTGTCTGCAACATTTAGAAGTATTTTGACCCAAATATTAAATTCATAAGCAAAAATTGAAAATTGATATTTTTCTACCAGAAATTTGTACATTTTAGGCGAAACTACTTCTAAAGAAAAAGAAAATTTAGCATATCTTAACAATTTTATTAACAAAAGGTCCCTTACAATCCAATTAAGCAAATGAATACCCACATTTTGTGCTTTTGACCGCTTATAGCGTTTGGAAACCGAAGTGGGTTGAGGATATTCAACGGTGAAAGCAGAGTTAATCAAATTATATTCTATATTTTCACATGTAAAATGCAACCTTTTATATATTTGCACATTTTCGCATGTGAAAATATATATTTTTCAAGTATATATAATTATTTTTGATAAATATTTTCCTTGCATTTTATTACTTTTTTATATAATAAACATTAATTAGACACGTTACATCCGAACAAATTACAGGCATAATGGGTATCAGTGTTTGATCTGTTCATTCCGTTCAGGAGACAACCTTGGGTTAACCAAATTCATCAATAATTGTAATTTGCCTGGATCTAAATATGCAACACAAGAGATAAAATTATCCTCGCCAAGTGTCAACACCAACCGCCAAAATTTACCGAATGGAGGTAATCACATTCATGTTTAATTTTATTAATTTTTTTATTTCTGATTTGCTTTTGTCCCTTTTAAAGATTATTAAAGTCCCTGTTGCTTCAAAATTATACAATTTGTTTATGAGAACACAGGTCTGTTGTGATCTACACACCTCACGACAAACCTTGTGTCAAATATGAATAGTGTCCGTCATAAGATGTAAGAATAGTTCGTCCTTGACCTTACACCCCACAGTCAAATTGACAACTGGAAACATTTGTTTCACCTACAAATCATAGGCAACCATTGTGCAAAATATAAACACATTCACTCAAAATCTAAAGGAGGGGTATACAAGTGGTAGAACAGATTTTAGGTATATTTGACCTTGATCTTTGACTCCAAGATCCTTTCTGTGCCCTGCAATTCACACAGCATTAACTATCATTGTGCAAAATATTAATACCATCGGAGGAAAAGTGAGATAAATTTGCGCTGACCTAACCATTAATAGATGTATAAGTATAGTTGACCTTGACCTTTAAAATCAGGGTCAAAGCGATTATCGGAAACGTTGTCATCTACACACAATAATCAATTACTGTGCCAAATATGAACAGCATATGCCAAATATATTAAGGAATTAGCGTCTCAAACAATTAACTGGCTGACGGACGTTCAGATGGACAGACAGACGCATGGACTGACAGATGAGACTGAATATAATATACCAGACTATATAAACAACACAAAAACGTGAACATAATTTGCCAAAATTTTACAAAATGACACACATAAAATCAACATTTTAAAATAGAAGCATTATTTGTGTTGTTCAGTATACTTCAGCCTCAAGTAAGCACATATAAAATGTATCAAACCCTTCAACGGCTGAATTGTGTAATATATGCATGTTTTTTTTTCATTATAATGACAATTTTGTAATGTTATACATTGGAGTAAAGCGAAATTGATTAAAGGGGGGTAGTTCTGTTATTTTACCCATTTAGATTAAGAGTAGGTCCTGCAAAAAATGACAAGATATAATTCCAAATATGCTATAAACTATGCAAAAAATACTATAAATTACTTTTTCAGCTATTGGTAAGTCAAATGAGAGTAATTACACTATGTCCACTTAAGTTATTACATTATATTAATATGAACCTAACAAAGTCAAAAAGGCCAAAATGCAGTGTTCTATACGCATAGTATATTCAATTAGAAAATGAAGAATTCGTAATTTTGGTTAGTATAGTTCTTCAAAGTATGCTTGAGTGTGTTAAAATGCATGATTGGTGATAATTATGCTTATAACATAAAAAATATGCAACATGCAGAGTGTTTATGTGCAAGAGTGAAAATATTTCTCAAGAAGCATTTCTTTTTTGTGTAGTATACTTGAGCCTCCATCAATCGTTTGCACAAAGTTTTCAAATCTTCAACGGCAAAATTGAAGAGGGCACATATTGCCCGTTAAGAAAATATAATTTTCGTCATGTTATACCTTTGAGTAAAACGACGTCGATTTTTAGAGGGATATTTCAGCTCAGTCTGTAGCCTATGTGATGAAAGTTACGAAGTTACTTGTATTTATATTTGAACATCCCTCATAGAAGACATAAGTATCGCGTCATGACCGAACGCAATGCACCTGTAATTTTTATGCAATGAATGTTTGAAAAACAATATGTTGACGTCAACAAAGAAACACAGCGACGCTGCGACTGGGAGCGTTGTTAAACGATACCGTCTACAACTTTTTAGTGGTTTCCTTTAGTAAAGACATCTGGCTATCAGATCAAGCAGTTTGTTTTCAAATTGAATAAGACATCACTTTTTAGACGCCAATTATCACTTCAGAATAGAAATCGTGATCAAAACCATTTTGGGGCAAATCATTACTCACATGATATATTTAAGAAAGTATCCTCATGTGGTCCATGTGGAAGAAAAAGTGGATTTAAATGGTTGCGTTTTTATTGCGTTTAAGTATTTACCTTTCAAAACTAGCCACTATACATATACATGTATGTATTGTGAGCATATATTTAAATGTTGTAATCTATACAAGTAATCTCTATGTAGACCGATCAGCAGCTTCTTAGATACTATTTATGGATGCAACATTGTATAAGGCCAGTAATGGCCCTAGTGCTCTAGCGGAATGTCCTCATAGATTAAAGTTAGTAAGGGTGCAAAGATCAAGAATCGATACAATCATGTGCTAAACCGGACCCAAGATACCAATGGGAAAGTGTCAAACTCACAGTTAAACACCACATACGAAAGCCAAGAGGTCAGCCCTTTCCCAGCAGGTGACCAACAAGGCACAAATAAACAGACGCGCACAAAGGCATAACAAATACAAGCCAGAAGAAACATAAATGATCCACAAAAGAAGTACCGCCTTGGAACGGTCAGTAAAAAAATATTTTACTTGAGGGCTTGAACCGGTTTTACAGCGCCATTCTCACCCTTAATTCAGATGTGGATCATATCATAGATATTTGGTTTGCATGAAAGACCCCTTCCTTATCGATGCATCATCTCCTAGAACATATAAACCACAATCCATGTGTTCCAATATAATTTTAAAAAATCATTTTTTTCTAGCTGTACTATCCATTTTGTCAGTCTGAGCTGTCACAGTTTGGCAAGGTTCCTTAATTGAATGAAATAAGCATCTATTTGTTGTTGTTTTTTTAAGTCTTTAGTCTTCATTAAAAAATACATTTGAAGCTAGATCCTGCTTCTGGTCTCTCTGAAATGCTGGATCAAAATAATTTGAATTTATCTGATTTAGATAAACCTTTACAAATAAAACTCCAACCGCTTTCTGCATTAATTTGTTCCCTGTTCTAAGTTTCAGTGATTGTAAGTCACAAGCCCTTCTGAATGTCGTGCTGTACGAAAGACGGCTTTCCGTGCAATACACTGTATTTCAATGGAGCAATATTCATAGACTCAAAAGGTGGTTTACAAATTAAAAATTCATTTTGCACGCCCATATGCTGCTGCTCGTTTTAAAGTAATGACTTTTTGCTGTACATTCAATGTTTGTTGTGGCTCCCATTGTGTGGGGGCTTTGTGCTGGGACCTTGTTTTCTGTTTTTTTTTGTGTGTGTCCTTTCAAGTTTAGCAATTATCTTGCTGAGGAAGATAAAGCAGACTGCTTTACTTTAGTTGTGTCGTGTGTCTCTTTCTGGTCGTGCCGTGGGTTGGTCTGTAGTCTGTGGTTGTGGCATTTGCTGGTCATCCCCACTTACTTCTTCCTGTCAATACCTTTTGTACACTGAACCGAAGTTATAAGTAGCTTACACTTTTTACGCCTGTATGGAAATTAAAACTCGCTCTTACAAAATTTTGATTCTATAAAAAAGATTATGCCGAGACTCTTCAAGTAATGCCTGGTAGATCTTGCAAAGATGAAGTCCAAGTGAAAGTACCCTCATTTCAAAAATCACACTGTTTAGTGTGATATAAAATATATCTCAGTTACGTGATCTATTTATATTTTAATCTGTTGATAACAGCAGTGATATAAGATGAAAAAGAATCAAAGTTTTGTGACAATTGAAGTAAAAAAAGGCAAAGTTCAGAAATAGATACAATCAAGTACCACACCTGCAAGTACCATGCCTGATCCAGGACAACACATGAGAAAGTGACAAAACACAAGAAAACATCACGCACAAGAGAGCAAAGGGTCCAGCTCTTTCCCAGCAGGTGACCACACGGCTTCAAATAACAGACAAGAAAGCATGACAGGTCTACACGAAACACAAATAAAAAGGATCAACAAAAGAAGCACCGCCATGGAACGGTCAGTAAAGAATATTCTCACTGGAGGGCATAAACTAGTTTTATGGTACCAACCTCACCCTTCTTTCTGATGTGGATCAAGACAAATAGATGTTAGATTCGCATGAAAGATCCCTAACTTATCGATGTATCATCTTCCAGTAAAATGCAAATCGAGGTATAAAAAGGGACAAAACAAAGATAAGGACTCAACAGGATCATACAACTGAATACCGGAGTAAAAGAAATCAAACAGTTAAACCCCGGTGTGTCTGACTACAGAACTCTCCATTTCTCTTCTATACTGTCCACAAAAAGTAGGGGATATTGGGACATAAAAAGTCTGAAAATTAAAATCCTAATTTGTCGCTTAAATCATTTTGTATTTTCATAGAACAATATGTAAACCAGTTTTCCTGCTTAATTTGAGGGCTGAAAATTTGGTAATATGACCTTAAGGCACGGGTGGTAAACCTAGGAACTACCACGAAATTGTGTTAACGTAATTTTGTTCCCAAGCCACATCCGGGACACGTCGTGGTAGTTTCCAGGCCGAAAATTGGATAAAGAAAGGTTGGTGTCACTTTTATTTTTGTTTTATTTTACAACTTAGACCAAACAATGGTGAAATCCGACAATGTGGTTCCGTGTAAGTATGTCTCAGCGTCCCCTCTAGCCCAAAATTTTGTTTGAAAAGTTATTTTCTTTCTTTTGGTACGTGTTTCCCCACTGAGCATCGGACCAACTTTCCCCAAAGTTTGAAGGATTTTAGCCCATATCTGTCAAATTGAATGGAATTTGATATCATTTGACGATGGAAATGATAAAAAGACACTGAATAAACATTCCTGCACAGAAAAAAAATCTGAGCATTTACTCGTAAACGATTCATGCCCCGTTCGTCCTGTGTGGTAGTTTCCAGCTCATCGTGGTAGTTAAAATGCTATCGTGGTAGTTTCCAAGACTTTATAGGATACGTTTCTGAAGTGTTACAAAACATTATAGTGGTTGTTTGTTTCGCATGATAACCCTCGAACTCGTCAATTAATTACCACGGTAAACAAATAAACCACATTTCAACACCATGAGGAAGCTAAGGTGATGCTTGACAGGTGGAGACCATGCCCTGGACTGCCAAACAACACCTCTGGAAATCTAAAGCAAAAGAAGGTCATCAGTTGAGCCGTGGTGGACCAAGCAACAGACAAAAAAAATGATATAAAAAATTGCGTCACTCGCTACGTTGTTCCATGTTCAGTCAGCTTTAAGATAAAATGGCAGGCTAAGACTACTGGCCAAAAGTATTGTTAGTACTTGCGCTTCGGAAAAAAGGGAAATATCCTCGGGTTGGGACACTTTTTATATACATGCGAGTGTGACGATGAACGGGCATGTTATTTGATAATTAAAAAGCATGTTTATTCAAAAACAAAAAATGTGAATATCCCTTCTTTTCATTCTTCTCATCATTTCAATAGCCAACTAAAATTAAAATTCAGGCAGTCGTCATTTGTTATCTGACAAAAGCTTATTTGAAAAGGTCTTCGTATGAATAAGAGGAGTATTCAAGGTTCGGCCCGCACACCCTGTCTTTATAAATGAATAGTGGAAATCTGCTGATGCGAACTACTACTAAATTCCTACAAAGTCTTGGAAACTACCACGATAGCATTTTAACTACCACGATGAGCTGGAAACTACCACACAGGACGAATGGAGCATGAATCGTTTACGAGTAAATGCTCAGATTTTTTTTCTGTGTAGAAATGTTTATTCAGGGTCTTTTTATCATTTCCATCGTCAAATGATATCAAATTCCATTCAATTTGACAGATATGGGCTAAAATCCTTCGAACTTTGGGGAAAGTTGGTCCGATGCTCAGTGGGGAAACACGTACCAAAAGACAGAAAATAACTTTTCAAACAAAATTTTGGGCTAGAGGGGACGCTGAGACATACTTACACGGAACCACATTGTCGGATTTCACCATTGTTTGTTCTAAGTTGTAAAATAAAACAAAAATGAAAGTGACACCAACCTTTCTTTATCCAATTTTCGGCCTGGAAACTACCACGACGTGTCCCGGATGTGGCTTGGGAACAAAATTACGTTAACACAATTTCGTGGTAGTTCCTAGGTTTACCACCCGTGTAAGGGCGTGCCAAAGAAACTAGGGGTCAATATCCAAATTTCACAAAAAAGTATCAAAATTTTTGGCATGCTTTCGATAATGCATGCTAAGGAAGCATTATGGATATCTTTGTTTTTCGAAGATTTTTTTTCACGTACCATAATTGTTATTTTTAGGAGATAGGGTGGTGACAAAAAATGATAAAAATGACACAGTTTACTAAAAGTTGCCAGATTTTAGCCTCAAACTCCTGAAATTGAGGACAAAGAGATCAAAACAAATCTGAACTTAAAAAAATGAATATCGGATATTTTCTTTTTAAAAAGCATAGCCATTGCATAATCCGTCATCGTGATATTCACGTGTGAAAATTGGAAGGCTACCCAATGTCTAAATATGGTTGTCTCAGAATCACGTGACCAGACAAATCCTTGAAAATTGTATTCATATTGGCCGGGAGATGGCTTTGCCAATTAATACTAGCTGTTTCAGGTTTATGACATTCATTTGGAAAATGTTATTTTTGATATTCGAATATCCCCTACTTTTTGTGAACAGTATATGTTAACATTAAGACAGCCACGACGATCAGCAGCTTAATCAAAGATGTTTAGCTTAACCGCATGCAATTTGCATACAAACTTTGCATTGCACTGTACGCTTTATTATCTGTGACACAGCATTGAACTTTTCAGCGAGTATTTATTATGAATAGGCATCACTGTTCTTTTTAAATATTTAAAAACTATTTTACAAATGCCACTTTAATTACCTTTTAAGCTACACGTTAAAAATTGAAATAGACACCAGTCTTGAAAAAAGTATCGCTAAAAATGGGCTAGTTTGTGTAGCTGAAGATTTTTGAAATATCGGTTAAAGCGGAAAATGAGTTTTTTTTTGTTTGTTTTTTTGTTTTTTTTTCAAGAAATCATAAAAAAATCTGTTATAAGCAAACATTCAAGTGTTTAAGCCCTCCAGTAAATATTTCTTTACTGACTGTTTACTTCTTTTGTGGATCCTTTTTGTTATTTGTGTTTCATGTCAGACAAGCTGTCTTGTCTGTTTCTTGCATCCTTGTGGTAACCTGCTGGGAAAAGGCTGACCTCTTGGCTCTTTTGTGTGTAATGTTTTCTTGTCATTTTCCCATATGATGTCCTGTGTCAAGTGTTGTATTTGATTGTAACGATTCTTGATCGTTGTCTTCTTTCTTAATTTGATCTTTTTCAAGTTGGCTAGACGGGCTCGTAATCATTTGTACTTCAATTCGATAAAACTGCACTCAAAATGCTTATTTTCTTAAAAGTTTATTTTTGCATTTTGAATCCAAATATCGTGAAGCGATAGAAAAGTCCTCCAAAGCTTTACTTATCAGCTTTAGTCTATTGAAATGCACAAATTTGGGCAAAAATCACTTCAATATCATGAGCGCTTAGTCAGATAAAAATTAAATTGAAAAGTGGACATTTATAACTTAAGTTCAGTGTAGTACCCATTCCGGTGCTTACATTTAAATATCCTTACGTACTGTAGGCGTAATGTTTACTGTCGTCTCAACGTCACCTGCATTATCCCGTTTACCTGTTAAGTTACGGGACATGGAACCAAAACCACGCCCAGATATGAATATTTAAGTTGCCACCTATACAGTAAGCGAAAAGTCTCTCAATAATGTTTACTGTCGTTTCAACGTCATATGCATTGTCCCGTTTGCCTGCTAAGGTACGGAACAGGGAACAAAAACCTACCTTCGACACGGCATGTTTACTTTTTGGTATTATAGTCTTGTACGGGCAGATCAATCAAAATATTAAATGCTGGATACAGCATTATGTAGTGTGAGATGGTTTTCATTTTATATACACCTGTAGTCCAGTATAGACCAGTTTTCAAGTAGACATTTAGATTTATGAAGACAAATTGGGCCAATCAGGAGACAGAATTCTCTCCAATCATATAACAATACAAATTCAATGCAGGTTTGAGTTTAATGAGCTGATAAATGAGCCGCAACATGAGATTTCCAACAATGTGGTGTGTGCTACCAGCAAGGTCTCACATCAGCCTGCGCATATGCGCAGTCTGATCAGAGCCATTGCTCATCGCTTGAATATTCTATGATTGTTAAGCTACTGACTGAACACCATTTGGAGATTCTAAGCTTAAAAAGAGGCTGCACAGGCTGGTCTGAGTCAACACACATTGCTGGAAATCACATGTCGCGGCTCAAATACAGTTATTTCATGTGCGGATCCAGAGGGGGACATGGGGTCCGGACTCCCCCTGAAAAATCACAAAAATATAGGGTTTTCTAGCAATACAGGTCCAGATCCCCTGAAAAATCGCAGCTACCAAGCCAGCTTTCAATGTTGGGCCATCATCGGCACGCCAGTGAAACGCCATTTAATGGCGTTTCGCTGGCGGGCCGATGATGGCCCGCTTATAGTGGGTCTTGGATCCTCTCTCCCCTCATCAACTAAAAAAATGGGCAAAGTTGGATCCCTCTGACAAAACTTTCTGGATCCGCGCATGTATTTCAGTATTTATGGACCAGTATCAGGACTCCAGCTCCAACCGCCAGCCGCCATAGATTTCCTGTAATGATAAAACCGAGTTTTAAAAAGAGCAAACATATTGGCCACAACAAAACGCCCCCTTCCGTGCAACATTTCGACTATTACCATTACCGCCATTACCATGCAACCGTCGAAATAAAACTATTACGTGTATAATCCGCACATTGCCTGATCACATATCAAGTTTCATAAACTTAGCTTAAATGTTTTTTTTATTAATCTCGAGATCCATGTTTTCCCAACTAATTTGACTATTTCCGTTATCATAATAACCACAATTACCATGCGACAGTAGAAATAGGACACATAAAATTATGAAGTTTCATCAACTTACCTTGAATTGTTATTTTGAGTTATATCGGAATCAATGTAATTTTGCAACACTTTAATTTTCCGTTACCATAGCGACCACAGTTTTCATGCGACGGCAACCAAAAATGACGTGCATAATCAGCACATTGCCACCTGATCGCATACCAAGTTTCTTGAATAGTTTTGTTTGTTTTATCTCGGGATCCAGATTTACCGGACAGACAGAATGAGGGCAAAGTTGTATTATCCTTCAGTGTGTCAGTAAGAAAGCCTAAGAATGTAAATCCTTAGCGCCTGGTACTTATATATCAAGCAAAGGTGAAAAACGCTACACCTGAATTTATTGTCATAATTACAAAACAAAATAAAGAAAGTAAGTGAGTCAATCGGAACTGCCTCAGCAATTCCTGTGAAATTCCGTGGAATGATCAGACCACGGATGTACATCGAGGATCTACTTTGATAACACTGGTGATAACGTGACTCTGAGGTTATATAACATGACGCTGACGTCACAGAAACCATGTTAGCACAATAACAAGTGTGATTGCAGCAAAACAAATGGTTTGAATAAAGTTTATGTTATTTTCAATAAAACTAAAATTAAACTAAAACTACAATTAAACTTTTCGGATTATCAGAATAGTCGATTTTAACAGAGTTGAACCTATATGCTACAGAACTAATTATCTATACGCCAGTTCCCACTAACAAAATGGAGTTTTTTGGTACATAGTAATACGCGTAATTCTCCTCACATACACCCGAGCTATGATTGGATTCTCAAATTGTGGCGGACTTTCCCAAATGGTAAGTGAGTATGGCCAGGAAAGGCCACACTCACAGACTGCATACCAACCCATGGCACAAAACTAAATAAGTGTAATGTGTAATGTTTACAGACAGTCTGCATGCCTGGTTGTAAACACACGCAGATTTCCCTTTTTATTGCACGCCTGTCGCATGATAATTATTCATGTTGTATCGCACTTTTTTTTATAAAGTTTGATTATATTTAAAATTGATCACGGCATCCGACTTAATCCGTTGGTTGGTGCCTGATGCGAGTCTTTGGCTGGCCCCTTCGTGGTTTAACTTGGTTTTCATTAGCCTTCACTATCTGTGATGCAAGAGCCATTTCTTTGTTATCATAGTGTGTTGATTTGATTCGATTGTTTCTCTGTGATGATGCATTGTATTAGTTATGAAGCATCCATGAGAGTTATAGAATTTATGTTTTAACAACTGTTACAGCAGAATCTAGGGCGTTCGTGGGGATTCTGTGTTTGATCTTTGTTTTGTACTGCATTACTTAGTGACATTTCTAGTTTTGCAATCATTTTGACGAGGAAGAGAGGGCTGGATGCTTTGCTTTAATTATCTTCCTGAGGTCTTGTGACTGTTATTGTTCTGTTGATCTTTCTAACGACGCCGTGGGTTGGTCTGTTGTCTATGATTATGGTATGATCATACTCACTCGCTTTTTCAAACAATATTTTGAGTTTATAAACTAAATCGCCATAAAATACTGGCTCAGATATGTCCAATTGCAGAAGAGTTTAAAATCAATGTTGTATTTATCAATCATCTTGAGTGTCTCTACAAACTGGATCAAAATCGGATGTAAAATACCAATATAATAGCAATCCAAAAGTCAAAATTTTGAATTCTATTGAGTCAATGGAGGCCGCCATTTTTAGAATTAAATTAACTTCCAGTAAGTTTTAATAGGCAATAAAATCCAATTTCATCTCAAACTGTACATATTTTTCCAAAATAAACCTTTAACAGGAGAATCAACAATAATGCTAGCAAGTTGAAAATGTATAGCAGGAACCTAGTTATTTTATACATAGTTAATTAAGACTGTAACGTCACAGAGCCTAGAATGGCTGCCTAAATAGCTTCTTATTATCTAATTAACAAACATCTGTAACTTTTATTATTTTCCATTCGATTTTGATCGGGTTTACTGCAGATGGCATGGTTAAACAAGGGATTGTATTTGAGATTCACTTACTTTCAAGGTTGATATCCCCTTTGAGTTCCAACAGAATCTTTGCTGGAAGTTTGAGATAAATGATTTGGCTGCGTTATACATATTGTTTAATACTTTCCCAAAAAATCTAACAGCTGTCATGGATTTTTCGCTATAATAATTATACATTTATTTCTAATGGCATGAATTGGCAAGCTTTACCTTGATTTTGAGTTGATTATATTGTATGTCTATATTTAGCAACAATAGTTGTAAACTTAACTGACGTAAACGTCGTTAATGTTCAGAGGACATTTGCAACGGGATACTGCAGTAATGTAATAGCAGTGAAGGCAGTCATTCATAGAGAATAAAGGGTTACTGTACACAGATATTTAGGAAACTGGAAATAGTGACATTGAACACATACAGAACATTCGCTAGAGACAAATACAAACAATACAGCAATTAGATATGGATAGGCACATAAGGACTATAGACGCTATAAACAAGAAGTAACTAGCAAATTCAACTTTATATGAAGATATATTTACAAGCAAATCTGATCATCATGAGTAATGATTAGATATTATCCAGAATTATTAAAGCTGTATAATCTGTAACTTTTGATCTTTTAAGTTTTGAAATAAAGTTTCTATTTTTTTCAAGAATACAGTAAAAATACTCAAATTCAGGTAAACATTTCACCATTTTCGTAAATCTTAACAAAATAACACTATCAAAACAGCATTTATGTTAAAAATCAACTGTCTAGAATTATTGGAGGGACGTAAATAATTACCAATAAGACAAGAAACACCTCTTTTAATAAGATTATTCACTTTTCTTTGCAGTTTTCAGCTGTACTGGCCATATTTATTGTGAAAACATAACTTAATTCTATTTTTGCAAATGATTTAAAAAAAAAACAAATATTTTGTTTGAAAAAATGTTCATAGTTACAGACCTAGTCTCTTAAAGTTCTTTTGGCATTGATATTATATTTTTATTACTTATCCACATATTGTATTATTATTATTTTGTGTTTCGCCAAAATAACTTCGTAGTGTAGACTCCATAGGTTTAGATAAACAAAATTTTTGAGCTATAATTGTAAATATTTTTCCCGTCATTTTAATTATATGTTTTGGGTGCTCAAAAGAACTATCTGATTGAGACGGTTCTTTTGAGTACACACAACATATGTTTTAGTTTAGAAATAAGAAAATTAATTTTTGATACGCACTCTTAACTAAAGGCCTGGTACTGGTGTTTTAATTTGACTTTGTATATATCGTAAACGTTATAAAAAGTAAGTAAGGAGGCAAAGATCAGGAAACTATACAATCAAGTACCACAGCTCCCCCAGGAAAGTGACAAAAACACAATAACACAAGAGAACCAAAAGATTAGCCATTTCCCAGCAGGTGACGACAATGCTGCAATAAACAGACAAGTAAGCGTGACAATCAGGAAACATAAATAACAAAATGATCCACAAAGAATCACCGCCTTGGAACGGTCAGTAATATTATTTCTACTGGAGGGCTTAAACTAGTTTCACAGTACCAACCTCACCCTTAGTTCTGATGTGGATTGAGACACATATATATTTGGTTTGTAGGAAAGAACCCTAATTTATTCGTGATATATCTCCTAGAACATACAAATCAAGATATAAAGAAGTTACAGCAAAGATAAGGACTCAGTAGTACATAAAACTGAATACCGGAGCAAAAGAAATCCAACAGTTAAACCCCAATGGGCCAGACAACAGCCAAAGCATCATAACACACATGCCAAATTGATCATGCAGTATTACTTGACTTTTCGCTTAATATATAGGCGGCAAATTTAATATTCATATCTGGGTGTGGTTCGGCCATTTCATCTGCTAAGGAAGGGAAATCAGGTTTTATTTATAATTTTGTAAAGAGTTAATAAGCTTTTTTGAGCCGCGCAAACTTGCGTGCATTTCATGAAAATCCTAACCATATACAAACTGAACTCAAATTTATTAACCCTTAAAGCGCATAATCACAAAATGTATGTTTTTTGCCGTCCACTAAACTATTTGATGCCTCATAGATAAACAGTGTTGACCCAGATCAGACTGCTCCTATAGGAGCAGTCTGATCTGGGTCCACATTGTTTGCCTCCCTGACTAACAGTACTTATGTTAAATAGACATTTTCAGAACAAGTTATTTTGCTGGCGTTTTAAGGACTAAATAATGACTGAGGTGGGGGCACAAGATAATACAGTTACTTTTGAATAAAACCACGCCTCCTTTTCAGCTTTTACCTATGCCTAAGGTTGACTAGTCCTAATTACGCATTCATGAGGCGCCGCCTTTACAGTAAGCGAAAAGTCAAGTAATAAGAAGGTGTATGAAGGTTTGGCAGGACATATGCAGTTTATTATAACTACCAATATACTTTAAAATGGACTTTTATTTCGTTAGGGTAATTATAAAGTAAAGATAGAAGATATTATGCAAGTCAATTTGAGAGTTCTCTTCCAAATGCGTGTAATTTGGTTAACTGAATGCATATAAATCTATCGGTTTAAAAAGGCTTGGTAAATAGATTCTTAGCCAAAACGTGAAGACCAAGACGAAACGGCACAAAATTTGGCATTTTATCAGAGTATACGCTGTTAGCTAGAACAAATAAAGAATCTTTGGGGACTGAAGTACATCCTGTCCGGACTTTAACCTGTGACCCCTTGATATGTAAAATAAACCATCCATGCCTCATTGCATCAGTGCAAACAACAAACATATGAGAATGACCAAGATATCACACAATCACAGATTACAGTAATACACGCCACCACGAGGAAGAGACACAGAACACAAACACCCACAGAACAGCCGGACTACACTTAAAGTAAAGCAACAAGCTCTCTCCTGCTACCATAAGAGCCCCTAAATAATATAACTGTCCTATAATAAGTATGGTCATAGATTATATAATCGAAAAAATGATTTTTAGAATATGTAAGGCTCTAAACCAGAAAATGGGTGAATATGACCTAGAAATACAACTAACCAATGTCAAACAGAAGAGCTACTAGAACAAACAAAACACACACACACACACAGCAAGAATAAACCAAGAGCACCTTAGGTCATGAAGTGCTCGACCAACACTGAATCACAAGACTGTAGATGACCTTAATTTAGGTTTTACAATTTCAAGATGAAACTTGGATCATCATTTAACCCATATAAGCCTAGCATCCTTTTTGTGGGCATAGGCAAACAGTGCAGACCAAGTTTTATCAGAGTTTGCTTTTGTGTGGATACGCATTAGATTGTGCCACCTCATAACAAAACAAAGTGACATTTGTGCCCAGTTAAATTGGCACTGGAATCTGCTTAATCTCATAAAAAATACGTGGGCTGTATAGGAAGCTAAGCTTTTTTTCTCATGATTACATGACGATGCCAGTCAGGATGGCCTGTTTGGTTTTTCTATAAGGTGGTTCAATTATTTACCATGGATCAGCATTTTACATACTCCAATACCCAGTGTTGTAGCTGCACCATTAGCTCCTGGTAGAATATGCAACATCCTGGAGGTAGAGAAGGTCTTGTCATCAGGACCAATCAGGTGACCTGAGCCAACACTTCGCTTTTTCTTACTGCAGCTCTGTAAATAGAACAAATAGATACAATCAACTTATATCGATAGGTGCTTCTAACTTCAGGTCCCAGTGGGCCAGAATTTCTTACCTGGATGTGACTGGCCATTACATGATCCCTACCAAGTTTCAGTTCAACGCAACATAATGCTTCTGGAGATTTTATTTAAAGAATTTCAATATGGCTGCCTTAGTAGCCGTGTTAGATATCTGAATGGAATTAATATAGTATAAGTAAAACTCCATATGAGCCGTGACATGAGATTTTCAACAATGTGGTATGTGCGACCAGCAAAGGCTCAGACCAGCCTGCGCATACGCGCAGTCTGATCAGAGCCTTTGCAAGTCGCTTGAATATTCTGTGAATGTTCAGCTACTGGCTGAACAGCATTTAGAGTTTCTAGGCTTATAAGGAGGCTGCATAGGCTCGTCTGAGTCTACACTTGTCAAAAGGCCACATTGTTTGAAATCACATGTCACGGCTCATATTATCCTGATGCCGCCCACATAATTTCAGGTCAATTGGAAATGGTTTGGGAGGATATGTCCGTTAAAGCTGCATAGTCTGTAACTTTTGATCTTCTAATTTTAAAAATAATGTTTTTATTCTTCAAAAACACAGTTAAAATACTCAAATTCAGGTAAATATTTTACCATTTTCATAATGTTAACAAGTTATCACTATCAAAATAACTGCATTTATGTTGAAATTCAACGGTCTAGAATTATTGGAGGGACGCAAATAATTACCAACAAGAGAAATAAACACCTATTTAATAAGATAATTCACCTTTTCATGCAGTTTTCAGCTGTACTGAACATTTTTATTGTGAAAACATAGCTTAATTCTACTTTTACGAATGATTTAAAAAAGAAAATAATTTTTTTCGAAAATGTTCATAGTTACAGAGTATGCAGCTTAAAAGACTTTCAAGATGACTGCTATGTTGGATATCGAAGCAGAACCGTTTTATGTATTCCTTGTCTCCATGTAGTCTAGATGCGTCCCACTACGTTTTGGGTACATTTGGCATATGTTTTGGGAAGATATTTTTAAAAATACTTTCAAGATGGTTGCAACTGTTGCCATCTTTGATATCAAAGAAGAACAATTTAAGCAATCTTGAATCTCCAAGTTGCACAGATGCCTCCAGCCAGAGTTCATTTCAATACATAATATGGGCCTCGACACCAGAAAACCTGTCTTCGGGGTATGAAACAACAAAAGCTCAGAAGCTGACCAGACTGGTTGGAGTGTGGCTTTGGCGGAAAACCCCAAAGACAGGCTCTGTCGCGTCGAGGCCCATACGATTTGGAAGGAGATACTGTTGAAGAATTCAAAGATTGCTGCCATAGCACCCATTATTTTACATTAAAATATATCAATTATTGTAGTTCTGAATTATTTCTAAATATGTTGCGCTGATGCAGCCAGTCAATTTAACATTCCATCCAACATGGTTTTGGAGCATTCGGGAAATTCACATTCGAGAATCGAATCATGCCTCTGGTGTATATAAGGAGCATTACGCTTAGTACTATGTACCAAAAAGCTTCATTTGATTATGGAAAGCTAGTTCTGTAGCATATAGGTTCAGCTCTATTAAAATCGATTATTCTGCTTATTCGAAAAGTTTAATCAGCAGAATATATGAAGTTTAGGGGGATTTTTTTCAAAAAAATATCGCTATATTGAAAAAAAACATGAAGTTCATTTACAACTGTTTGTTTTGCTGCAATCACACTTGTTATTGTGTTACTATGGTTTCTGTGACGTCACGTTATATAACGTCAGCGTCACGTCATCACCCACGTTATCAAAGTAGATCCTCAATTAACATCTGTGGTCTGATTCCATCGTATTTTGCGGAATTGGCCGAGGCAGTTCCAAATCGGTTTTGGAGATGTCATTTGAAGACTTCATAATGGCTGCCATGGTAGTCATCTCAGAAAATAAAGGGAACGATTTAAACAATTCTGAATTTCCATGTTGCCTTGTTTACTCAAATTTTTAGCTCAAGTTTTAGCTCAATCGGACTTCTGGTTCAGATAAAGATGTCAAAAATGTGAAAAGATAAGATGGAGGACTGACAGACATCCGTCTTGAAATTAGGTGAGCTAACAAAGTGTATCTAGTTGAGAGACGAATAAGGCAGCATGTGAAATTGTGAAGTATATTATATAAATTATTGCAAAGCTGACAAATAGTTATTTTCTTCTGATGAATTTGCTACCTACTAATTATAGATGTTGTCATTAAAGAGGCTTGTATAGGGGGGGGGGGGGTACCAAATATCCCATATCCCTTGAAGTAAACAGGCAAGTATCACTTATAAATTGGCAAATATCCCCCTAATTAATTTTCCTAAATATTTAATATCCATGAAAGTAACGAAAATATCTAGCACAGTATCCCATATCCCTGGAAGTAAAATGGATAGTATCCTATATCCCTGGAAGTAAAATAGCGAATATCCTGTATCCCTAAAACCCATATACAAACCTCATTAAAGGTGTTCCAAATACTGGTGTTTCAAAGATGCATGATAATAGGACCAGATTTTAGTTAAGAGTGTATAACGAAAATTTAATTTTGTTATTTCTCAACCAAAACATATGTTTTGGTACTCAAAAGAACCGTCTCAATGAGACGGTTCTTTTGAGAATCCAAGAAATATGTAAGAAAATATTTACAGTTTTACGCTGACAATTTGTGTTTATATAATATAAACCTGTGAAAAGGACTATACTATTTTTCATTGAAACAGTAAATAAGGGTAAATTTATTACTGCAGTTAAAGGTGGTTTAAGATATAAACCTGTATAAATCACCCATGATTACTTGAATTAGTTCATTTTTTTGTTTACAACGGTTCTCATCTATCTTTGAATCAACAGTACCAACCTTATTTATAGTTGTGTCGACTCCAGTTGATTCAAAGATGCATTATAATAGGACTATATCATTATTCATAGAAACAGGTAAATAAATAGAGAATACTATGTGAGTGTCTTTTGATATCAAGTTTACCAGGCAAGGCTTTGAGAACGCTTGTTGACATCGTGAGGCTTGCCAAGCGATTCAACATGCGTTCTCAAAGCCGAGCCTGGTAAACCTGATATTAAAAGACGCGAACCTGGTATTCTATTTATCAGTTTACCCATTGTTGAACGCCTTCCAAACTAGCGATTATGTCGTAATTTTTGGTGTTTGTGTTGATTCAGCGTCATTAGCAACGTCATTCAAAAAGTGCAACGTCATCATGACCTGATAAAGGTAACATGCCGAAAGATAGGAAACGTTTATAAGGTCATGTTAAAACAATGCAGTTAATATTAGGCGTGACTGATAATGGTAAATATATCATACAGGTAGAGGCAGTGTAAGATATATACCTGCATAAAATATACCCATTATCCTGGATAAGCTTATATTTTTGTTTTCAACAATTCTCATCTATCTTTGATCCTAACGCTAGTATACATGTACCTGTATGAAAAAGCTTTCAAGCGTGACTGCTATTGTTAAAAAAATGAACATTCGCACACAGATCAATACCCAGAGGTCAGGATCAGCTCAAATGCTGTGATACAATGATTACCAACTATAAGGTATTGAAAACTGGCCACCCCATGGTGACCCCAAGATGAGCCATTTTTGTCCATAGAGCCATAATTTCAACAAACTTGGAAGGTCCACTAGGTGATACTACATACCCAATACCAAGACTTTTGTCCATCTGATTTCAAATGGGAAGATTTTTTTAAGTTAATCTTCAGGCTGATTTTACTTTCTTATTTGCAATTTTTTCAAAGGACGTGCATGGTGTATAAACCCAATGTGCACGTCCAGTTTTATCCTGCTAGAGACACAATCTTTTGTTCATAAACCTAGTTTTTATTTAGAAGTTTTGTTTTGTATTAAATAATGTTCCCAATCTATACGTTGAGTAATGTTGAGATGATGTCCTGTCTTTCTGGGTTAAACTAGTAATTAGCAGTGGTTAGACATATAACAGAGTGACTCCATGGCCCAGGCGATGAGTTTATATCTAGCAAACCCTTGGATCCCCAGTCTAGTACTAGAGGTAAGCATAATTGACAGCTGCCAAGCTCACTTGCCGGTGCAATTCGCTTCAAACATCGAACTCATTCACCAGAAGTGGCACTGGTGTTGTGATTTACAGCGAGCCACACCCAAGTCGCACGTGTAAAACAAGCTTCTTGTTTGCACCATTGGCTGTCAGTGTTCAAGTTGGCTGTTCCATTTTACACTCCAAAAGAGTTAAGATGATTATATTTTAAAAACAAAACTGTTTAAATTCCTAAATTAAAAATAATTTTTTATATTTTAGATATTCATAATGAAATGGAAATATAAAAAATAACTTCAATTGTTGATCTGTTCATGTAATTATAAAGACTTCAGGTATCTTCCAAAGTCTGGGCTTCGCTTACTTGAATACTTTGGGTCTCTTGCAAAGTTAACGTGAAACCCTTCGGCCTTTTCTTACTTTGCAAGAGACCCAAAGTATTCATGATTCCATGAACATTCCAAAATTGAATTCATTTCTTAAATGAATCTTTGAATTGTTAGAGTGTGTATAATAAGAAAACTAGATTATTTTTATAATGTTTATCTAACAAAACTTCAGGTACGCATGTTGACTCCCTCGTCAAAGCCTGGTCAGTATGCACTCTTGAAGCCTTGCTTTGTAAACTTGCTATCAAAATACGCAATTCTGGTATTGAATTTATCAGTTTAGTCATTATTGTTAAACTTTTCTAACTGACGACTATGAGGTAAATATCAATTTTTGCATACATTTAACGTCATCGACCTCATTTAAAAAGTGCAATAGCATGTTGACCTGATAAAGATACAGTAAAACCTGTCTTAAGCGGCCACTAAAAAGAAGACCAAAAATGGTTTTCAAGACCGATTATCGCTTAATGCAGGTCAAAAGTATTGCAGAATGCTCCAAGGGGAGCATTCTGCAATACTTTCGACCTTCATTAAGCTACCATTTGTCATTAAAATCTTTGTTTTGTCTATTTTTGAGTGGCCGCTTAAGACAGGTTTTACTGTAACTGCAGTAAATTAGACAATGTTTATCAGTTCGACTCGCTTAAATGCCGTCAATATGAGAATTAACTGATAAATTTAATTTCGATGTTATAAATTACAAACTCCGCACGCAATCATATACTGGACATGTGAGTAAATGGTATTATACTATGCACAATAAGTTTAGCAATTTCTTATGTTTCGCATCTTTTTTGCACTCATCTTTGTGCAGTGCCAATCAATTTCAATTGCAATGACGATCACAGGATCTTAGGCAAATGAAACCACGAAATTTCAGACGTCATCCTTTAAATAGACATTTGGGGAGAGCAAGAATTACAGGTGGGGCCAGTAAGCAAAAATCACATCCGTTGTAAGTAATGCTAAAATGATAAGCGTGTGATTTTTCGTTTAGTGGTCTTACATCTTCCTCATGCATCACACGCCTATAAAAACTATTGGATATGTGACCGATGAGATAGAGATTGCATGCTGAAATAAAAGCACCGCAAGCACTGCATAATACCCCGCCACTGCTGGGGGCACCAAAAGTTATTTTGTGAGATATATAATGCCTAAATAGCAACAGAACTGAGATAGACAGTGATATGACGTCCTTAGTCACAATATGTAACCTTTGATGGTCAACATATCTGTGAAGTTTCATCCAGATACTCCATATAGTAAATGAACTACAGGTCAAGAACCATTTTTCAGATCAATCAAGGGCGGATAACTCATGAACTGGAAAGGTAAGGGTGACGGTCCTTACTAAAAATATGTAACCTTTGATGTTCAACATATCTGTGAAGTTTCATTCAGATATTCAATATAGTAAATGAACTACAGGTCAAAAACCATTTTTCAGATCAATCAAGGGTAGATAACTCATGAACTGGAAAGGTAAGAGTGAAGATCCTTAGTCACAATATGTAACCTTTGATGATCAACATATCTGTGAAGTTTCATTCAGATATTCCATATAGTAAACGAACTACAGGTCAAAAACCATTTTTTAGATCAATCAAGGGCAGATAACTCATGAACTGGAAAGGTAAGAGTGATGGTTCTTTGCCACAGTATGTAACCTTTGATGTGAAACATATCTGTAAAGTTTCATTTAAATATTCCACATAGTAAAGGAACTACGGGTAAAAAACATTTTTTAATTCAATCAAGGGCGGATAACTCAAGATTGACGGTTCTTAGTCACAATATGTTACCTTTGATGTGAAACATATCTGTGAAGTTATATTCAGATATTACACATAGTAAAGGAACAATAGGTCAAAAACCTTTTTTCAGATCTATCAAGGGCAGATAACTCACAAACTGAGAAGGTCAGAGTGACGGTCCTTAGTCACAATATGTAACCTTTGATGTGCAACATATCTGTGAAGTTTCATTCAGATATCATGAACAGTTAAGGAATAACAGGCCAGAAACCATTTTTCCAATACGAAAAAGGGCAGTAACTCCGTTAAAAATGGACGGATTTTGCCCATTAACAATCCCATACCACTCATCGCCGATAACAATATGTATGCAAAATTTGAAAAAATTCCGTGAATAAATACTCAAGTTATCGATCGGAAATGGTGAGCACGGACGGACGGACGGACGGACGGACGGACAGACGGACAGACACCGAAGGGTATAACATAATACCTCGCCACACTTTAGTGGCGGGGTATAAAAATCAGCTGCCATCAATAACGTCAAAACGTAGTCATCATTGATTAAACTTCTATTGTTAATTGGCATTTCAATTCAACAGAGAATCAGTTTAAAAAGATATCATATGCTTACAATTTAACTCATCGTATGGTTGATTAAAACCTTAAGTTACTGAAAAATGGTGCGACGCATTTGCGAGATAACGGTGACGTTAGATTTTATCTTTCCGCTCGCGTACTGTAGTAGTGAAGATGTTTCATTCAACAGTATTTGTCTGAACGTGTTGGAAGGCATCAAGCAGTTTTACTTGTTAATGCGGTTCAAGAAAACTCGACTAGAAACACCGTTTAAAGGCGATAACGTAAAAGCATTAGTAAAAACGTCAAATTGTGAAAACTTGGTCTTCTATTTCTCTGAGAAAGCTCAGAAAAATGCAGCATTGCTATGCTTTTTTGGTTTTCAGTGACCAAACAATCGTTTGAAAATGGTTTTGGCTTCCTCCAATGTTCCCAAATACCCACCTCACCCGTTAGTGTTAAAATTAAACGTCACTTTAGCACGGCCGCTGCGTTTGGTAATTCTGTATTTTTTTAAATGGAAAATCTTGTCAGATGATCACGCTTGTATCTTCATGACAGCAAATGAAACTCAAGATCTGATGTGGATGAGCTCACCCATACAAAACAATTGCTAAATTTATTGTGTATAGTATAATATGTTGATAAAATACATAAAAAAGATAAGTTATGCAAATGAAATTATTAAAATGGAATATGAATAGATAAAACTATAATCAAAGAAAAATTGTGTTTTTAACGAGGTTCGAACCCACAATTCTTAGAATAAAATGGAATAATCATCTTTCGTCAGTTCTTGGGAGATAAACTCAAACATGAAGCAATGGAGAGCATTATTCTTGCACCTGACTAAACATTTCATGTGCGGATCCAGAGGGGGGGGGCAGGGGTCAAGGCCCCCAGCCCCTTGTAAAAACACTTAAATATAGGGTTTCTTAGCAAAACTGGTCCGGACCCCTGAAAAATCACAAAGCTACCAAGCTAGCATTCAATATTGGGCCATCATTTAAATGGCGTTTCGCTGGCTAGCCAATTATTGTTTATTCATAGTGATATTTGGATCTTCTATCCCCTCATCAACTAAAAAAACGTTATCAAATTTGGACCCACTCTAACAAAATTTTCTGGATCCGCGCATGCATTTTGTCCTGCCAAATCAAGTCTTACTTACTTTTCTATAGAAATCAGCACCAGAGACTACAAGCTGATGGTCGCTCATTCCCTGAAGCTCAGAGACGTCCTTGTTAAGCTTATTCTGTAAATCCATAATCAGTGCATGTCTTTGATCATGGTCACTCATGGACCTAAGTTCATGAATACTGCGTATGTTGTTTGTGTATAGAAAGTAGAAGATTGCTGTCATTCCTGTCAAAGAGTGTAGGCTTCCAGTGTTTTGTTTTGCCTGAAGTTGCTGTGTGTTCAAGCTGCTGTGATACAAAAGTTCCACAATCAGAGTATTTCTCTTGTTTTCTGTACTCATGCTATCCAACTCTTTAGCAGATCCCAACTTCTTATTAACCATAGGACCAGTTAAGCAAAAATAATTGCGTAAAATTGTGATTATTTTCATAACAATCAGTTTAAACATATGTTTTAGGTGCTCAAAAGAACCGTCTCATAGAGACGGTTCTTTTGAGTACCCACAACATATATTTTGGCTGAGAAATGGGAAAAATAATTTACAGTTACCCTATTATATGCGGGGCCTGCCTGACTAAACATTTTGCAATGCCAAATATAGTCTTACTTACTTTTCTATAGAAATCAGCACCAGAGACCACAAGCTGACGGTCGCTCATTCCCTGAAGCTCAGAGACGTCCTTGTTAAGCTTATTCTGTAAATCCACAATCAGTGCATGTCTTTGATCATGGTCACTCATGGACCTAAGGTCATGAATACTGCGTATGTTGTTTGTGTATAGAAAGTAGAAGATGGCTGTCATTCCTGTCAAAGAGTGTAGGCTTCCAGTGTTTTGTTTTGCCTGAAGTTGCTGTGTGTTCAAGCTGCTGTGATACAAAAGTTCCACAATCAGAGTATTTCTCTTGTTTTCTGTACTCATGCTATCCAACTCGTCAGCAGATCTCCAACCTGTTATTGTCAAGGCGCTATTAATATCTGTAATATGTTCAGCCGTGGCGTCAAACTGTGGAGCATATACAAAGTGAATACTAGGTAAGTGTCTTTTGATAAAGTTAACAGGCAGGGCTATGGGAATACATGTTGAATCGAGAGTCTTGCTGAGTGATTCAACATGCATTCTAAAACATCATAATGACCTCATAAAAGCACATGCTATGAGATAGGCAAGGTTTATCAGAGTAGCGTGAAACAATGCAGTTAATAGGAGAGGTAAACTGATAAATTGCTACATATTAGTTGAAAACGGAGTCACAATATCATAAAATTAACTTGTAAAATGTGGGCATTTGAAACATGCAGATCAGTCTACACACTGGACTATTAGCGTAGTCAGTTGGCAAAAGCCATTTTGATGGACTCTCATAATGCTACAGTGAATCTAGAGAAGAGATGTGCAAGGCTTTAGTATCACAGTACAGTCCCTTTGGTTTAAATAGAGGATCTTACATGAGTGCTCATGTTTTATTGAATTTATTAAACGAGTTGGGGAAAAGAGATAAAATGCGAGGCTTGCCGAGCATTTTATCTCTTTTTCGCAACGAGTTTAATAAATTCAATAATACAAGAGCACGAATGTTAGATTCTATTTATCATATGACAAATACTTTGAAATCTCATTTCTGGCGTAAAAAATTATAATTACGTCATTATGTACGCAACGTTGTTATGGACGTCATAACGTTTCCCGAAAATTGATAAACCACTAGTGGTTTACAGATTTTATTGCATGGCGTTATTTCACTCCCAGACGCGACGTCATGTGATAAACATATTTATTCACATTTTCATTTATATAGTAATATACAAATATACAGTTTACAATACAATCATGATGGGATTCAGAAAAAAAGTAAAGTCCCTTTATAATTCTATGTTTAGGGTCCATTGGAATGGACAGTGTTATAAGTGGATCATGTAAAAGGACAATTTTACAAAAAGGACAATGACCATTTTATGTACATTTTCTTACAACAGTTTTATAAAATTCCTTGGTAAAGAATTAGGGTGCCAAACATGACTGTGGTGTATCCAAATGTGCGTTATAATGAGGTATGTTATAATGGGACTGTAATGTACTGTAAAGCTGAAATCTAAGTACACTTTAGTATTGCAATTAGACCATGGTTTCGCAATATCTCAATCAAAACAGCATTAACCCAAGCAAGAATCAAAGGGTGGTTTCACAATACAATATACAATTATTGATTATTGAGGCAATGGGCATTATGATATGTCGACCTGAGAATCACAACCCAGTTCAGGAATAGATACAATCAAGTGGGACACCTGACCCAGGACACCACAAGTGAAAGTGAAAAAAGCACAAGAAAAGGTCATACACAAGACAGTTACCAAGAGGTCAGCCCTTTCCCAACAGGTGACCACAAGACTACAAAAACAGACATCATAGACAGCAAAGACACAAAAGATCCACAAAAGAAGCACTGACTTAGGACCAGGGATGAAGCGAGTACTAAGAAAAAAGTACTTGAGTAAGTACTGAGTACTGACTGTTTTGAAAGTACTCGAGTAAGTACTGAGTACACATTTTGTAAATGTACTTAAGCAAGTACTGAGTACTTTAGAAAAATACTCATGAGTATATCTGAGTACTATGAGTACTATAAAGTATGCAATGAAAATTTAAGACAAAAGCCAAATTTAATATCTCAACAGGCTGCAGATATTTATAATATTAACAAGCACATACAGAGTAGTGACATCTAAGATTCAATAGATAAAACCTGCTACAAGTTATAACCATTTAAGCACTAAATAAAACAATAGCTGATTCTGATAACTCTGCAGATCCAGATGTGATGGCTCAAATTGAGCCATCTCATCTGAATCTACAGTGTTTGTCTTCTAGATTTAGATTGCTGCGCTTTATGTGCTGAGCTTGAGAACAGTTCTGTTCTGTTTTAAGAATTATATTATTCCTGATATTATCATTGTTTTTCACAACTGGACTGGGCACTTCATTGTTACACCTTATCATCATCAATCTTTCAAATGTTTCATCCTTTAACCTACACCTGTCTGATCTGAATACCTTGCCACCTGAACAGCCTTTCAACAGCAGCTGAAGATCAAATATCAAACAGTATAGATCATAATCAGACTGTCCTGATCTGGGTGTGCACTGTTTGCTCAGGTATATATCTGTCCCAATATTTGGGGTAAATACAGTGTCTTATCTTTGCAGCAAGTGTGACAAATACAACAATATATTAATTCAAGTTCATTGTAGAAATTCAAAATAATGTTGCTCCTGGCCAATTATATGTAACATTAGGCCTTTAATCAAGTCCATTGTTAATAAAGAAGTCAACGTGGCCACACTAACCTAAAAAGCTTGATACACTTTTTTTCTAAATATTAGGATGTGGCTAAAAAATAAAGTGTTTCTCAGGCCACTTTTATGGAAAACAGATGAGACAGGTAGGTTTTTTATTTAAATTTCCCAAAAAAACAAATGAGGCCACTTTTTCAAGTCTGAAAAAGACAGATGAGGGTCATTTGAAACAGATGAGGGAGGGCCAAAGAAACAATTAACTTATTTTCCTGTCTGATTGAAATTTTAATAAAAAGTACTCAGTAGTACTCATAATGTACTCATGAGTACAGTGTCTTTTGTACCATTACTTAAGTAAGTACAAGTACATGTACTCATGAATTTCGCTAAGTACAGAGTACAGCTAAGTACTGAAAAAATACTCGAGTAAATACGAGTACAAGTACGAGTATGAGTATTCCATCCCTGATTAGGACAGTCAGTAATTATATAACATTTTTTGAGGCTTAAACGAGTTTCACAGCGACAACTTTACCCTTATGTCTAATTTGGATCAACACACACACACACAAATGTTTGGTTTGCATTAAGGATTACTTACTTCTCCAGGAATTATTTCCTCAAACATATGAATCAAGATATAAAAAGGAAATAAAGCAAAGATAACAGTACATAGAACTGAATACCCTAGTAAAAGAAATCCAACAGTAAAAACCCGGTGGACCTTACAACAGCCAACGCATCAGGCCTAAAACATCTCATCCATAGATAAGTCTTTAAGTCAGAGCCATCATAGAGTCTAAAGTCCACCCCGCCGGTGCAAAAATAAAGAGGAAAGCAAAGTCACCAACAGTGATTGGGATGACCACCAATCGTTCAGTTTGATGCATTAGATTAATGTTATAGTCAATCTATTTATAATGAGAAATTATTTTGATAAACTGCTTTCAAAAATTATAAGCCAAAATCTTCTTCAACTTATACATTAAGTCACCATAGAACTCAGGTTCAGAAAGTCCTTAGCGCAAGAGATTTAAGTCTGACATGGAATTTAGATACCAAATCATAGTATCAGCGATACAATTTTATAAAGGTTTAGCTAAGGTTATAATACTAATAGCCTTGGTTAAGAAGTTTCTGAGTTAGCAAGGACCTGGGACAGTCTTAATGAAGGGTTGCCCATAAAAATGGTTGAAGAAAAGTTTCCAGGAAAATGATATGTTCATGAAAAAGATAGAAGGTTCAACTCTCGAAATATCCACAAAAGTGTTTTTCTCATTGGACCAGTTGAAAAATATGGCTTGAAAGCTCTGGTCTGCTATTCAACATTTAGGAAATAAAAATAGTCTTACTGAAGTGTTTTCCCCCATGTGACCAAACTGATCCTTTTGCATATGAATGTAGTTTTACATTACACACATCATATAAAAACGACATGATTGATCAGAAGGGGGGAGGCTGTCAAAATGCTAAAAAACAATTTATTATAAAAGCTCTTTTTTTGCTTTTTTGTACAAACATGTAGCTTAAAATCAATTTACAACGGCATGTATACAATGTGTAGTTATGATACACGTCAGTGAACCTGTCATACTGATTGAACATGAAACAAAACAGGCATAATCTATATGTAAGACATTTACTGGTAGTAGTCAAAAGTCATGGATAACATACTTATTTACAAGAAACAATGAAATCTTCTAAACCCGGATTTTATGCCAAGGTATCATCTTCCTCTCGAGTTGAATGCTGCAAACATAATAATTCCAAGTATTTAGATGAATACCTGGTGTAATTTGTCTTTCTGTGAAATAAAAGTTGATCGCAAAAAGTACCTCCACACCCTAAACTCTTTGGTCCTGGTATTAATATACATAGTTTTCAAAATATTTTTATTTTGCTAGAAGCTATAAACGTAAGGGTTTGATTTAAGCACAACATTATAGTTGTTATCTATGTATATTCTAGTCACAGGCTCTCAAAATTTGGGCAGATTGAATAGGAGATTGTCTGGGGTCCTTTATTGCAGGTATTTCAGTCAGTAACATGGCTGAATGCTCTAGAAAATCGGATAAGTTGAGAGATATAAACTCCATAGGATGTAGAACAGGGAACATCACCATCTAAATATGGGAAATTGCCAATTTCAAAATCAAACTAGTCACGTTTATCATAAATTTTGGTAGAAACAATACCATAAGAAATGGACAAATACGAGTCCCAAAACGCAACTTCGGTATCAGAGGTATTAGTTTTATTGCGCACGGGCTCTGAAGGGTATATTTGACTTACCATATTGTTGAAATAAACATTTTTGATGTTAAAAATAATTATCCAACCATCTGGACGTAGTGTTAAAAGCTTTAATAATATCAGCCATTTTATCATCAGAAAGAGACATCATAAAGTCCCTCTCATTACAAAACAGGAATAAATCAGCTCATGCAGGCGAGCACAATAGGAATAACAACTACTTGTCCATACAACTAAAAGCCAAATCGAACTAAAACAGTCAGACTCTGACAATGGGTCCCACATAATGCTGTCAGTGAAAAGGGCATATCAGTTTTGGGGACAATCTTGATTATCGTTCATCAGACAACCCCATGCCATGTTCGGAAATACACAATATTTTGATGAAAGTAGTAGTTTGGAAGAAATTGGGTGATAAATGACCAAGTTAGCGAGTCCATACGAGACCTGTTTCATGTTTGTTTTAACAGATGTGAATTTCACTTTTTGCGATTGCATATAAATAAAACAAACTCATTTTGTTCTCTTATAAATAACGGACGTGTCCCTGGTATTGTCAAATAGACTAAATTGCGACTCCAAGTATAACCATAAAATAGTGGCCCAATATATATCCTCACCCCACTTAACTGATTTTAAGCGCCAAAAAGGGTGCATTTTTCATAAAAATGCGTATTTAACTGTGCAGTTTTCTTTTATGTTTAGGGGAACTTTCAGTCTATTATTCAAATGAAAAAAACAGCTTCTGTGCGCACGTTTTTGTTTGAAAATGGGCTTATAAGTTCTATATACAAGTGCCCAAATGGGTATTTCATGTATAAAATGTGTTCTGGAAGAATTATGAGTAACAAATTCACAAAACTCACAGCCGACTCATATTCTTAGATATTGTAAGAATATATCGCCGATAAATCTGATCATAAAATATTGCATTCAAGTATTTTGCACCTATAAATATGGTAATATTATACAAATATTGACTTCAATGAGGTAGACATGAGGATTTATCTACCAAACAAAGTCAATATCACTTTTTAGGGTAGATATAGTACAAGATGATATGCGAATGACATCACGCAAATACTGATAAACATGGCTCATCATCGGTGGATATCTATGCTAGCCAGCCTATAGATGCGGATTATGTAATTTTTAATGTTTTGCATCAAGAAATGCAAACAGCTGAAAATAAGGGATTCAGCTTAGGCAATAAGATTATATTTTTGTAAACTCTTCAATCCTTGCTTATTTGCAAAATGAAATTACAAAACAGAATTAGAACATTGTTCTTTTTCGAAACCACAATCTACTTGATTTGGTTCTTCTGAAAAAAAAACAGATGCCCCCCCCCCCCTTTTTGTGTCAGAAAGATCCAAATGCCATTAAACGCAATTTCAATTTGAAATAATGGGAGACATTCTTCAGCAAACAATCAATTTCATATCCATCAAAGATATCTTGCCAATATGATGTAGTAAACTATTGCAATATCATCATTAGGGAAAAGGTAAATGATATATTATTTCCATCATAATGGAAAATACATGTTACATCTTAATCACAAGCACATCTTCAGACCTTGACAAAAAACCTGCAAAGTTCCAGAATTCTGGCAAAAGTTGTAGGAGAAGTTACGTTCATAAAATACCAGTGTCTATATGCTAGGTAGAAGTCGAGCCCAAAAATGACTAAGTTCAAACTGCTATAAAAGTAACAAATAATAGTCTGTGGATTGCAGCAAATCCACATGCACATCTTCAGACTGACCAAAACAATTGCAAAGTTTCAAACAGTTCCAGCTAGAATTGTAGGAGGAGATGCGTTCACAAGATACCCAGTGGATATATGTTTGGTACTAATCGAGCCAAAAGATGACTTGGTTCAAACTTCTGAAAAGTCACGAAAATTAATCTGAGAATTACAGGCAAATGGCACGCACATTTTCAGACATTGACAAAAACATCTGTAAAATTTCAAAAATATCAGGATAAAATTGTGGAATTAATTGAGTTCACAAGATTGGACACAATTTGTGACATGCAGTCAGATGGATGGACGGACGGTCAGACGACCAGACAGACGCACAGGGGAAAACAATATATCTCCCGATCCTGACGGGGGTAGACATAATAATAGAGAAAGTAACTTGAGGTTGAACAGAAAATAATGCACCTGTAGTGTACTTACAGCATCACAGGCGGATGAGCCACTGGGACACACATGCACCAGGCAGTCAAAGACGACATTGTCGCTGTTATAAAACTTGAAGACGTAGACAACAGCCCAGTAACGTTTAATGCCGTAAACACCAGTATCGATATTATCAAAATTACTGCCCATTAAGCTCCTGTCTACAGCACACCTGAAATTATATAATGCTAAACATAATTGAAAGACAGAAGGTTTAAGAGGTATTTTTGAAGTGTTTTAAACCTACAAACGGATCTACTCACAGTTTTATATACACTGACCCAAAATGAAAACTTTACATAGTACTGAAAAGTATATATTTTGATGATAAATTAAGTTTCGGGGTTAATTTTTTCGATCATCGAATCTTAAATGCCTTATCGATGTCTCTGAAAAATTTTAGGATGAAAATCATAAATTGCATAATTTTTATGAACAATTCAGTTCAGAGGGGTCAAAATGAAAATTTCTAAAAACAATTAAAACAGTCAGACAGATTTTGGAAACAAGAAATTACTGACTGCGTGCTTTAAGTGATGTTAAAAAGATCATCAGTAACCAGTGTGACCTCCATTTTTACGAATGCTAAGCAGAATACGTCGCCTCTTTGAATTTACCTAACGTTGTATGAGGACGTTAGGGATACGTATGTAATGCTAACAAAGGTGCATATTGGAGTCATTTGACGCATCCATTTGATGGTTGTACCTGACCCTCTGACCCAGTTCATCCTATACGTGTTCTTTGGGGTGCATGACCCGGGATGAAGCAGGCAAAGCAAGAGGTTGGCGTTATTTTTAGCATGGAATTATGTGGTTATTTACGTGTTGTGTGAGGCCTTGCATTGCCATGCTGGAAAATGCCAGGCCCGTTATTTTGCACGAAATGACTAATTATCTTTTGTGCATGAGCCCCGTAAAGACGAGCAATAATGGTTGCCGTTTAAAACGATTACGTTGGTGAGTTAACGCGTTAACGTGACAAGGACGTAGCGTCGTCACACGTGTGCGACCAGGTCTTGCACGAACTCTGACGTACCCAGTTTTGTTGTACCGGTTCATAAGATAATAAATAGTCTGTCAAGAGCAGCCAAAATGGTGCGCGATATCATTTACCGTAGACCCCGCAATGAGCACGCCAATAACTTGGTTTCTTTAATCTTTGGAAAGACGTACCGTCACTAAATGGAAGCGTTTTGTAACAAAAATCTATTTTTTATTACCAGTTCTCAGCTGCAAATGTTTTCTTGTCAGTTTTTAAGCTGTTAATGACACTTGAATAGACCTGGGATTTGAATAAAGATTGCATAATCGTTATCTGCGACGAAGTCTCGAGAAGCATGCGTAAATCTCACAACAACATGTATACTAACAAAACAGTTATTCAAAGAAATGAAGTGTAAAGTTTTCATTTTGGTTCAGTGTATGTATTATATCATACCTCTAGTTAGAAGTATTAAAGGATCATTGAC
Source organism: Loripinus fragilis (assembly GCA_964019695.1). Taxonomy (NCBI): domain Eukaryota; kingdom Metazoa; phylum Mollusca; class Bivalvia; order Lucinida; family Lucinidae; genus Loripinus; species Loripinus fragilis. The sequence continues at coordinate 65,620,030 of OZ026514.1, read as the reverse complement.
GGTTTGGGCCTTATACGCCTAATTTTCTGATTCCCAGAACGCTGCTTTTGAGCTTCTAGTGTGGTGCATGTAGTATCAGTGCAATAGGTGAATCTAATGGTAAGAGCCAGCTAGCAAAATATTTTCAAAATTCTTACGCACACGAGAGTTATCACGGGTAGAAAGGGGAGGGGGTCTGATATTTCGTGAAAATTAAAAGTGCTTTAAAAAGTGATTTCTGCACGTTTTCTTGATTTATTTGGTAGGCTTGGTGATATCTATTGAACGTATTAACGAATCACGATAATTGATGATATTAGTTTAAAAACAAAATATGTTTTGTAATAAAATGATTTTGGGGAGATTATTTAGAAGTTACCAGTACATTTTTGACTACATGTACCGTAAATATTACAAAACTGAAAGCTCAACAAAAGAAATAAATATTTTTGAAGAAATGAAAGTGTCCCATTTAGCATTGGAAAGTAAAACTGATTCTAACTAGATTATTTGAATATTACTTTTGCTTTGTTTAAAGGACACAGCATGTTAAATGTATTTAAAGCGTCAGAATATTTATGGTTTTACTTGACTTTTCGTTTACTGTAAAGGCGGCAGATTTAATATTCATATCTGGGCGTGGTTCGGCTTTTTCATCTGCTAAGGAAGGGAAATCAGCTTCTATTTATAGTTTGGTAAATAGTTATTAAGCTTTTTGAGCCGCGCAAAGGTGCGTGCATTTCATGAAAATCCTAAGCGTATACACACTGAACTCACATTTATTAACCCTTAAAGCGCATAATCACAAAATGTTTGTTTTTTGTCGTCCTGAAAAGTATTTGAAGCCTCGTAGATAAACAGTGTGAACCCAGATGTAGGAGCAGTCTGATTTGGGTCCCCAATGTTTGCCTTCCTGCTTATGTAAAATAGACGTTTTCAGATGCAGTTATTTTGCTGGCGTTTTATAAACTAAATAATGACTGAGGTCGTGGCACAAGATGATACAGTTACTTTTGAATTAAACCACGCCTCCTCTTCAGCTTTTACCTATGCCTTAAGTTGACTTGTCCTAATAACACATTCATGAGGCGCCGCCTTTACAGTAATCGAAAAGTCAAGTAATATATATATATGCATGTATATCCCTATATGAGCCGATATATTGAACACTAAAGTATTTACCTGTTATAACTCTTTGCATGCCAGTGGATAATTTTGTCGTCTGCCAATAGCCTTTTGCAAACAGTTTGAACCCAGATGAAGACCAACAGAATGTCGGTCTTGATCTGGATCCAAACTGTTTGACACTCTGATGGTGGTCCTGGGTGGTTTATTTTTAAAAACTTAATTTTGAAGAAAGTCAGCAGACGAAAATAAAAAAAAACATGAACATTTCCCAAGCATGCAAATAGATATGTACAGGACGTTTGCAAAATAGTGTTTCATTTAATAACAGTGAGATTTGTTCTTATGAAAAAATGCATAAACCCTTGCTAATTTTACTTTTAATCTTTAAGTACTTTATATTAAACTAGCACATAATACAAAGCAATTTAGGAGGATGGTTCTAGAGAACATCATTACTGTCATTAATTTCTTATTAGGTAGAAAAGGCATTTTATGGGCTTAGGTCCTGGGTTTTTGGGCTGCTGAACATCTCCCCCCCCCCTTGTGCCAGCAAGTCACTTCCATACAATGTGTAAAATATGGTAACACATAAACGTGCAAAAGCTTTTGCTGACACACGGGGGGAATGATATTTTAAAAATGTTTTCGGATTTCTATATATCTTAATGTAAAACTGATTGTTCTACCCACAATTTTACATCTTTGAAGCATTTAATATCGAAAACGGATTTCACAACCATAAAGTACATAGGTCAGGGTAGCTTCAAGGTGAAGAAAGGGACGATTGACAAACTTTTATTTTTACTGAAAACCATAGGCATTTACCCATAGCAAGTGTCAATGATCCTTCCTTCGATTGGTTTCAGAGAAAAAATACACTAAAAAACTTCTAACATAGGTAGATACGATGCTGGCTTCGCCCCGTTTTGACGAAATCAAAATGGCTTTAGCTTTGTTTGAACATTTCTACCAATAAATCATTTTGAGAACCAACTGCACATTATCTGAAATTAGTCTGAAATAATTTTGCTTATTAAGACATCCTGCATTTCAAAATGAATGATAATTGTTGTTTAGGGAAAATATAGAACTGATTATCTTCCATTTTAACCTAGTCTGGGAAAGAGTAAAATATTGATGGTTGGACTACCCGATCATGTAAAGCATGCACCGTTAGTGCGATAAAAAAATTTCAGCGAGATTGTTCTGTCGAAAATCTTCAGCATCAATGGTGTGATTGTTATACTTACCCTTTCTTTAGTTAATTTAAAAATATGCCAATTTTAAGGTGCATTGTTCTAAAAAATGAAGTTAGTATGACCAGAAAATGCCACAATCACACGCTGCAGACTAACCCACGGCACATGAAGAAGAAACATTATATACTAACAGTCACATAACATCAAAAGCAATTAAAGCAAAAGTAGGCTGTGCTTCGGTGTGTTGTAAGGTAAGGTATTGGTTAGTGTCACTTATTCTTGGGTAACTAAACGCTCCTTTTCTTTGGGTCGTTTTATAAATGACTTGTGTGTAATGTCTAAGACGAATAGAATAGTCTAATTACTTTTATCATATGACGTCGCGTCTGGGAGTGAAATAACGCCATGCAATAAAATCGATAAACCACTAGTGGTTTATAGATTTACGGTAAACGTTATGACGTCCATAACAACGTTGTGTACATAATGACAAAATCATAACGTTTTTACGCCAGAAATGAGATTTCAAAGTCTTTGTCATATGATAAATAAAATCTAACATTCGTGCCCTTGTACTATTGAATTTATTAATCTCGTTGCTGAAAGAGATAAAATGCTCGACAAGGCTCGCATTTTATCTCTTTTCCCCAACTCGTTTAATAAATTCAATAAAACATGAGCACTCATGTAAGATCCTCTATCTTTCCAACAGCTGTATGTAAGTCAGTTTCACTTTGCTAAAAAGAGGGTCATGTCCCCCTAGGGAATTTTGCACACATATCATATCTTGAAAAAGCCGCATCTTTTAAGAGATGATCGCACTCTGTGCCCCGGGCGTTAATCTCTGACAGCTTGATACCTATGTTACTGTAACAAACTATGAAAAAAAGCAAAATGAAAGTTTGGGCTACAGAAAGAAGACATTGAACTATCTAATTATTCAAATTTCTTAGGTAGTCTGCAAGCTGGTTGCCTAAGCTACATAATACAGCATTTGAAACAAAAATTACAGCTCCCAATGATGTTATATGCATTACATAGATTAAATTTCCATTTGAAAATTAAAATTGTGACTAACATCATTTAATTTTACAGCCGATTTGTGCCGTTTTTCAAATGTCTTTGATACTCATTTGACTAATAGAAAAAAGTTTGCTTTTCTATCTAAAATATTTATCTCATATGAGCTGTTAAACAACCCTACCTCCAATTTTAAGTATCCTATTTTGATATCTATTATTGAAGAAAAATATATGAAAATATTTGACACTGGTGGATATCTTACATTTTTTAGACTTTCTAGCTAATGCAATAAAGAATCATAGTTTGTTTGTTTGTTTGTTGCTTTGCGTCCCCAGTCAATAGCTATGGTCATGGCGGGATGGTCAGTTCACCTAACCACACTTTTACCTGGGCAAGCTTGAACAAGCAGTTAACCAGTACTTTGCTTGTAACTGACAACAACCCTTATTGAATAATTCATCGGAAGGGAGGAGAATGACCGTAGAAATTACTTCATGATCAATCCCCAAGAAAGTATGGGACCGGTCCGGGATCGAACCCCTGACCCATGAATCTGAAAGAATCATAGATTTGCAAGTTTGATATCAGGACCAAAGCACGCATTTAAGTAAGTAACACATGTCACATGGCCTAATAAATGAGCAAGGAAATTGTCTTGATGTAAGAGATGATATTTCAGACAATATACTATTTTTTGCACGTTTTCTTATAAATCTCTAGCCTCTGGTGCCTTAATCTTGGGAATTATAGTCATTGCTGATAACAAGCCCATGGACTTATGCTACAGATGTTAAATATATTCTTTTTTGGCAAAATAATCACCCATTTCATCACAACCAGTAGAATCATGACATAGTATTAGGACTGCAAACTGTGTACAGTCCTGTTCCATCCCACTCCTTGGGACCGCAGTGGCTCAGTGGTAGAGTACTTGACTTGAGACCAAAGAGCCGCGGGTAAGAGCCTCACCGGCGTCACTGCGTTATGTCATTGAGCAAGACAAACTAATCCTAGCTTTGTACTGGTTCAACCAACCCAGGAAGACCCGTTCCTACATAACTGAAAGATTGTTAATTTGGATTGAAAGAATCAAATCAAACAAAACAAAAACACCCACTCCCCTGGGAATCGGGCAGACATATCCTATCTTAAAGAACAATTTAAGCAGCATCAAATAAGAGATGTTTGCACTCATTTATCCAGGGGGTAACCTGAACCATTCAGTTACGTATGTAATCATATCAATTTAAGAATAAATGTATTGAAAGTCTGAGAAAAAAAGAAGACATTACGCTATCTACACTGAACCGAAGTTATAAGTAGCCACCATACAATTTTTGCTCCCGTTCAGAAAGTAAAAATCGCTTTTCCAAAATTAAAATTCTATGAAAAGGTCCAAGGCTTTGTCGAGACTCTGCAAATTATGTCATTTCAAAATGACTGGTAGATCATGCACAGACGAGGTCCGAGTAAAGGTACCATCATTTCAAAAAGTCACACTTTTTAATGTGATACAAACTATTCATCAGATACGTTATCCATTTATATTTTAATTAGTTTGAAGATGTTTATAACAGCTGTGATATAAGATGAAAAGAATCAAAAGTTTTTTTGACAATTGAACACTCAATTTCTCTTCTACGTTAACATGAAGACAGCCACGGTCAACAATTTAATCAAAAGATTTTTAGCTTAACCATGCAGTTTACATAGTCACTTTGCATTGCTCTGTACGCTTTATTATCAGCGGCACAGCAGTGCAATTTTCAGGGGTTCTTCATTATGAATTTGCGTCACTGTTCTGCATAAAAATTAAATGAAATCTTTAACAAATGTCATTTAAATGACCTTTAAGGTTTCACGTTAAAATCGGAAGTAGATACCAAAATTAGTAAAAACTATCGTAAGAAAATGCGCTAATCAAGTTGTACGGTGTTTTGTCAAAGATATTAACATAAAATAAAACATATACAATGATTTTATTATGTGCAGCTGATGTTTTTCGAAAATTTCAGAGAATTCGGAAAATCATCAATTTTTAAAAATTCATAAAAAATCTGTCATAAGCAAAATGCCAAGTGTCTGGTGTTTTTCAAGTCGACTAGGCAGGCTTGCAATCACCTGTACTTGAATTCGATACAAACTGCACTCAAACTGCTTATTTTCTTCAAAAAATTGATTTTTGCATTTTTGAACCCAAAAATTGTGAAGTACTCGAAAATTCTTCCAAACCACAGCTTATCTTTAATCCATTACAACGCGCATACTTGGGCAAAAATTCATTTCAAAAGCACTAGGCCTTAGTCAGAAAAAAATAAAATTTAAAAGTGGCTACTTAGAACTTCGGTTCAGTGTATTTACAAGAGGTGTTTCATGTTTATTTGAACGAATTTGAAAATGCCGTTACTCATTTATTTAACGTTATATTGAGTAATAGTTGATTTCCATAGATAAGTATGATCTCCAGAAATATGCAGTCATCAAAAAAAAGAGTAGTTCTTATTTTTTTCTGGTTTGAAACAGTCTCTGAAGATGAGTAGTCAAATTACAAGCGTTTAAAAATGCTGTCTGAAACGAAATGAACTAAATCTTTCTCCAACAATTTCTCTGGAAGATATGAGGTTTTTCTCTTGGAACCTTTTTATCTATTGTACATAGATAATTAAAGTATGTTCTGTAAGAAAATAAAGCAGTCCAGTTGCATATTTTTGTTTTGGAAGCGTCTTTCATTCAAACCAAATATCTATGTGTCTTGATCCACATCTGAATTAAGGGTGAGGTAGGCGCGCCGTGAAACCGGTTTAAGCCCCCTAGTAAAATATTTTACTGACTGTTCCAAGGCGTACTTCTTTTGTGGATCTTTTCTGTTTTTGTTCTGTCTTGTGTTTGCTATGTCTTTGTGCACGTCTGTTTATATGTGCCTTGTGGTCACCTGCTGGGAAAGGGCTGACCTCTTGGCTCTAGTTTGTGGAGTCTAACTGTGAGTTTGTCACTTTCCCATTGGTATCCTGGATCAGGTGTGGTACTTGATTGTATCGATTCCTGATCTTTGCACCCTTACTTACTTTCTGTAGCTCAAACTTCAAATTTCTTATTCTCAAATTGATATAGTTACAAATGTAACAAGCTGCTATTACTTGACTTTTCGTTTACTGTAAAGGCGGCGCCTCATGAATGCGTAATTAGGACTAGTCAATCTTTAGCATCAGTAAAAGCTGAAAAGGAGGTGTGGTTTTATTCAAAAGTAACTGTATCATCTTGTGCCACAACCTCAGTCATTATTTAGTTCTTAAAACGCCAGCAAAATAAGTGCATCTGAAAATGTCTATTTGACATAAGCAGGGAGGCAAACATTGTGGACCCAGATCAGACTGCTCCTACAGGAGCAGTCTGATCTGGATTCACACTGTTTATCTATGAGGCTCCAAATACAGTGAAGTTTAGTGGACGACAAAAAGCATACATTTTGTGATTATGTGCGTTAAGGGTTAATAAATGTGAGTTCAGTGTGTATACGGATATGATTTTCATGAAATGCATGCACGTGTGTGCGGCTCAAAAAGCTTATTAACTCTTTACCAAATTATAAATAAAACCTGATTTCCCTTCCTGAGCAGATAATATAGCCGAACCACACCCAGATATAAATATTAAAGTTGCCGCCTTTACAGTAAGCGAAAAGTCAAGTTATACAGGCTAACGACAGGACTAACAGAGTTCAAACATCTCTTATTCGATGCACGTTGATTTTTATAGAAGAATTAATATGTCTTCAGAATTCCAAAGGGGATTGATATGGAGCGCTGCAGGTCCTTACTCAGCTTGAAGTCAAAATACTGTTTGATGATTCTACTTATTACGATGATGATGATGCCAAAGAAGCAGACACAATGATGGATGTTGTATATGAAGTAGACTCCGATGATGATTAATTTTGAATATTTACATTTAACATGAATATGTATTAACTGCCCTGTTCAAATGTGAAACAGAAGTTTCTGTTTGTGTCGCTATATATTTTAGCATTTTACATATCAAAAGATATATGAAAGCAAGTTTATTTATAATATGTGTAACAAGTATCTTTTGGTTTGATAGCATGCACTGAATATAAATTCTACGGTTTAGGCACCAATGACAATAAATTTATATGGAAACATGAAAAATATATTCATTCTTTCTGAAACCCTATCTCTTACGTTTAGACAATACTCTTGCTAACTCATTTTATCAGTGACCCCTAATATAAACTGAATTATTTCAACATGACCTAATAAACGTTTCCTATCTCACGGCATGTTACCTTTATCAGGTCATGATGACGTTGCGCTTTTTGAATGACGTCGCTAATGACGCTGAATCAACACAAAAATTAAAAATTACGTCAAATAGCTAGTTTGAAGAGTGTTCAACAATGGGTAAACTGATAAATAGAATACCAGGTTCGCGTCTTTTGATATCAAGTTTACCAGGCTGGGCTTTGATAACGCATGTTGAATTGCTCGGCAAGCCTCGCGATGTCAACAAGGGTTCTCAAAGCCTTGCCTGGTAAACTTGATATAAAAGACACTCACCTAGTATTCTCTATATACCATGTAACATATGTAATGCTCTATGATATTTAAAACTTGGTGACAACTTGCCGATCTATAATTCATTATCATACAAGCCAACTTAAAGAACCTAAATAATATTAGACATCCAGCAACTACAATTTATTTTTAAATTTCTAATTACATTTTCTTTATTTGATATATAGTAATGCATGTATCAAGCTGTTTGAGATTAACGCCCCAATTAAAAAAGAGAGTGCAAACATCCCTATTCGATGCAGCTTGAGTTGTTCTTTAAGAAGGAATATGTCTGCAAAATTCTCTGGAGAAAAATAAAAAATTTAGACATATCATACGTAAAGACAATGGGACTCCCTATTTATTACGTCAGGTAACAGAATGTTATAGCTTCTGATATTCGATATTTTGCAGCAAACTTGCAGATTTATGAGTCTTATTATATAAGCAATGAGATTCCAAACAATGACAGGTATTCATCAACTGCAAATGTGTTTTTACTTGAGTTTTTATACCAAACTTTTCTCCTTTAAACTTGGATAGGGGTAGGGTTGTTTAATTGCTAATTCCAGACTAACTATTTAAGATAGGAAAACAAATTTTGTTTTTATGCCAATTGCATAAGCTAGTCAGACATGGTTAGAACATTTTGCAAAAGCACATATCGAGGTTGTAAATGTCAATGATGTTAGCCCCATTTGCACATTTTAAAGGGTAAGCTAATTTATAAAAGGCATATGGCACCTTAGGAAGCTGCAATTTGTTCAATAATCTGTCATATGTAGCTAAGATATCCAGTATGCAGATTATACGAATGACTTCTAAAACTAATAACTTTAATGTCTTCAATTTATAGCCCAAACTTTCATTTTACTTTTTCTTAATTTGATAAAGTAACGTATGTTACAGGGCCTTCCAGACTAAAGCCCCAACGCACAGAGTGCAAACTTTTCTTAAAAGACGGAGCTTTTGATTCTCTACAAGATATGATATGTCTGCGAAATTCCGTAGGGGGGAGTAAACCCATTCTCAGTTATCCGTTTCATAGGAAATGGCAACGATTATACCCTTTGTTTCACATTCTTCTTTGCAAAGTATTTTGATTACAAATGCTATATTTATGGCTACCAAAATCGTTTGCTGATAATGTATACACACGTACGTAATTGTATTTCTTGCTGTTCAATAGCTTACCCTTGTTCCACTAGGGGCGCGTGTGGGCTTCCATACATAAAACCAGAAAAAGCACCACACTCCACCATCACAGCAGAGTATTCGGCTGCAATATAATGATCAACACGTACAGTTTCTAACAGATGGCATAATATGAGCCACGACATGTGATTTCCAACAACGTGGCATTTTGACAAGTGTGGACTCAGACGGGGCTGTGCAGCCTCCTTTTAAGCTTAGAAACTCCAAATGATGTTCATCCAGTAGCTAAACATTCGTAGAATATTCAAGCGACAAGCAAAGGCTCTGATCAGACTGCGCGTATGCGCAGGCTGATCTAAGGCTTTGCTAGTCGCACATAACACATTCTTGGAAATCTCATGCCACGGCTTATATGTATGATAATACTAAAATTGATAAAAACATGTTTTAAAATGCATAAAATAAATCATGAGGATTGTCGTATACAGGACTTTGTAATCAGATTGTGGATCAAAAACTTCATACAGATCAGGTTTTTTGGCTGCTTGCAGCTATATGATATCATTTTCCTATTCTAAATTTCAACCAATCAGGAATAGTCAAAAATTTGCATTATAGAGTACCTGCTAAATATTTGAAGAGCTCAATGGTTAATAAACCAGATTGTCCATACAGACTTATTCTAGACATACAAACATTACTGAAAATAAGTGCAAAATTTAAGATGCAGACTGAAGCACAGACGAATGCTTCTTCAGAAAAGTAGACTGTTATTTGAGACAAATCTATCAATTTATATGCAACATTTTTATGCTGCACATTAATGAAGTCATTAAAAAGTAACTATTTTCACAAAACTTTTCTCCTATAAGTAATCAAATCTTGTCATATCACATTTTTATCATGCCAATTGCAAATTTATATTGATCTAGCTACTGGAAAATTGCTGCGTAACGTCCAAAGGGGTCGTTCTGTATTTTTTTAATCCTTGCGATACATTTGCCCTTTGTAAACTAATGTATTTTTCCTTCTCATTAGATACAATGCACTTACGTAATTCTTTGTAGATATCTAGGGGTGTCAGGCTATAGTTTTACAAAATTAGTCCATATTTATTTTGTAACAATTGACAAGTCCTTGGTGTAAAAAAAATCCTTTGTAATATGGACATGGCTATCAATAAGGGGTTTTTAAGCTTGTTCTTCTGTGTAAATTACCATTCAATAGCTCTAACTTAACGTTACTTTGTCCATCATGACATTTTTAATGAATGTGAGACAGCCATATTCCTTTATGTTACCTTCCTTAAAATGCATAGTGCATTTTATTGATTTAGTCATATCATGAAATAAACGATTGAAACAAAATTTAGAAGCCCCAGAGATCACATCTTTTTTAAAAAAAAAATGATTGCAGTGTATTTGATTTCACTTGTATACACTTAAATACAAAAATGTAATTGGCGGAAATCGAAGGTAAAACGTCTCTAATTTAGGCGTCTTTCTGTAATTACTGCATCAGTGTTCTGGCATTTTTGTTTCATAAATAAGGGCGACAGTAGTTGCTATCTGCAGCAGGAAAATGCAATAACATTGAAGAAAGATAAATGTTACAGCAAGGAATTGGATGTTATAGTAAGAAAAACGAATAGCTCTAATGCAATCATAGCTTTATAGTTAATATTACAGATTCATAAAACATGTGCAAGGCAGCCAATATTAAGTTGAAATAAAAATGCAATGTGCCAAGACAGTGTTTCAAACGTTAAGTAAAAATTTTCCTTGACGTCACAATAGCTTTCCCTGATGTAACAGCTTTTTTTAATTCTTTATATTTTTTAATATTAATTTTTTACATTGATCTTAGAACATGTTATGTGGTTTTTTCTCATCTTGCTTTTCAACATTGGGGTATTTATTGATTTGTTCTACCTAGTGAAGCACCCTTGTATTTGATATAGCTATGAAAATTGTTGCAGCACAGAACTCATGTTGGGTACATAAATATGAAACTAAAAACGTATACAGCTTGTAGATATCATATGTTTCAATATGATATTTCACGCATTTATCTATAAATTTGAATTAAGAAACATTTAGTATAACCATTTTTACGAAAACTTCTATACTGCTCATCAAAACTTTAGCACGATTTTAATACCGTGGCAGGTTTGGATGAATATAAAGCATTTGCTTTGGTGTAAATTAACAAGTATGGGGATCTTAAAATGAATGTTTTCGTGTCTGCCAAGCAAAACGTAATCTGGTTTGGCATCAATGGATTGACGTTACATTTTATGCCATTCGCATGTAAAGGATACAAGACTACATCCGAAATTAAGACTTTCAATTCTCACGTAAAGTAAAAGTTCTAAATGGTGAAAAATGTGAACACGTTAGAGAATGGTATCCGTTTATGTCACGTCTCTGTGTTCCATCATGACGTTAAAATGCTCTTTTCCGTTTTGCCTATTTGTAGTATAGTCAAAATTATAACCCTGGGGAGCCATGGACGACCTGATGTACTATTGCACGAGGCCAAAATAGACAATTACTCCATACGCCAAAGGCCGGGTGCAATAGTGCATCAGGTCGTTCTCGGTACCGAGAGGTAACACTTTGACTACTCTACAGACAGCATGAAATAACTGTTTTATTACCCAACCCATTTGAGCGTTCCTTGAATGGAGTTGCTGTAGACGATGCTAAATTGTTGAAAAAACAGAAAATGTCATCTAGTCTGCATAAATTTGGTATCAGCAAGAAAACGAGTACCCACACTCTATGGTTCAGTCCATAATCAACGAAGTTATGGGTGTTGCTAGGTGCCAAACCATGCATCGTAACCACCATTGCTCCTGGCGTAAACGAACCGTACGCGGATCTGATGAGGCCTTCATGTTATTAGCAGCGAAGCAGAAACCAGGAATGGAATAGTCCCAGTCAATGTCAAATATTTTTGCCCAGGTAGCAGTTCACTGACTTATGATATAGCAAAAATAGACAAGTATTCCATATATAGGCGGTTAGGTAATGAAAATAGTTATAAGCTGGGGCATAAAAGAATCTTTACATTAAGCACAAGACATGTCACAGTAACGCGACGAATGCCCACAAAGGAATTGGACTAATACAAGACACATTCGAGGAAAGCTATTTGTTTGATTAGATTCTTTAAGTCCCAGTTAACAATTTTTCAGTTATCTCGGGACGGGTCTTCCTGGGTTGAACCAGCACTTAGCAGGGATATATGTGTCTTGCTCAATGACACAACACAGTGACGAAGGTGAGGCACGAACCCGCAGCCCCTCAGTCTGGACTCAAGAACTCTACCACTGAGCCACTGTAACCCCTAATTTGTTTTGTAATATAGGAGATATGCTAAAGACATGAAAAATCTAGAAATGAGATCAGAAGTCAATGTCAAGGTCAACGTGACCCATAATGGAAGATTCACCATTCCAAGATGAATGCACACACCGAATTCAGGATTCCTATCTTAAATTATATTGGAGATATGCTCCAGACACAATTTTTCTAAAATCTATGTCATAGGTCAAGGTCACAGTGACCCAAAGCGGGTATGAGACATAGAATCATCCAAAGACGCATCCATACACCAAAAGGATCCCTACCTCAAACAATATAGGAGATGCTCTTGGCACTAATATTCCAGAAATGAGGTCTCAGTGACGCAAACAAAACGGTACATAAAATTCCGCCATCCTATGATGTATCCACTCAACAGATTTGGTATTCCTAACTTAAATAATATAATCAGGACACAATTTATCTAGAAAGTAGGTCAGAAGGCATGGACAAGGTCACATGGACCAAAAAGCTGTGCGACGCTCCGCCATCCCAAGATGCATCCACAAGCAAAATTTGGGGTCCCTACCTCAAATGATATAGGATATATTCACCAGAGTTGATGGGGATTCTAGAAACAAGGTCAAAGGTTAAGGTCACTGTGACCAAATGATGGCACGAGATCCTATGGCATCTCAAGATGCGTCTACACTCCAAATTTGCGATTTCTACCTCATTTAATATGAGATATGCTCCTGACTGGATAATTCTAAAACAAGAAAAAATGCCAAAAGGCGTTGTAGCCGGGTTTTTTTCAATACATATCTTGGCCCATAATTACAATGCCTCGTTAAAGTTAAAGAAGACTTAAGCTAAGTATTGGTTTTTCAGAATGCGAAAAATAACGTTTTAAACTGATTAAAATCAAAATAGTTTCGATTTTTCTATAGATCACAATGATATCATTTACCACAAGTACTGCATCGGTCCAGGCATTTTATTTAGCATTTGAAATAGTATGATGAAATTTCAATACTTAACTTAAGTCTTCCTTAACTTTAAGGAGGCATTGTAATTCCGGGCCCTGATAAGGATAATTATGAGTAATATGGAGGAAAATGTTTTGATTCAAAAAATTTAATCTTTGAACTTGTGCACAACATTCTATAGCTTGTGGAATGTTAAGTGCAATATCAAAATTTTTTGTACTATATTCAAATTATTTATTGGTTTTTAGTCTTGCCTGGCGATCACCTGCTGAGAAGGTGCTATACTACCGGCTGTCTGCTTGTGAGTTTAACTTTCTGTGTTTAATGGTAGTTAGAAAAGTTTCACTTCCTATTAGTCGCCTTTTACGACATGCAAGGAAAGTGCAGTGAGTTTATTCTTGTCTGAAACAGCCCGAACTCACACAGGGCTGTTTAAGTGTCATATTCTGATTCCACGGCCTTGACTACAAATTATAATCTAATATATTAAATTTTTCTGGAGTTATGGAGGATAGACCGAAATCTGTAAAACACTTTAAAGGGATATAAGTAGGAAAAGTAAGGAAGCTATAGTTATTGGTCTTGTATACAGTGTGTGTGGTCATCTTGGTGTACATTCCTACAAAGTATCATCCAAACATCTTGAATAGTATTATGAAAATATCGCAAAGGGTTTTGGACAGGGGTAACAACCTACGTCATAGCGTGGGTGTTGTAAACACGTAGCATGACGCCATCTTTGATTTGCAAGGTTAGTTTTTCCCTTCGTAAATGTCGTACAAATTAGTGTCTGTCAAAACTAAGCAGTGCAGGCGGTGCCTAACATCACACTTGAACAGAATATACAATGGTCACGTCCAGAAATGCCGTTGCCTTTGTAAACATTCACCCACAAAAATCGAAGTGGGTGACTGCTAAAATTATCCTCGTGTCTCCCGCTTCGATTCTTGTGGGTGAATGATTACAAAGGCAACGGCATATCGGGGCGTGGCCGTTATATATTCTGTTCAAGTGTGATGTTAGGCACCGCATGCACTGCTTTGTTTGTACAGACACTCATTTGTTTAATTTTACGAAGGGGAAAACTGACCTTGTAAATCAAAGATGGCGCCGCCCTACGTGTTTAAAACATCAATGCTATGACGTAGGTTGTTACCCTTGTTTGGAGTTACATGCAAATAAATAGTATCAGGCCAAAAACTGGTAAGGGAGATAAGTAAGAAAATAAGAAACCAAGAGCAGTCCATCTTGTGTGCAGGTCAACTAGTCAACTGGATCTACATTCCTACCTAATATTGTGAAAAATATTTCAAATGTTTTAGTTACATATACAAACATGTCTAAAGTAAAGAAAATGTCAAGGGAGATAACTAAGAAAGTAAGGAAGGTAGAGTTATCCCTCTTATATAGAGTGTGTTTGTTAATCTGGGTGTACATTTTTATAAAGTATCATCCAAATATCTTGAATACTTTTGGAGTTATAGAGCATACACAGAAATTTGTGAAAAACTGCAAAGGGAGAAAACTAGAAAAGTAAGCCAGCTTAAGTTATTCCACTTGTGTGTAGTGTGCCTGTTTATCTGGCTCTACATCTGTACACAGTATCATCCAAATATCTTGAATAGTTTTGGATTTATAGAGCATACACAAAAATTTGTGAAAAAATGCAAGATAAATAACTAGATAAGTAAGCAAGCTAGAGTTATGCCACTTGTATGCAGCGTGCCTGATCATCTGGATCTACACCCCTATAAAGGTCCATCCAAATACCTTGAATAATTTTGGAGTTATGGAATATACACAGAAATTTGTGAAAAAATAAATATAAAAAATACCTATCTCCAAAATTGAATTTTTCACCAAAAAATTGGGAACCAACTGAAAAGAACATGGCAGCACATAGAGACCCTGATGAAACCATGTGTGAAATTTGAAGAACGCAGATTGAATACTTTGCGAGAAAATCGAATCTGCCAAAAGGTCAACCTAAAGGTTAACCAAGAACGCGGCGCCCGCCGCCAGCCCGGACATCACTAATTTAATAAACGGATTTTTCTTCCAAAAACCCGGCTAATAAAGGACCTGAAGGTCCTGAGCACTCACCTGATCTCCTTAATAATGTTAAAATATATCAAATTCAACCTAAGCTTACTATCTTAACATATTTTGTTTTAGGTATATTTGGTCAAATGACCTAAAACAAATATCATATATTTACATCGTTTTATCTACTGAAGGCTCCATATGAAATTAGAGTACAAACAGCCCAGTGATATCTGAGAAAATGTTTATTAGCTATGTATGTGGCAGTCCAAAATGATGGCATTGAAAGAAAGCTTGACCTTTGGTGCTTCAATAAAATCAGTGCTTCATTAGTCTTAACATTCCTTGCAAGTGTTATGTTTTCCACTTAAACGGTTACAGGAAAATGAACATTTCAAGATTTTTCCAATATAAATGCATTAGGAATTAAATTTGGCCTTGTCGTAAAAATTGTCAAGATAAATGCAGATATCATTTGTGCAAACCTGGTAGAGCCCTCATCCACAATGCTAATGCTACATACCTAGTCCCAAAGTCATTGGCTTTTTTATTCCAGAGAAAATATATATAAAGGGTTTTTAAACTTATATGGGCATGGTAGCCAACTTTGGTCAAGGGACCATTAACATTTGTTTAGATATACCAGCTGAATAAATTGTTTTTACCCCATGACTTTATTTAATGCTGTTTAGCAAAAAATGTGATTGTTGTTATTAAAATATTATAGAGTGGTAGTATTTTCAGATGCCAACAAAAGATATTCTATAAAAATAGGAGCTGATCATGGTCATTTGCAGTATTGGATATGTCAGTTAATTGACTTTGTGGCAGCATCAAAGACTAGACCCAATAAACATTTCATAAACATTTCAGAGCATAATAATTTCCTAGAAATAGGGTAGTAATGTAAAACGCCACGTAAGTAACATAACGAATAGCATGATTTTTATTTAAATAATAAGATATTGCTTCTCATGTTAATGATTGGGCTATATAGAAATAGTATACTTTCAATCTTTTGAAAGGTTCTTTAAACATGCCATATCATTTGAACAATTAGGGTGGGTAACATGCGTGACAGAATGTTACAGGCTTGCGAGACGCTTGTTAGAAGGCTATTGTGTTTGAAAAACAAACGTGTAAGACATATATATTTATTAACCGATGCGATATTTATTTGGATTCTTCAACTATTGAAGAAAGGTAGGATTTATAGAGAGTGAACTTGTGTTCTGTAATTGTATTACAGCAAATACGGTATAAAAGAACTCACTTGTTCGTCACGAGAAATTCATGGAATTTCCTTAGTTTAGCTCATGTTAGGTTAAGAAACTCGTGATTTTAGTGTAATGATTGTTCAGCAAAGGTATAAATCATCATTTATGATTTTGTATGGTCATTCGAGGCTAGACAGACCAAATGAGAAATTCGGTTCGGTTTATGTGCAATTACCCACCCACCCACCCTCATGGTTCGAAAAATGTTTGGTTATGTAGACTTGAAAGTTATATAGCAAAACGTTTTAAGATATTCCACGAATTTTTGTCTTTATATGATATTTGATTGGTTATCAGTTTCTTTCAGATAGGCTGTAAAATTGAGAAATTGGTTTTATGGATGAGTTGATGCACAATGTGTTTTGAACCTTGAGCTACTTCCTAAGCAAGGAACTACATTTGGAACGAAGGATGCTGGCTGGCTGTACATTTTTTGTTATGAAATTTTGTCTTATGAATAAAGAGAAAGTGATCAGGTCTGTGCTTGCCATCACACACGTATATGTTGTTACGTTTTGATATCTTATGCTTTAAGATATAGTACAAAGAAGTATAGACAGTTATGATGTACACGAAAAACGCTAAATATTGATGTTGCGGCATATAGGCGTGTACATCATAACAGTTGGTAATTCTAGGTAGTGTATCTGGTTTTCTAAAATTAAGAAGTCTAGGTAATAAATAATTTATGTTTCGTCTGAATGAAATGAAAGAGAACATAATGGGTTTTATGATAATTATAGTCTGCAAAAACCCAGTGGGCGGGGGCCAAAATCATATCTATCCCGTGACCTTTAACCTTTTATGTTCAATGAACCATTCAAAGTTTATTAATATCGAATCAAACAAAAATACTAGACATAGGTTCAGATAAGGATAGTCTGTGCACCTAAAATTGCATTTATTTCCTCACCCATCCATTTAAACATCTGTTTTGGGTGCTTAAAAGAACCGTCTCATTGAGACGGTTCTTTTGAGTACCCACAACATATGTTTTGGTTGAGAAATAAGACAAATAATTTTTCAGTACGCACTCTTATCTTGAGGTCTGACTAGAACATTCAAAACTTACCAGGGATGTCAATTGTCCAGTAGATCGTGTCTCCAACAGTCGCTGATGAGACAGGTGAACCAAGTTGATTGACACTTCTTAACTCCGATGACACGACGAAAGATGGAGTGACAACGTCTTGTGTCGTTACTTCAATGCTGAAATGTATCGACAGAACGTTAGTCAGTCTAATATCAAACTTCGCCATGATTAAATAAAATTAATTAATGTGCCTTGGTATGTGTCATTTCTAGTTTTGCAATTATCTTGATGAGTAAGAGAGAGCTGGTTGCTTTCCTTTGTCTTCCTGGTGTCTTGTGATTGTTTTTGTTCTAAGGCTCCTCCTCACAGTGCCGTGGGTACTAGTATAGCCTAATCATACTTGCTTTTTTAAACTTCAGGTCAGTTAAAGATCAGGGAAAGAATTTCACGAGATGAAAATGTTTTTAGTAAAAATAATAATACTGCTATTTTTTATCAAAAACACATATAATTGTGTTTTTGATAAAAGAAAATAGCATTATTATTAGCTGGGGAGGGGCCAAACGATTAAATATAATTAAATTTCAATTACTAAGTCAATTTCAAATATTTTAACCAAACTGTGTGTGTCTTCTCACAAATTAGAATTATAAAACCTATTAGACGGAATTTTCATTCCGTTGCCCCATGGGTGGGACTTGGGAGGGGGGGGTCAATGTTTTTCCGAGATTCAACCAAATGTAGTGTGTGAGCTACTCACATGAATGGCACGTGTAACAGAACAATTCTTGGTCCCCGTCCTCTGAGGGCCTGGGGAGGGGCCAAAAGGTCAAATATAATTAAATTTCAATTACAAGGTTTATACAAATATGTTTAAACAAAACTTTGTGTGTCTTCTCACAAATGAAAAATATATAAAGCATATCAGACGGGATTTTCATTCCGTCACCTGGTTCATAATCCAGGGGTAGGACTTGGGGGATACAGGGGGTTGGGGGTCAAAATTATTTTTTTCCGAAATTCAACCAAATTTTGTGCGAGTTACTTACATAAATGGCACGTGCAACGGCACAATATTTTTGGTCCCCCTGAAGCATTGGGAAGGGAACAAAAGGTCAAATATCATTAAATTTCAATTACAAAGTCAACTCAAAGATTTTACAACCAAACTTTGTGTGTCTTCTCACAGTTTGTCAAATGAAAGATATAAAACATATTAGATGGGATTTTCATTCTGTCATAACCCAAAAGTGGGACGTGGGGTGGAGGTAAAAAATAAATGGATACGCGCATTGCTTTAAGGGGCTATTTTGGCCCCACTTAGTGCCAAAAACTGAAAATTGATTTTCACCAATTTCCTTTTATTGTTTTGTTAGAAGAATAACTGACATGTAAAATTTCGGCAAATATTTAAATTTTACCATCGCTATGGTAACAAAAATGGCCTACAAAATAGGCTTAAAACAGAGAAATTGTCATTTTGGACCAAATTTAAGGCTTTTTGATACTGATTTTTTTTAAAAATGGATATCAGCACAGTTAAATACAAAAAAAAAATAATATGTTGTGTGTCGTGGTAATTCGCATCTTCTGTTAAAATATTTTTTGGTATTTGCTTGTGCTCTATGTTAATTTCTCTATCAAACCTCTCATTTTCGCACCAAAATGGTCAATTTCATATTTTCAGCCTAGTTTGGCGGCTATTTTTTGTTACCATAGCAACGGTAAAAGTCAAAGTAATTTGAGACTTTACACTTTGGTACTTGTTCTAATAAACTAATACGAACAAATCGGTGAAAAACGATTTTTATATTTTAGCCTCATATGGGGAAAAAGGCCCTTAATGCACGTAGCTCTTTCTTTACATGCTCATCTGGCATATCAAATTAAAGACCGGGCCGCGTAGCGCAGTCGGTAACGTGTCTGGCTACAGATGCGTGTCTGACTGCAGATCCAGGGGTCGCGAGTTCGAGCCCGGCACGGTCCCATACTTTCGTGGAAATTGATTACGGTCATTCCCTTCCGCTGATTCATTCAAGAAGGGTTGTTGTCAGTTACAAGCGTAAGTATGTGCACAAATTACTGGTTAACCGCTTGCTCAAGCCTGCCCAGGAAAAAGTGTGGTTAGGTGAACTGACCGTCCCGCAATGACCATAGCTGTTGACTTGGGACGTAAAGCAACAAAACCAACCAAAAATATCAAATTAAAGGCGATGATCACTAGACCAGGATCCACTGAAACAATTTTACCCTAGGAACAAACTGATGACCTTTGGGTGGGGTCAAAAGGTCAGATACCATTAGATTTCTTCGAGAGCGTGGGGGTTAGCGATGGCCCGCTTTGGAATGTGTTGTTTTTTTTTTTAATTTTACATCTACAGACATAACTATGAAGCTGCTTTCTTTATACATGTATGTTATACGAGGGTCATTTTTTATGTTCGTAGAATTGGGCTGTATCTCTACAAATATAGAATTTACGGTACCATAACTATATATATTTTGAAAGGTCTAGCTCCTGTCTTTCACTTGATATAAATTTTACATCATTAGCGCTTAGTTCGGCCAAGATATATAGCTTTGAATAGGGCGTAAAAAGGACACTGGCCGAAATCCGTATCATTTTAACCACGCAGCCACAAGGAAATTAGACGCTGTTAAATTCCATTGGCTATGGTGATTTAAACATTTTTCAAGCCGATTTTTTCTTTGCGCCATCAAAGATAATTATTCAAACGCTAATCGTAGACAAGTGCAGCAAAACTATGAACATGTTGTTTGCTCTTCTATAATAGTTTTAAAACACCCATCAATATACCAAAATAATCACAGTCAAGTGCTAGTTATTATATCTGTTAAAATTACGTTTGTGAACAAATTTTAAAATGTCTACTGGTTTTGCATAGCATATGATTGCGGTCGGCCATGGCCGGCCGCTTATATAAACTTCAATCAAAACACACATCAAATTCGGGTTTTGACCAAACCTTTATGCCGTGCTCAGGCTATATTTTATTTGCTGCCGAACAACGAGACCAACGAGCGGGGCACCAAATATCGTGGGTTCACCTACAGCGCGAAGTAAACTGTCCGTGAAATCTGTAGGACTACCTATAGCGCGAGGCAAGCTCAATTGCGAATTTAATTTTCACAAAGAAGGCGTCAATTTGCCCTGCAGCTTATATAACGTAATAAGTATTAGCTTTTCAAAAAAGCTGGCGAAAATTAAACGTCCCAAAGTCAAAACGTCCTTGATTGGCAAAGAGTGCGAGCGAACTTCACATCAGTAAACGTACTTATGTGATTGTCATCCACATCTGATCGCTTAGAATTAGTATGAATTCAGGCACTGTCTTATGACGGTCATGACAAACAGGTTTTATGCCCCCAAAGGGAGGCATATAGTAATCAAACTGCCTGTCCTTAGTGTACTAAGTGTTTGAGTGTTCATATCATATCTGGAGTATATCTCCTATATTATTTTCGGTAGGCATGCCAAAATTCGTGTCTTAATGCATTTAGGGTCATGGAGCGTCACGCACCTTTACCAGTCCACTGCCATCAGATCAGTACGAGTATACGCCGGAAGGTGTCTGTACTTTATAGGAAGAAGAAGAAGACGATCTAGAAAAATCTTGTCACGAGCATAAATCCTAGGAATCCCTAATTTGTTTTGTGAACACATCTTGGGGTCACGGAGCCTGTACATATACAGTTAAGCGACCACTGTGACCTTGATTTTCTGGCATCAGTTTTAAGAAAAATGTGCTGTCTAGTGTTGTCAAATGATTTTCCATAAATGTGTCGCATGCTAGATACATTAATATAATATACCATACATAAGCCGGGTGCTTTCAAAAGATCAAGCAACATACTCGCTGGAAGTATGTGTTAAACGGTAACAAATCACAGTTCAGATGTTAATAATCAGAGCTTAGAATAAATCTACATGGAAAAGCTCTAGAAGTTCAAAATGGAAGCATGCAGTGGGCAAGAATACATACAATGATAGGGCTAAACGACCGCCAGCTTTTTTGAGAGCTAATACTTGTATACTCAATCATTCGTCAGTGGTTATATTGTTGTATCGATTTAAGCGTGTAACTTGTAACTTCCGGTACTGGCATACCCCCATGTTATTAAAAGTGGGTGGGGTAAATCAACCCCGCGTAGAAAACACAATAACAATCGGATCTGCATAATTTTCTTATTGCAGTTATTTCAAAACCTGTTAAGAGGCACAAAAACAGTTTTAATATATTTTCTAAATATAGTAACGCTCCATGACGTCATTTATATACAAACTGAGGTATTTTAGCACCCCCTAGGCTATTTATTTTGCAGTTCATTTCTAACAAAACAAAAGTATTAACCTTATTTTGGGATAAAAGTTACCACAACACTTCAATCTACCATATAAACAAGAAAAAATATGATACTGCTTTACAGCTAACTTATTAAGCCACACTCAAAAGCCCGTATCCAACTTCCACTTGTGTCAACTTTTTACAATAAAAGTTTATATGCCTACTGTTCCATTTGCTGAGGTTCCAAACAAATCTTCAATACCCAATAATTGCTGCGCATTTTCTATAATGTTTATAAAATATTGTAGCACGTGGTGTCCTTGATCTGCAGCCATATTTTCAGAACCTGTGTATGGGAATGGACCCATTTTCATGCAATTGTTTCTAACGTTCTGTCAGAGACTAAGTCCATAAATGTCATAGTTCTACCATATTTCCAGTGTGCGATATGTAGGTATGTCTTTGCATCTTAGAAGTCATTAAAGTAATGCATTGTGAAATAATTTTAGGTTGCATGTATCGATAAAAGCTCAATCTTTCCAAATATATGCATGATGTATGCATTTACTTTCGCCGTTTTCATTAAATCTACCTTTCTACGAACATAAAAAAAACGTCCCTCGTATGTATAGAGAATTTAAATAGGCAGATGGGAGTGCTATTTAAGATTAATATTATATTGTGTTGACTCTATCGTTCAATCGGAACTGCCTCGGCCAATTCCACGAAATTACGTGGAATCAGACCGCGGATGTACATCGAGGCTCTACTTTGAAAACGCGGGTGATAACATGACGCTGACGTTACATAACGTGACGCTGACGTCACAGAAACAATGTTAACACAATAATTAGTGTGGTAGCAGCAAAACAAACGGCTTAAATAAAGCTTATGTTTTTTAATAAAATATCGCTATAGCAATATTTTATTGAAAAATACATAAACTTCATTTATTCTGCTGATTAAAGTTTTCGGATAATCAGAATAATCCATGTTAATAGTGCTGAACCCACATGCTACAGAACTTCTTTTCCATACGCCAGTTCCGGCTTACAAAATGGAGTTTTTTGGTACATAGTACTACGCGTAATGCTCCTTACATACATCCGAGCCATGATTTGATTCTCGAATTTGCGGACTTTCCCGAATGTCTATAGTTATGTTGAAATGGGAGAGCTATATTGTGACGAAAACTTACTTTGCAGCAAGGTTGTTTACAACAGTCTTACCAACTCCTCCAGAAGGAAGGTCGTTACATTGGACTTCATAAGAAATAGCACTGGTACCAGCAAACGTATCAACATTACCAGCTCGGTTGGAGAACCAGACTACTATTGTATTATCCTGAAGAAAAAGGTCAGATATAATTAACTAAACCAAGAAATATCTTTAAAAAGATAAATGTCGACGTGACAGAAGACATATTTGTTATGAGTAACGTGAGAATGTTTTTAAGAAATTGAGAAGAAGGAAAAGGGGGGTGTTTATACTTTGTTATGTCTTCGGTCAGCAAAGCGTTTTGCTTAAGGAACCAATAATATTACAAACTATCTGTAGTGATGCTTCTAGATTACAGGAATGCTGGACCTCGCGAAAACTCGAGTCAGAACGAAAAAAATATGCCCTGTGCCCAAATGCTGCATATTTAAATAGCTAGTGTCATACATGCCTGACGCAAAAAACAATAAAAAGTAGTAGAATTTGACAGTAACCTGCATATATTAGTTTTGTTGACCGTAACCTACAGATATTGGCAATTCTTCCCTACTTAAGAGGTATCGTGCTATACATTTTTTAAACCATCGACGCAGATATTTCTTTACATTTCTCGCATTTTAACTATCATTCTTTCAGCGTCAACGAGAAAATCATATTAATGAAAAAGTGCAAAAAATAAACATAACATACTACTAAATCTCTGTGTAGATGGACATCTACTCTCTTCCATTCAGAGATCAAGCCAGCTTTTAGCCAACAATGAAATTATAAGACTTCGTCTACAATATCAAATTATTTAACTAGATAATGTATTGGCATCACATGTGGCCTTTAGATAAGAATGTGTAAGAAAAAATTAATTTCTCATTTCTCAACTAAAACTTTTGAGCATCCAAAACACATGTTTAAACTGTTGGGTGAGAACATATGAGCCACGTCATGAGATTTCCAACAATGTGGTATGTGCGACCAGCAAGGGCTCAGACCAGCCTGCGCATACGCGCTGTCTGATCAAAGCCTTTGCTAGTCGCTTGAGTAATCTATGACTGTTAAGCTACTGACCGAACATCATTTGGAGTTTCTATCCTTAAAGGGAGGTTGCACAGGCTCCTCTGAGTCTACACTTGTCAAAGTGCCACATTGTTGGAAATCACATGTCACGGCTCAACAATTCTACGCTTAAATGTATTCTAAACATGTGCAACATGACAAAAGTATTGCAAAGAGCTGGTGACGATCAAGACCATGACCAGCGTGCATGATAAACGAACTTGCAAGAATCGTAGTTTGAATTTATAGCCATGTGATGTGGCATTGGTTCCGTTTTATATCTTGGAAAATAGATGAAATACGTAAACCTTAATATTGAGCTCTGAAACACATTGTTAGAAACACTCAATAGGTCTTATTGAATCTGGGATATATTGGAATCAGATAATTGGTCGTATTTTTTAATTTTAATTTGCAACCAAAATACACGTTGCTTGGTGTTTAAAAGTGCCGTATCAGCTAGCGAGATGTCTTTAAAACCGTTTTTCTGAACACCTGCAAACAGGTACGAGGTTTTTCAAAGAGTTCTAATATTTGCCTCTTAGCTTTGTCAAGAGACATCGAAAGGCATACTATGTACCTTTTGAAAAAAACAAAGTTTTAACTTTGAAACAATACTAACCTCTATTCGGTGTACTATTTTGTTACAACCTGCTATATATAACCAACGACATACCACTAGCACATTAGTATTATATACTTAAAAAACATTTGAGGGATATTTAGATTCAATCTTATTTCTAACATTCCATACAATAAAAAAATAAACTAAATATACACGCAGTTCATAGTTCCAGATATCTCCAATCGAAATTAACCCTTAAAGCGCCAAGAAAAAAAATGCATCTGAAAATGTAGTCTGCTGAAGTCGTCTGCTGCAAATAATTGCCTAGCATTACAGACGAATTAAGTATAGATGCACACAGCGTGGATCCAGAACAGACTGCACCTATAGGAGCAGTCTGATCTGGGTCCACACTGTTTGCTATGGAGGCTTCTTAAACATTTCAGCAGACGAGAAAAACAGACGACTTTTTTGCGATTGGCGCATTAAGGGTTAATGTTACAGTTTTAGATTAAGCCACGCTTCGAAATACAGTGCAGTTTCAAATGGTTTAACCCTCAATACTGTAAAGTCATAAACCTTAAAAATGAATAAAACCTATTTTTATTGTTTGTATTCCATAGTGATAGGTCCCAAAATCATTGCTGATTCTCGGTCAAACGTATAACACCTAATTTTGTAGTCGTTGTTATTGTTTTACTGCCAATATGTACATGTAGTCGTATTGGATCAGGTATATCATATCTGCTCATTTTTGGCGAAGACATTTTTGCGTTATCAGGTGCAATAACTGATTAATAGGTAATGAAACTGTTCTGTGGTCGGAATTAGAAAGCAAGCAATGACCGGGTCAAGTTTGCAGCAAAAGATATAAACACGAATTTTATTGCTTGTCGGAACTTTCCGTTAACAGGGTTGATACATTCAGCGTGGTACTGTATTGTAACCAATGACCCGTAAATTTCACTTTGCATTGTGCTGAGTTATATCAAATACAAACATACTACACACCATACAACCGACTGTTTTGACGACAGATTACTGTTTCTACGACATATGCGGCTAGATTTAGCAGAGAAAGGGTAGGTGGAGCTTTTTTGTTTGCTAAAATCAACAAACGAATCTGTGGACCCCTGCTTATGATAGGGAAGATACTTTATGCTTGGAGATACTGCAGCAGCAAACTTATTCTATTTCACGCACAAAAAGACATTATTGAAAAATGTAAGTATAGATGCAAACAGTGTCAATGCAAATCAGACTGCTCTGTGTATACACTGTTTGATCAATGGTCTTCTAAAATATTTGAGCAGACGACTTATGGTGTAAATGGGCGTTAGTGTAGTTCACAGTATTTCTTGTTAGCCTACCTGAGAGCATCCGGTTATATTACTTTCTGCTCCACTTGTAGAAACTGAACATTTTACAGCTGCAGATACCCCTTCATCCTGCACGGCGAACACGTGAGAATACAGACCCATGTTAGGGTTGGTTACCTGGACAGTGCCATCAGGAAGACAAGCTGAAATTATAACACGTGAGAATACAAACCCACGTTAGGGTTGGTTATCTGGACAGTGCCATCAGGAAGACAAGCTGAAATTATAACACGTGAGAATACAAACCCACGTATGGGTTGGTTACCTGGACAGTGACATCAGGAAACAAGCTGAAATTATAACACGTGAGAATACAAACCCACGTTAGGGTTGGTTATCTGGACAGTGCCATCAGGAAGACAAGCTGAAATAATAACAAGTTTAACACTATATATTCAGATATTTTTGCGAGGGATTATTTTCGCGAAACTTTGCGGATGCGAAGTTCTGCGAAAATAAAGCATTCGCGAAATGGCGGAATCACTCTGCCGTTTATTGATGTAGCCTAGATAAAAATGCTCCAGTCGAGAATGTTTAACATCGCAAACAGTTGTTTTCACGTAGCAACACAGGTCTAACGTAACCAAAAGTTGTATACCAAGTCCGTTTGCAGCAACTGAACACATTTCTAAAGATGTGTTTTTGTAGGTTAAGTTTTTCAAGAATTGTATAAATGAATAGGCAATTGAGAGTTTGGTACTTATTGCATTGTCCAGTCCAGCAACGAAGGCTCGAATAGAGCATTGTAGTATGGCCGATGCTTTTTTCTTTGATCTTTGCTGATGTTTAAATCAGACACCCTAGAATAACAACGAAGGAGGAGCTTAAAACCGTACTCTAACTTCCAATTTAGTTAAACAGCGATGTAGGCGGTAACTTCCTAAATAGCGACAATTAACCAGTAGGTAAATGTAAAATAATTGACATCTTAGGCCGGATGCAGGGAGGAGCGAATGTACATTTCGTCAGGTGTCAGTAACACGTCTTTATTTGTGCCTGCGCCATGCTACAAGCTAAATAAAGGATTTTTCCTCGGCTTTCTGTAGCCCACTTTCGGCGTAGCCCACCGAGCGGTTGAAACAGAAAGCCGAGGAAAAGTATCCTTTATTTATTACTTCGATAAACAATTTGGATTACCGTAACCATGGCAACACCTGTGTAAAACGGCCACTCAAAATAGACGAAATAAAGATCTTAATGACAAATGGCAGCTTAATGAAGGTCGGAAAAATTGCAGAATTCTGCAATACATTTGACCTGCAATAAGCGATAATTGGTATTGAAAATAAATTTGTGGTCTTTTTTAGAGTGACCATTTACACAGGTTTTTACTGTATATGACTCAAATCAAAATGAAGACCTCAAGCGTCACTTGCATATGTCAGCATATATGTTTAAAGGAGGCATTTGCACAATTGGGATATTAATTACCATAATCTCAGAAGTTGGCATGAATGTATCGGTAAAGTCAGGTAACTTCGGACATCAGGTAAATTCGAACATAGATTTGCAAACAGATGAAATCCAGATGAGACGGCTCCTCATGAGCCGTCTCATCAGGATGTTCACTGTTTGCTTAGTTAATATATTTTCATTCCACTATATGAAACAAACAAGTTCCTGTCCGAATTTACCTGATGTCCGAAGTTCCCTGAATTTACCCTAATGAGAACACTGTAATATAAAAGAGCTGGCGAATTTAGTATTTACATGTATTTCTGTAGTGTAGTGTGGTGTGGTCAGTTAGGTGGGGTACATTTTATAGGATACAACTATTTTGAATAGTGTTTTACCCAACAGCTTTAAAATGTTGTGGGTTCTTCATGAGACGGTTCTTTTGAGTACACTCAGCATGTTTTGGTCGATAAAGGTATGTTTTAATAACACACTCTTATCTACAGGTCTGACGGTTTTACAGTATGGGCCGAAAATTACAACACTTCCTTAAAGTTAAGGTCGACCTTAGTTGAAAATAGTGATTTTAGGATACAAAAAACTACGCTTCAAACGTATTAAAATCAAAATGGTATTATGTAATATCTATATCACAATGACATCTTTGTCCATATTATACTATTATACTGCTCCGAGCCTGGCGAATTCATTTAACAATTAACGGCGGTCGTCCTTAACTTCAAAGATGTATAGTAATTTTGGGCCCTGGTCTTACCTGCTGAGATTTATCGTCAGCTAGTAAGTTTCTTTTGTATGCAGGAATACATTCTGTCAATGTTTAAAATCCTAAACATTAGGTAGGTATATAAAATAAACAACATATACTACTTACAATGTACTAGGTCACCATAGGTCACACCAACTGCAAAAGCTACAACTACAGCAACGGGAAGATACATCGGTCTGCAGTCTAAACAGGGAGCACTTTATTCACAACCTCTGAAGATCAGGGCCCGGAATTACAACGCCTCCTTAAAGTTAAGGAAGACTTGAGTTAAGTATTGATTTTTCCTGATGCGAAAAATAACGTTTCAAACTGATTAAAATCAAAATAGTTTTATTTTTTCTGAAGATCACAATAATATCTCTGACTACAAATACCACATTGATCCAGGCAATTTATTTAGCATGTAATATAACATGTTGAAATATCAATACTTAACTTAAGTCTTGCTTAACTTTAAGGAGGCATTGTAATATTCCGGGCCCAGATAAGCTCACTGTCTATTATAGTTGGTTGTCGTCTGCTTTGTCGTCTGTCTTGTCGTCTGCTGAAGTTTAATTATTAAACAAATTTGGAATGTTACTTTTACAAATGCAATCCGTATGCCAAAACGTTTTGATACAGATCAGACCCGACAAAAGCTTTGACTGTTTGCAAAGTTCATCAACAGACGATAAAATCGCAACTATTAGCCCTTAAAGCGTCGAGAAAAAAATGCATCTGGAAATGTCGTCTGCTGAAGTCGTCTGCTGCAAATAATTGCCTAGCATTAGTGACGAATTAAGTATAGAAGCAAACAGCGTGGACCCAGAACAGACTGCTTCTATAGGAGCAGTCTGATCTGGGTCCAAACTGTTTGCCATAGAGGCTTCTTAAATATTTCAGCAGACGAGAAAAGCAGACGACTTTTGTTGGGATTGGTGCTTTAAAAGTTAGGCTATGATACATCCCCAAAAATGCACAATTGATGGATATGCCATTAACGAGGACACTAACAGCTATTCACTGTAAAAATATTTACGTTTTCGAAGCAAGCCTTTAATGAATCTTTAAATTTTTGCAACCGTTCATAGCCTCATGAACGACATAAATGTGATTGACTGCTGCCAAGCTCACTTGCCCATGCAATACGCTTCGAACACCGAACTCATTCACCAGAAGTGTTGTGATTAACAGCGAGCCACACCTGCGTCGCACGTGTAAAACAAGCAGCCTCTTGTTTGCTCCATTGGCTGTCCGTGTTCAAGCTGGCTGATCCACTTTTCCATTTTACACTCCGACTTAACCGTTATTACGATTATATTTTAAATTCAAAACTGTTTTGATTCCTTAATTGAAAATATTTTTTTAATTTTAGATATAATAAAATGTTAATATAAGCAACAAAATCAACTTTTGGAATGTTCATGGAATCATAAATACTTCGGGTCTCTTGCAAAGTTCACATTCCAAAAATTGAATTCATTGATTGTTACAGTATACATTTGACTAAATCTTAGTTTGAAACTCGAAGTGGGCCGGATAGGAAACATTTTAGAGTATAAAATGTGTTATTGTTTTTATGGATGCTCAAAAGAATCGTCTCAATGAGTATCCATAAAATGTAATGAGAAATAATAAAAACAATTCAAATACGCACTCTTATCTTCAGATCTGCTAGTCGGGAGCGCAGTGGCTCATTGGTAGAGTGCTTGACTCGAGACCGAGGGGCCGCGGGCTCGAGCCTCACCGGCGTCACTGCGTTGTGGTCCTTGAGCGAGACACATTTATCCTAGCTTAGTACCAGGAAGACCCGTCCCTGTTTAACTGAAAGATTGTCGATGGGACGTAAAGAATCAAATTCTTTCTTTCTTTCTCTATATACTGCCAGACCCTCTTTCGAGTATTATCGGCAGGTGTACTTTGTACACTCCGGGTTGCAAAATGAAAGCCTACAAGTAACCATATCTAAATAACCGTAGTGTTCCTTAACCTGCACAGGGGGTGACTTTCCCAGCACAAACGTCCCGATCCGAAGGACGATGCACTTATCTAGCGTCATCCCTGCAAATGACACTAGAGAAAGCGTGTTCGGACACCAAAATTTTTCTCGCCGCGAGCGGGAATCGAACCTGGGACCTCTAGCACCAGAGGCAAGTGCCCAAAACAAAGACCTGCTAGTCTGATCGGTACAAGGAGTGAACATCAGTTTGGTCTTATCGCCAACGTCTGCTAAG
Organism: Loripinus fragilis; assembly: GCA_964019695.1. Lineage (NCBI taxonomy): Eukaryota > Metazoa > Mollusca > Bivalvia > Lucinida > Lucinidae > Loripinus > Loripinus fragilis. Next base: position 65,589,411 of record OZ026514.1, on the reverse strand, counting down.
AGACGGAGTTACGAATTACGCCTGTTACGAAAAAGGCATATGTAAAAGTGTTTTCTTGCACACCGGATAAGGATTACTGAGATTTTACCCTGTGATAGAAAATCTTGTTTTACCCATGCATCATGTGAAATTACATCTTTGCGTATCCAGGGACTTCTGGAAGCTGATTTTTAAATAAATAAATGAAAACAGTGGTTAGCAAGAAAGAAAAAAAATCCATTATTCGTGTGAGGGTAGGATAGAAAAATCCGTCCCTCGGAATCACCATTTGTCATCACTCGGCAAGCCTCGTGATGCCAAACGGCGATCATCGGGACGGATTTTTCTATCCTACCCTCACACTCAGCCGAGTGATAACAAATGGTAATCCCGAGGGACGGATTTTTCTATCCTACCTTCACACTCAGCCGAGTGATAATAAATGGTAATCCCGAGGGACGGATTTTTCTATCCTGCCCTCACACTCAGCCGAGTGATAACAAATGGTAATCTCGAGGGACGGATTTTTCTATCCTACCCTCACACTCAGCCGAGTGATAACAAATGGTAATCCCGAGAGACGGATTTTTTTCTATCCTGCCGCACACTAAGCCGAGTGATAACAGGGACGGATTTTTCTATCCTGCCCTCACACTCAGCCGATTGATAACAAATGGTGATCCCGAGGGACGGATTTTTTCTACCCTATTCTCTCTCTCAAGGTAGATTCTTATAGTCTGTGATGGTCGTCTGCCGCATCTAGTTGATAACATACGGTTTCCCTAGTTCTAAAATGTTAGTATTGTCATATCAACTTCTGTTGGAAGTCAGGTTGGTCATCGAGACCGAGAGACTCACCGGCGTCACTGCGTTGTGTCCTTGAGCAAGAACTTTAATCCTAGCTTAGTACTTGTTCAACACAGGAAGACCCGTCCCTTTGTAACTGAAATATTGTTGATGGGACGTAAATATCAAATCAAACAAACCGTTGTAAAAACTTACCTTAATATTCTATACAAATGAATGATCGAAGAAGAACAAGAAAATACATATCCTACGTGCTCACCACCATAGGCATGAAAAACACGATCTGCTCAAAGATTAACATCGTTCAAGTTAAGTTTATATTGTCTTAACCCTTAAAACGCCAGCAAAGAAAATCATCTGAAAATTCCGTCGTCTGCATTTGTCGTCTGCTGCAAATTTTTGCTAACATTATTTAACAAAGTTAAGTATAGAGACAAACAGTGTGGACCCAGATCAGACTGCTCTTTAAAACGCCAGCAAAAAATCATCTGAAAATTCCGTCTGTATTTGTCGTCTGCTGCAAATTTTTGCTAACATTATTTAACAAAGTTAAGTATAGAGACAAACAGTGTGGACCCAGACCAGACTGCTCCTATAGGAGCAGTCTGATCTGAGTCTACACTGTTTGTTGGAAAGGCTTCTAAAACATTACAAAAGACGACAAAAGTAGACGAATTTTGTTGTGATTGGCGTTTTAAGGGTTAAATGTTATCCAGAAACGAATCGAGGTTATAACTAACCTGAACAGCCGATGGGTCTGTCTGTACGCGGATGACAAACCTTATCTTAAATCGATGGGAGGGAAGGGATCATAACTATTCTCTGGACGTCGATTACCAACCGGACCTCCAACAAAAGCTGGGGTCGATGGGAAGGAAATGATCATTACTATTCTCTGAACGCCGATGACCAACCTGACTTCCAACAGAAGGTAGGGTCGATGTGTGGGAAGTGATCATACTTTTCTCTGAACGCCGATGACCAACCTGACTTCCAACAGAAGGTAGGGTCGATGGATGGGAAGTGATCATTACTATTCTCTGAACGTCGATGACCAACCTGACTTCCAACAGAAGGTAGGGTCGATGGATGGGAAGTGATCATTACTATTCTCTGAACGTCGATGACCAACCTGACTTCCAACAGAAGCTAGGGTCGATGGGTGGGAAGTGATCTTACTATTCTCTGAACGCCGATGACCAACCTGACTTCCAACAGAAGCTGGGGTCGATGGGTGGGAAGTGATCTTACTATTCTCTGAACGCCGACGACCAACCTGACTTCCAACAGAAGCTGGGGTCGATGGGTGGGAAATGATCATTACTATTTTCTGAACGCCGACGACCAACCTGACTTCCAACAGAAGCTGGGGTCGATGGGTGGGAAGTGATCATTACTATTCTCTGAACGCCGACGACCAACCTGACTTCCAACAGAAGCTGGGGTCGATGGGTGGGAAGTGATCATTACTATTCTCTGAACGCTGATGACCAACCTGACTTCCAACAGAAGCTGGGTCGATGGATGGGAAGTGATCATAACTATTATCTGAACGTCGACGACCAACCTGACTTCCAACGGAAGCTGGGGTCGATGGGTGGGAAATGATCGTTACTATTCTCTGAACGTCGATGACCAACATGACTTCCAACAGAAGCTGGGTCGATGGATGGGAAGTGATCATTACTATTCCCTGAACGCAGATGACCAACCTGACTTCCAACAGAAAGTGGGTCGATGGGTGGGAAGTGATCATTACTATTCCCTGAACGCAGATGACCAACCTGACTTCCAATAGAAGCTGGGTCGATGGGTGGGAAGTGATCATTACTATTCTCTGAACGCCGACGACCAACCTGACTTCCAACAAAAGCTGGGGTCGATGGGTGGGAAGTGATCATTACTAATCTCTGAACGCCGACGACCAACCTGACTTCAAACAGAAGCTGGGGTCGATGGGTGGGAAATGATCATTACTATTCTCTGAACGTCGATGACAAACATGACCTCCAACAGAAGCTGGGTCGATGGATGGGAAGTGATCATGACTATTCCCTGAACGTAGATGACCAACCTGACTTCCAAAAGAAGCTGGGTCGATGGGTGGGAAGTGATCATAACTATTCTCTGAACGCCGACGACCAACCTGACTTCCAACAGAAGCTGGGCTCGATGGGTGGGAAATGATCATTACTATTCTCTGAACCCCGACGACCAACCAGACTTCCAACAGAAGCTGGGGTCGATGGGTGGGAAGTGATCATTACTATTCGCTGAACGCCGACGACCAACCTGACTTCCAACGGAAGCTGGGGTCGATGGGTGGGAAATGATCATTTCTATTCTCTGAACGTCGATGACCAACATGACTTCCAACAGAAGCTGGGTCGATGGATGGGAAGTGATCATTACTATTCCCTGAACGCAGATGACAAACCTGACTTCAACAGAAGCTGGGTCGATGGGTGATAAGGGATCATTATTATTCTCTGAACGCCGACGACTAACCTGACTTCCAACAGAAGCTGGGGTCGATGGGTGGGAAGTGATCATTACTATTCTCTGAACGCCGACGACCAATCTGACTTCCAACAGAAGCTGGGGTCGATGGGTGGGAAGTGATCATTACTATTCTCTGAACGCCGACGACCAACCTGACTTCCAACAGAAGCTGGGGTCGATGGGTGGGAAATGATCATTACTATTCTCTGAACGTCGATGACCAACATGACCTCCAACAGAAGCTGGGTCGATGGATGGGAAGTGATCATTACTATTCCCTGAACGCAGATGACCAACCTGACTTCCAACAGAAGCTGGGTCGATGGGTGGGAATGGATCATTACTATTCTCTGAACGCCGACGACTAACCTGACTTCCAACAGAAGCTGGGGTCGATGGGTGGGAAGTGATCATTACTATTCTCTGAACGCCGACGACCAACCTGACTTCCAACAGAAGCTGGGGTCGATGGGTGGGAAGTGATCATTACTATTCTCTGAACGCCGACGACCAACCTGACTTCTAACAGAAGCTGGGGTAGATGGGTGGGAAAATGATCATTACTATTCTCTGAACGCCGACGACAAACCTGACTTCCAAAAGAAGCTGGGGTCGATGGGTTGGAAGTGATCATTACTATTCTCTGAACGCCGACGATCAACCTGACTTCCAACAGAAGCTGGGGTCGATGGTTGGGAAATGATCATTACTATTCTCTGAACGCCGATAACCAACATGACTTCCTACAGAAGCTGGGGTCGATGGTCGGGAAATGATCATTACTAGTCTCTGAACGTCGATGACCAACATGACTTCCAACAGAAGCTGGGTCGATGGATGGGAAGTGATCATTACTATTTTCTGAACGCCGATGACCAACCTGACTTCCAACAGAAGCTGGGGTCGATGGGTGGGAAGTAATCATTACTATTCTCTGAACGTCGACGACCAACCTGACTTCCAACACGAGCTGGGGTCGATGGGTGGGAAGGGATCATTAATATTTCCTGAACGCAGATGACCAACCTGACTTCCAACAGAAGCTGGGTCGATGGATGGAAAGTGATCATTACTATTCCCTGAACGCAGATGCCCAACCTGACTTCCAACAGAAGCTGGGTCGATGGGTGGGAAGGGACCATTACTATTCTCTGATTGTCGATGACCAACCTGACATCCAACAGAAGCTGGGGTCGATGGGTGGGAAGTGATCATTACTATTCTCTGAACGCCGACGACCAACCTGACTTCCAACAGAAGGTGGGGTCGATGGGTGGGAAATGATCATTACTATTCTCTGAACGCCGACGACCAACCTGACTTCCAACAGAAGCTGGGGTCGATGGGTGGGAAGTGATCATTACTATTCTCTGAACGTCGACGACCAACCTGACTTCTTACAGAAGCTGGGGTCGATGGATGGGAAGTGATCATTACTATTCTCTGAACGCCGACGACCAACCTGACTTCCAACAGAAGCTGGGGTCGATGGATGGTAAGTGATCATTACTATTCTCTGAACGCCGACGACCAACCTGACTTCCAACAGAAGCTGGGGTCGATGGGTGGGAAGTGATCATTACTATTCCCTGAACGCAGATGACCAACCTGACTTCCAACAGAAGCTGGGGTCGATGGGTGGGAAGGGATCATTACTATTCTCTGAACGCCGACGACTAACCTGACTTCCAACAGAAGCTTGGGTCGATGGGTGGGAAGTGATCATTACTATTCTCTGAACGCCGACGACCAACCTGACTTCCAACAGAAGCTGGGGTCGATGGGTGGGTAGTGATCATTACTATTCTCTGAACGTCGACGACCAACCTGACTTCCAACAGAAGCTGGGGTCGATGGATGGGAAATGATCATTACTATTCTCTGAACGCCGACGACTAACCTGACTTCCAACGGAAGCTGGGGTCGATGGGTGGGAAGTGATCATTACTATTCTTTGAACGCCGATGACCAACATGACTTCCTACAGAAGCTGGGGTCGATGGGTGGGAAGTGAATTGTACTATTCTCTGAACGCCGATGACCAACCTGACTTCCAAAGAAGCTGGGGTCGATGGGTGTGAAGTGAATAGTACTTTTCTCTGAACGCTAATGACAAACCTGACATCCAACAGAAGCTGGGGTCGATGGGTGGGAAGTGATCATTAGTATTCTCTGAACGCTAATGACAAACCTGACATCCAACAGAAACTGGGGTCAATGGGTGGGAAGTGATCATAACTATTCTCTGAACGTCGATGACAAACCTGACTTCAAATTGAAGGTAGGGTCGATGGGTTGGAAGTGATCATTACTATTCTCTGAGCGTCGATAACAACATGACTTCCAAAGAAGCTGGGGGCGATGGGTGTGAAGGGAATACTACTTTTCTCCGAACACTGATGACAAACCTGACCTCCAACAGCAGAGCTCGAAAATTGTACACGTCCGCTCGTATTTACGAGTGGAAGTTCGGTAAGGGCGAGTGGAAATTGCCATTTGCTAGCCCGACAGGACGAGTAGATTTTTTTGGTTTTGTAATTATTTTTGAGGAAAAAAAAAAGAAATAACTAGCATGTTTTACAGCCTGCAAAAGCAACGCAAACACAGTGAAGAAAGATCGTTCGGTAGGTTTAAAATGTCACTAAAATGTGACAGGATGTTTACACTAGTCAGCAGTAAATGCAACCCGGTAAAATCTGGTTGATCTTTGAACTAAATACCGGGACACATTTGAAAATCAATTCTACCTAAGGGTTTTGAAAGTATAAAACCGACGTTCCGGATTTTATCTCTGTATACGAAAACGGCTTACATCGATTGATTGATTAAGCAGGCCCATTTTGATATCAAAAGTAGACAACAAAACATGTCAAAGCAGGGTGACATCAGAAAATTCTGCCTCCAGGGTGGGGGTGATTCAGAAGAGAAGGATATGCTGACAATCTCACTAACAACTGCTGAATGTGAGAGAGGTTTTAGCTCAGTTAACAATATTAAAATCACTGCAAGAACAAGCATGAAACAGGAAGCTTTGTCTAGTCTTGTTAGAATTAAGGTTGATGGTCCTGATCTTATGGAATACAATCCCACAGAAAGCATTATAAACTGGTTTAACAGTGGTAAAGGGACTAGACACATTAAGAGGCACATATGTACTGGTCCGAGGGGTCCAAAGGCTGCTGCACAGATGACTGAATAGTCTGATGGCTGAAAGGGAATAGTGTAAACCACAGTTTTATTTGTTTTGACATTTATTACAAGTCAGTTGGTGTCACATGTCACCTAAAACTAACTGTAAATAAGTTACTGAATTGTGTTTTGTCTCTTTTAAAATACCAGACTTAAGGACGAGTTCAACTGGAGTAAGGACGAGTGAAAAATTTAGGCTACTTGCCCCACAGGACGAGTAGGTCCAAAAAAAAATTTCGAGCCCTGGCCAACAGAAGCTGGGGTCGATGGGTGGAAAGTGATCATTAGTGTTCTCTGACCGTCGATGACAAACCTGACTTCCAACAGAAGCTGGGGTCGATGGATGGGAAGTGATCATTACTATTCTCTGAACGCCGACGACCAACCTGACCTCAAACGGAAGCTGGGGTCGATGGGTGGGAAGTGATCATTACTATTCTCTGAACGCCGACGACCAACCTGACTTCCAACAGAAGCTGGGGTCGATGGGTGGGAAGTGATCATTACTATTCTCTGAACGCCGACGACCAATCTGACCTCCAACAGAAGCTGGGGTCGATGGGTGGGAAGTGATCATTACTATTCTCTGAACGCCGACGACCAACCTGACTTCCAACAGAAGCTGGGGTCGATGGGTGAGAAGTGATCATTACTATTCTCTGAACGCTGATGACCAACCTGACTTCCAACAGAAGCTGGGGTCGATGGATGGGAAGTGATCATTACTATTCTCTGAACGCTGATGACCAACATGACTTCCAACAGAAGCTGGGGTCGATGGATGGTAAGTGATCATTACTATTCTCTGAACGCCGACGACCAACCTGACTTCCAACAGAAGCTGGGGTCGATGGGTGGGAAGTGATCATTACTATTCTCTGAACGCTGATGACCAACATGACTTCCAACAGAAGCTGGGGTCGATGGGTGGGAAGTGATCATTACTATTCTCTGAACGCCGACGACAAACCTGACTTCCAACAGAAGCTGGGGTCGATGGGTGGGAAGTGATCATTACTATTCTCTGAACGTCGATGACCAACATGACTTCCAACAGAAGCTGGGGTCGATGGCTGGGAAAAGATCATTACTATTCTCTGAACGCCGACGACCATACTGACTTCCAACAGAAGCTGGGGTCGATGGGTGGGAAGTGATCATTACTATTCTCTGAACGCCGACGACCAACCTGACTTCCAACAGAAGCTGGGGTCGATGGGTGAGAAGTGATCATTACTATTCTCTGAACGCTGATGACCAACCTGACTTCCAACAGAAGCTGGGCTCGATGGACGGGAAGTGATCATTACTATTCTCTGAACGCTGATGACAAACCTGAATTCCAACAGAAGCTGGGGTCGATCAAAGACAATCCCCTCAATAGTGTAATTGCGGAAGCGGAACTTGGCGAGATATTCCTTCTGAGGGAACGTCCCCATGACATTACCCCGAGAGCTGAATTGCTGAACTTCGTGAAGATATTCGTCTCAGAACGGAGTTTTGGAAGCCGAATTTCATAAAGACATTCCCCTCAACAGTGGAATTGCGGAACTTTGAGAAGAAATTCCCTCGTGAGCGGAGTTGCGGCAGCGGAAATTCACCACACCAAAGGGCTAACCCATAGACAGCTTTGTCACAGAGGTCTGCGACCCTGGCTCCACATTATTTTAGGATTATCATCGGTACTTTTACAAGTTAACCGTCTTTGCCTGAGCAGTTTGCTACTACAACACTAGCTTTGTCTCCATTGCGCCACCGCCAAGATGGCTACACCAAAGGACCATCGACTAGATAGCTTTACCATAGCGGTCAGCGGACCTGATCAATGAGGGTCCCTTTGTGGCCCCTCTGGCTTCACATATTAGTGTAGGACTGTCATCAGTAATTTTATACAAACCTGTCTTTGCCTGAGCAGCTTGCCATTACAACACCAGCTTTATCAATAACGGATTAAAGCTATAAAATATCTCCATTGCGCCACCGCCTAGATAGCTTTGTCATATGGGCGGCCCTGATTTATCAGGGGCCCAACCCACTGGCTACGCATTAGTGAAGAATTAACATCGGCAACACAAGCTTTGTCAGCTTAAAAAATCCCCCATTGCGCCACCGCCAAGATGCCACCATCTAAATAGCTTTGTCACAGGGGGATGCGCCCCTGATATACCAGGGCCCTTTTGGCCTCCTCTGGCTCCACAATATTGTAGACTTATCATCGGTACTTGTACAAGTTACCTGTCTATACTTGAGCAGTTTGCCACTACAACACCAGCTTTGTCAATAACGATAGCGCCACCGCCATGATGGTCACACCAAAGGTCTTCCGCCTAGATAGCTTTGTGACCGGGGCCAGAGAACTGCTATAACATCTCAACGCTCTCACAAGCTCTGAAAATAAGCATTTAAGACCTTGGTCTTCAAGCACACTAATATACACCCCAATACCCCATAGTGAAGCCCCGTCTGCTTAACAGTGCAACTATTCAGAAGCATCTTTTAATTCATAAGAGGTAGGTGTCAACAAATATCCCTGTACACCTTCGTTACCTGTCAGTTCTCAGTGAAAGCCAGGGTACTAAGTATCATAGTCGTCTCCACCATGCAGTTCATTCGGGAAAGTCCAGCACAATTTGATAATCGAATCAAGCCTCGGGTGTATGTAAGGTGCAATACGCGCAGTACTATGTACGAAAAAGCTCCATTTTGATAACCGGAAATGGCGCATGGAAAATTAGTTTTATAGCATGCGAGTTCAACCCTATTAGATCACTCGAAAAGTTTAATCAGCGGAATGCCTTTCAATAAAATAACGCTATACAGATAGTTTATTGATACCAAATATCACGGCACAAGGCCTTGTGGTTTCAAACAAGAATGTTTTTCATGTTTCCCTATTAAAGCCTATGTAAACATGTGACCCCCAGGGCGGAGCTATTTTAGGCCCAAGGGGTATAATTTAAACAAACTTGGTAGAGGTCCACAAGGTTATGCTACTTACCAAATATCAAACCTCTAGGTCTTGTGGTTTCAGACATGAAGATGTAAAACATGTGACCCCTGGGGCGTAGCTATTTTTGGCCCCAGAGCTATAATTTAAACAAACTTGGTAGAGGTTCGCTAGTTGGTGCTAAATACCAAATCTCAATAGTCTAGGCCTTCTGGTTTCAGACAAGAATATTTTTTTCACGTATTCCCTCTATCGGCTGACCCCCAGGGCTGGGCCATTTTTGGCCCCAGAGCTATAATTCGAACACACTTGGTAGAGGTTTACTAGGTAATGCTACATACCAAACATCAAGGCTCTAGGCCTTGTGGTTTCAGACAAGAAGATTTTTTCACATTTTCCCTATATAAGCCTATTTAAAACATGTGACCACCGAGGCGGACTATTTTTGGCCCCACGGCTATAATTTGAACAAACTTGATAGAGGTCTACTAGGTGATGCTAAATACCAAATATCAATAGTGTAAACCTTCTGGTTTCAGACAAGAAGTTTTTTCACGTTTTCCCTATATAAGCCTATGTAAAAAATTTGACCCCGGGGCAGGGTCAGTTCTAGCCCCAGGGATATAATTTGAACAGACTTGGTAGAGGTCTATTTGGTGATGCTACATACCAAATATCAAGGCTCTAGGCACTGTGGTTTCAGACAAGAAGATTTTTTCCTTATTTTCCCTATATAAGCCTATGTTATACATGTGACCCCCGGCGCCGGGCAATTTTTGGCCACAGGGCTATAATTTGAACAAATTTGGTAGAGGTCTACTAGGTGATGCTAAATACCAAATATCAAGAGTCTAGGCTTTCTGGTTTCAGACAAAAAGATTTTTAAAGTTTTCATCTTGAAAAACTACTTTAGTCTCTATGACCTTGATATGCAATGGACCAGAACCATTTGAACAATTTTGGTAGAGATGAGCTAATTAAAATGATGAAAAAGAATTGAAAGCATTGATGGGATTCGAACCCTGCGCATAATGGAAAGAAAATGAATTTTCTGACGGTGGCGACTCTACCTACTGAACTATTTATGCTGACAAAAATACTTTTTAAAACCACACCTGACTTTTGATTATGCCACCCCAAATGTTTGATTTCAATGTGTACAAACAAGCAAATATAAACATAGCCACTATATCTTGGGAGAACTATCCTAAACAAGGCGATTCCGACCGTGTAGTCATAATATGTTTAGGTATTAATAGACTTTACGCTTACTGTAAAGGCGGCAACTTTAATATTAATATCTGGGCGTGGTTCGGCTTTCCATCTGCTAAGGAATGGAAGTCCGGTTCTATTTATAATTTGGTAAAGAGTTAATAAGCTTTTTGGGCCACGCAAACGTGCGGGCATTTCATGAAAATCCTAACCGTATATACACTGAACTCACATTTATTAACCCTTAAAGCGCATAATCACAAAATGTATGTTTTTTGTCGTCCACTAAAATATTTGAAGCCTCATAGACAAACAGTATGGATCCAGATCAGACTGCTCCTGTAGGGAGCAGTCTGATCTGGGTCCACAATGTTTGCCTCTATGCTTATGCTAAATAGATATTTTCAGATGCAGTTATTTTGCTGGCGTTTTAACGGCTAATTAATGTGTTCGCGTATATACTGAGGTAATGGCGCAAGATGATACAGTTATTTTTTAATAAAATCACGCCTCATTTTCAGCTTTTACCTATGTCTAAGGTTGACCAGTCGTAATAACGCATTCATGAGGTGCCGCCTTTACAGTAACCAAAAAGTCTTATAATACTAAGAGATCTTAAAGTTATTGAAAGTGATATCGATTTTGGGATATACCTTACGTCACTATCATAAACGATTTGTAGAATAGTTGTATACCGACGCAGGGAAAACTGAAAAGACAATAAGTGTCAACATCCGTCAGATGACATTTACATCGCCAAATGCGCAGAGTTAAGTTCAGCATTTATCAAGTGTTTAAGGATACATTTGCACAATCAAAATACTTTTCAGTAGTAATTCTAAACCAAGTATAAGATTTTTTCAAAAAGCTTGCAATCTTTCAGCACTTAACTTAAAGCTGCATAGTCTGTAACTTTTGATCTTCTAATTTTAAAAATAATGCTTTTATTTTTCAAGAACAGAGTAAAAATACTCAAATTCCGATTTACATTTTACCCAGATCGGTACTCGAATCTATTCCTAAATGCGGACATAAATCGTCATGTGAATGCCGAATACTTAAAAATGATCTAATTCTATAGTCCTTTAGGTATATGGCATGTTTTTCTATATGGTATTTACACCAATATCTACCACTTCCGGTCTATGAAGTACCTGCAATACGCGTAAATACCACCAAATCGACGTATACATTTAACAGTGTGATTATGTTGATAAAACGTTTCGGGTAATTATAACAATCGATTTTGTACTTTGGGATCATGGGTTTCATTGTGGAACTTTGAAACTATTAGAGGGTCACTGATGAAGCCTAAATGACAGAAACTAGCTAGTCTGACCCAGAAAATATGCACACTCTGGTTTCAGTTCTGTGGTGTAGTCTTTGCTTCCAAGGGATACCCTTTTGAGCACTTATTTGACTTCACTACAGCTGGTGCCTCGGACTGTGTGGCGGCGGTAGAACGTCTCCCTGCCCTTCACTATAGTGTAGATTTTATTTTCTTGTCCTTTGGGATCATGGGTTTCATTGTGGAACTTTGAAACTATTAGAGGGTCACTGATGAAGCCTTAATGGCAGAAACTAGCTAGTCTGGCCCAGACAATATGCACACTCTGGTTTCAGTTCTGTGGTGCAGTCTTTGCTTCCAAGGGATACCCCTTTAGAACATATTTAATAGGGCTGAACTCGCATGAAACAGAACAAAATTTCTATTAGCCATTTCCGGCTAACAAAACTCCGCTTTTTCATATATAATACTACGCCTTGCATACATCCGAGGCTTGATTCTTGAATTGGGCCAGATTTTCCGATTGTGTATATTCAGTGGCATAATGAGCCAATTACTGATTAATTGTAAGAGGGGCTTAAACTTTTTAAAAAATACTGACAAAAAATAATGAAACGTTAAGCAACAACAACATAAATAAATAAAAGCCAAAATGTTTAAGAAAAATGAGCTAGGATTTTACTGGAGAAAATAATTAAAACGTTCATACATATGTGTGGCGGCAGAACACTACAGTAAAACCTGTGTAAACGACCAATATCAAAAGGACCAAAAATGGTCTTCAAGACCGAGTATCGCTCAATGCAGGTCAAAAGTATTTCAGAATGCTCCAAAGGGAGCATTCTGCAATACTTTCGACCTTCATTAAGCTACCAGTTGCCATTGAGAACATTTTTTGTCAAGTTTTGAGTGGCCGTTTTACACAGGTTTTACTGTACATGAATAAACAAGTAGCACGGTGCTTGAATGAAAGTACGTTACTATGGCTCTATAACTAGATGTAGCGCAATGGCAATGAACGCTTTAATAAACGACAAACTAGTTAAAATCCGGTTATTGCAATCACCCTTGGAAATTTTCGCCGTCTGTTGATTGTCTTTGCAAACAGTTCTGTCCCAGCAAAAAGGCTAGACATGATCTGGAATCGAAATGTTTGACCCTCTGCTGATGATATTGCTGAAGGAAATACTAATGTTTTAAAAAAAATCTGCATGAAAAATTGACCAGCGTGCAAAGAGTCAAGTAACTGCGGAAACTGGTGAGCTGATTGTGTGTAGTTCATGCGCGGATCCAGAGGGGGGACAGGGGGTCCAGACCCCCGCCCCCTGGAAAATCGAAAAGCTATAGGGTTCCTTAGCAATAATGGTCCAGATCCTCTGAAAAATCACAAAGCTACCAAGCCAGCATGCAATTTTGGGCCATCATCGGCCCGCCAGCGAAACGCCATTTGAATGGCATTTCGCTGGCACGCTGATGATGGCGCACTTTTAGTGTGGCATTAGGGTCCTCTCTCGCCTCATCAACTAAATAATAATAAAAATTAAAAAAACGTTGTCAAAGTTGATTTGGACCCCCTCTGAAAAATCTTTCTGGATCCGCGCATGTAGTTCAACTGTAAAGTTCTGTGCCGCCTCATTCCAAAATGTTACGATGAAAGCTCGAACTTATCTACATGCAGTCAGTAGGTTTAATATGGGTATACAGTAAAACCTGTTTTAAGCAGCCACTCAAAAAGAACACAAAATTGGTTTTCATTACGGATTAATGCTTAATGCAGGTCAAAAATATCGCTGCAATACTTTCGACCTTCATTAAGCTACCATTTTCCAATAAGACCTTTATTTTGTCTATTTCTAAGTGGCCGCTTAAGACAGGTTTTACTGTATGTCATGAAATCACGTTATTTCTTTTGACTATACTTGGTCGTGTCGTCTCACATTTATGCGAAACTAATTTATTGAATTTGTGTTTGGGCTTTTTAACATCCCAGCCAACAAATGTTCAGTTATGTCGGGACGTTTCCTGGGTTTAACTAGTATTAAGTAGAGGATAAAGTGTCTAGCTCAACGCAGTGCCTCCGGCGAGGCTTGAATTAGCGTCCCCTCCAAGGTTAAATAAGTTGAAGTTTTTTTTTTTGTAACACTTAGTGTGCAAATCTCTTTGAGTGATATGAGCACACTGGTAAATGTATACGTCGATTTGGTGGTATTTACGCTTGTTGCCGGTACTTCATAGACCGAAAGTGGTAGATATTTGTGTTATTACTATATAGAAAAAAATGCCATATGCCTAAAGGACTATAGACGTCAATCATTTTTAAGTATTCAGTATGTGCATGGCGATTTATGTAAGCATTTAGGAATAGATTCGATTACCGATCATCCAGATCGGTACTCGAATCTATTCCTAAATGCTTACATAAATCGCCATGTGCATGCCGAATACTTAAAATGATCTAATTTTATAGTCCTTTAGGCATATGGCATGTTTTTCTATATAGTATTAACACCAATATCTACCACTTCCGGTCTATGAAGTACCGGCAACACGCGTAAATACCACCAAATCGACGTATACATTTACCAGTGTGATGAGGGATCACGAGAAAATGACTATCTCCTCCTGGATAGTCAGCCAGTACACCTAAATTCATCAGGTCCCAAATTGGAAAAAATTTTCATGCTCATCTCAACTGAGCATGAAATATCAACTGTTCATATAAACTAAAATGCTGAAAAACGAATTGTTTACTTGCTTTAAAACTCTATCTTGCTAACAACTGTTAAAATAACAACAATTGTTGGTATTTTCACATGTTTAGCAGGATAAATTTCATGCACACTTGAGTTAAGCATGAAAAAATGTTTTATAGCTGTCTATCTCTGTATGCGTGTTACAGACGCTTGCTGTAAGCCATAATTTGTATACTATATCCAGCCACGTCTCAGGAAAGTCGGTATTTGCGGTTCAGAAGAATCTTGAATAGTCTTAGATGAGTTATTGTACTATTAAAACATTTTTGTTTTGTTTAGTTTGTGGTTTAACGTCCCAGTCTACAGTTGTGTTCATGTCTAGATGGCCAGTTAACCTAACCACACTATATTTCTGGGCAAGATAAGACTTAGCGGTTAACAAACTTTTTGTGCCAGTTTCTTGGCATTAACCAGTACTTAGCCAGGTGGATTTATGATTTTGTTTTTGTTTTGTGAGCACCCGAAAGCTCAGCCGGAAGTGGTTCTGTTTTTTAAAAATCCTAGGAGATGGGGTTAAAGTCTCGTCCAACAGACGGGGGAGAGCCGAGGATCGTACTAGGGACCCTTAGGTTCAAGGCGAGTTGTTTAACCACTACACTACGGCGGCTCTCACTATTCGGGCCTAGCTGCGTACAGTAAAACCTGTCTTAAGCGACCACTCAAAAATAGACAAAACAAAGGTCTTAAAGACAAATGGTAGCTTAATGAAGGTCGAAAGTATTGCAGAATGCTCTCTTGGAGCATTCTGCAATACTTTTGATCTGCATTAAAGCTGCATACTCTGTAACTGTGAACATTTTTCGAAAAAATTTATTTTCTTTTTAAATCATTTGTACAAGTAGACTTAAGCTATGTTTTCACAATAAAAATGTTCAGTACAGCTGAAAACTGCATGGAAAAGTGAATTATCTTATCAAATAGGTGTTTTTTTCTCTTGTTGGTAATTATTTGCGTCCCTCCAATAATTCTAGACCGTTGAAATTTAACATAAATGCAGTTGTTTTGATAGTGATAACTTGTTAAAATTTACGAAAATGGTAGAGTGTTTATCTGAATTTGAGTATTTTTACTGTGTTCTTGAAAAATAAAAACATTATTTTTAAAATTAGAAGATCACAAGTTACAGACTATGCAGCTTTAAGCGACAATCAGTCTTTAAAACCATTTTTTGTCTTCTAATTGAGTGGCCGCTTAAGACAGGTTTTACTGTATTTGGTGTGTTAGAGACATGCCTTACCCGAAAAGCACACAAATGATCTTAATATCTTGTATAAATAAACCATTGTTTCGAGTTTGAAGCATCGTTCGTTAAGCTGCTCTAATATGTTAAAATGATCATGAATTTGAGAATTATTTTGGATATGACTGAATATGAAAAATTAGATGATTATTTATTCTTTATTCTATGTGCCCATGTCTTTATACCAAACGTGTGCACAATTTAGCGGAAATGGATTGAATATGATAAAGATCAACTGGATTTCCTTAACTCTCTCATTGTGAAGAAAACAAGTTTAACTGCGATTACTTTTTCGTATTTGGATATATTTCTAGACTCCATTGTTTGCTTGATTTGATTCTTTACGTCCCAGTCAACAATTTTTCAGTAATGTCGGGACGGGTCTTCCTGGGTTAAACCAGTGCTAAGCAAGGATAAATTTTGCTTGCTCAAGGACACAACACAGTGACGCCGCTGAGGCTCGATTTCCCTGATCCCAGATTGTGGGCTAATCTGTGTCTAAAACTCTTTGCTTACTGTGTAATGTTGCATGCATGCTTTGCTGTTTTTTGTGTTGTTGTTGTTTTTTTTTAAATCAATTTGCGAAAAAAAAATCTTTCAGGAATACCACCAGAGTGTCAAACAGTTTGGATCCAGGTCAGGCTCAAACTGTTTGAAAGGATATCAGTAGACGGCACTAGCAGGCAAAGACTCAACGGAAAAGTGCAAAGGCTCCTTTTTTCGGTGGCAGCACTTAACAAATTCACGTAGAATTTTAAACAACAGCAAGCATGTGAAATTAGTCGCTCAGGGCCAAAGTTTTGTTTTTAAATTCGTATTGAGGAAGAGAATAATAAGTGTAGACACTGGTGCTCCTATACTCCGGATTTAGCATTGTTCATATGATCAGTTCAAGTGGCGATTTGAAAAACGTAATGTGATTTTAAAACGTGACATCCGAGTGTCTTTGGATGATACATGTGTCATCTCGTTCTTAAAAGAGTAATAAGGAGCAGACTCTACTCTAAATGCACAGAGAGGTATGTTTTTTTTTATTTTTAATTTTGTATCGAAAGTTGCATTTCAGAGATTCTCTCTCTCTGTCTTTTAGTCCTTAAAGCGCCAATCACAACAAAAGTATACTTGTGAATGCCTTCATGCATTGAATACCAAGTTTCGGATTGAATGTTTGTCATGCTTACGCGTCTGTTCATTGCTTTCTTGTGGTCACTTGAAGGGAAAGGGCTGACCTCTTGGCTCTTGTTTGTGATGTTTATTGTGATTTTGTTACTTTCCCATTTGGTATCATGGGACAGGTGTGGTACTTGATTGAATCGATTCCTGGGCCCAGAATTACAATGCCTCCTTAAAGTTAAGGAAGACATAAGTTAAGTATTGATATTTCAACATACTATATTAGATGCTAAATAAACTGCCTGGGTTGATGCAGTACTTGTGGTTAAAATATCATTGTTATTTACAGAAAAAATGAAACTATTTTGATGTTAATCAGTTAGAAATGTTATTTTTCGTATCCTGAAGAATCAATATTTAAAACTTTAAGGAGGCATTGTAATTCCGGCCCCAGGTCATTGTTGTCTTTCTTAGTTAGCTTTCAATACTAACTTAACATTCAATATCAACATTCAGTAGTAGACATTGCGATTGGAGTTCAATACCAAACATGCTTGGTAATGCCATTCTTGCTTGTAAACCACAAACTTGGGATTGAATTCCATACCACAGATTCCATACTCCAAGCCAAGTTCACACACTCACAAAAGATCTGCTTTTGTGGTCTGCTGAAATGCTTTAGTAACATCTTGGTGAAAAAGTGTAGACCCAGCTCAGACTGCTCCTATAGGAGCAGTCAGATCTGGGTTCACACTGTTTGCCTTTAGAAATTGATTTCGTAAGTCAATAAAGTTAATAAATATGTGCAAGCAGACGACAATTTTAGATGCATTATTGCAGGCGCTTTAAGTGATTGAGCCAGAACATGAAATTGTGGTACTTGTCGCGTTGTCAAGCAACGAAGGCCCAGACGAGCCTGCGCAGTCGCGCAGACACTTCAGAGCCTTTGCTGCCCGCATACACAAAGTATAAATGTAGATGAAAACTCAGACGAAAATTTATACCTCTATCATTCCGCTGGATACGTCTGCATGTGTGTTACTTTTGTGATTTTTTATTTTAGATGATCCTTTTCCGTCCCAGTCAACATTTTTCATCCTGGATTGAACAAGTGTTAAGCAGACGATAAACGCGTCGACACAGTGCAATTTGTGCTTATATATACGATACGTTGGATATCAAGTGCTAGCTCCAACTATAGACAGATGTAGCTTCGAAATATAGTACGTAAACTAAATGGAATATTTTAACATTTTCCAAACAGTTTTATTTTGCAATACATCTCTTCACCTGTACGAGGTACACACAGTCATTGACATCGACAGAATCGAGATCTGAACATCAGTTTTACATTTCGGTAACATTATTTGATATAAAATACGGAATCTGTGCAATTTTGCACACGTTTTATACACGAGAATAACGGTAGAATAGAGCTACAGTAAAACATGTGTAAAACGGCCACTCAAAAATAGACCCCTAAAAAGGTCTTAGTGACACTGTGACTGGTAGCTTAATGAAGGTCGAAAGTATTGCAGAATGCTCTGTAATACTTTTGACCTGCATTAAGCGATGATTGGACTTGAAACCCATTTTTTGGTCTTTTTAAGCGATGATTGGTCTTGAAAACCAATTTTCGGTCTTTTTAAGCGATGATTGGTCTTGAAAACCAATTTTCGGTCTTTTTAAGCGATAGTTGGTCTTGAAAACCAATTTTCGGTCTTTTGAGAGTAGTCGTTTGACACAGATTTTACTGTACATTGTATCTCACGCATTTTAAGATGATTATTTTCAGCTGCGCATACTGAATTTCTACTGCATTATTGTATAAAATGGTAAATGTAATATTATACTCCCTTGACTGTAATGTGCACGACCCTTGGTAACGCAGATTAATCAGTGTCCAGTTCCAGAAGGAATGTGTGGCAAAATGGGAGGACAGACAGACTCACAAACTGATTATATAGCACACCTGCGAGTCGTGCAATATTTCGATACCAATTCTTAAAAATAGTGTTGTTATTGAAAATTTCGATTGGCATATTTTTCAATTCAAAATAGATTTTGTGATTTTGGCAGATTTCTGCGTAATATACATCTTACTATGTCTCAGCTTAATATTTCACCCACCTACAAGTAACTCTTTCAGGAACTTGGTTTGGAACCTCTTCAGATTCGCATGAATAAACATAAACTGGTAACTTTTTACAAAATTGTGCATTGTCTGACCCCAACTTATCTATTTGACCTTATTCCTCCTCGTTTTAATGAAACTAATGATAATCCACTAAGAAACGCTGATCATTTCCAAAACTTCAGATCAAACTCTTACCTCTTCCATGAATCGTTTTTTATTTCCTCTACAATAAGAGCATGGAATATAATTGAGCCGTGACATATGATTTCCAACAATTTGACATTTTGACAAGTGTAGACTCGGATGAGCCTCTGTAGCCTCCTGTTAAGCTTAGAAACTCCAAATGGTGTTCAGTCAGTAGCTTAACAATCATAGAATACTGAAGCGACTAGCAAAGGCTCTGATCAGACTGTGCGTATGCGCAGGCTGATCTGAGACTTTGCTGGTTGCACATACCACATTGTTGGAAATCTCATGCACTGGCTCATTATTCCAAATGAAATCAAAGAATCTACCTCAGTCTCCTCTGTTAAATAAAAACTTTCCAAAGCCACCTGAATACTTCAATGTTGGTTCGCGACTAGGCTTGGTTCTTCATTCCAGACCCCAAATGCAATGCAGCGCTTTAAATGCCGACTTATATCGTAAACATAGTATCAACAGCCCTTCATGCCAATGTAGTGGCTTTGAAAACGCCCAACATGCACTTTTGTATGCTGAAAGTAGAAATCTGTCAATACGATTGGAAAACTATTAAATTAATCATCATCTACATGAAAGAGAAGACTCCACTTAATAGGAAAATAAAGCCTTTTTCAAAGAGGGCACAACAATTTTTAATCAGTTGTAGCAGGTTATATCAACGTAGGTAGCCCATTCAAGCCAGAGCTTACTAAACTCGACGGATATTTGCCTGTGACAGGATGTCTGTCAAACATTCTCTCTCTTTCTCTCTCTCTTTCTCTCTCTCTCTCTCTCTCTCCCTCTCTCTCTCTCTCTCTCTTGTATGACCAGGGCATCGTGACGATCCCAAAATAATGCGTGCATTGTGTTGGGATCGTTGCGACCCTCCAGAACTCATCACCTAGTACACAATGTCGGGTCCATATTTGTCAAGATTCAGGTGGTGCTGACGTGATGTCATAAACAGTTACCTATCACAATCTCTCTCTCTCTCTCTCTCTCTCTCTCTCTCTCTCTCTCTCTCTCTCTCTCTCTCTCTCTCTCTCTCTCTCTCTCGTTTGCATATATATTTGTTCATTCCAATAACACACTTTGTATTAAACATCATACCACCTTTCAGGAGATGATTTATATAATCTTACGCTTACTGACAAATCCTTTTCATTTAACTGCCTTGCTATATTAGTTGTGTTTTGTTTACTGTATACTAGAGAATGAATAAAATAGGTTTAAACAATACCAAAGTGTCCACACAATAATTACAACATTTTTGTGGCTGTTCCTTGGCTGTAACCAGTATTTGGGCAAGGCTGGTTTATGTTTTTGTGAATCTATGTCTGAGAGCACCCAGTAGGCTAAACCTGCAGTGCTCCTGGTTTAGATTGTCTCAAACGAGTGGTGTTCTGGTTTTAGAGCTGTCAAATTTATTTGATATTCTGTGGAAAAAAGTGATATAACCACGTTGCAAATCTTTAGATAAGCCAATATCACAAAAGTCAATAATAGATGTATGCATGCACGAGGTATTGTCGTGCCAGCCAAGAGTGACAGTGACGTCATGTTTTGTTAACAATGTTATCAGGGACTTATAATCGATAAATCACTTGTGTATTAATCCTATCCGCAGGATAGGATTAATACACAAGAAATCTATCGATTCGCGTTAGCTCAAGTGAAGTGTATACGTTAGTGATTTACTTAGCAATTGTAAACAAAGTATTACGTCACTGTCACTCTTGGTTGGCACGACAGTAGTTACCATATTTAACATACAATAAACCTACAAACATTGAAAATAGCAGACCCCGTTTGATGGAGTCTGGTCATGAGTGTCAATGTACATTGCAACAACCGTCATGCTTATGCGGTTTTAAGCTTTCTGTCAGAATCCAAATAGAAGTTAGTTCTACATTAATATTGATAAGATCTCGCAGTGTACGGATATCAGCTAAGCATGTCAAGTGTTTTTAAAAGTTCATTTTACTAGACATGTTCAAAGTTATGACTCAAGCTTTTGTTTATTTCAGTTGATATTTTTGAGTTCCAGTCAACAATTTTCAGTTATGTCGAGACGTTTTTTGTTGTTGTTTTTGCTGTTGTTTTTAATAGGATGGAGCCTGTATTAAGCAATAGGGATAAAGTGTATTGCTCAAGGACATTGCATCGTGTCACGGGTGGGATTCGAATGAGCAACCTCCTAGTCACGGGACCGACACACTACCAACTGAGCTAATGTGATCAGACGGCTCAAATATTATTCGCTTTTCATAAACAGGTGACAGACAGACACACAAGGCTACATACATTACAGATAATCGTTTATTTTTGGATGAGGCAAGTAAAATACCCTTAAAGCGCCAATCACGACTGCAGCAGACGACAAATTTTGAGACATCTTATTCCATTTTTCGGACAAAAATAAGGTATGATATTACATGAGAATCGTCTGCCAGCAGACGATTCTCATGTAATATCATACCTTATTTGTTTTTTTGTTTTTTTGTTGTTTTTTTTGTTTTTTTTTTGTTTTGTTTTTTTTGAAAAAGCGGGAAAAAACTAATTGTCGTCTGCTGCAATTATAGGTGGCGCTTTAAGGGTTAACAAAAGACAGAATGGGAAATTAGTCAACAATGGAGGAAGACGCTAGGAAAGATCATGAAAGTGACAATCGTGTTGGAAACGAGGCGGGCGAGAATGAATCTGAAGCAGTAATAGATGATAATGAGTCAATAAAGATAAGTGTTGTTGGGGATAGTGGTGTTGGTAAAACGTGTATGTTAAAGACGTTTGTGAACCAGAAATACCCGGATGAGGAGGACGTTAGCAGACATAGCCTGTTTGAAAATACCAGTGGAACTATTCATGGTAAGAATTCAATCGGAACTGCCTCGGCCAATTCCGTGAAATTCCGTGGTATCAGACCTCGGATGTACATAGAGGATCTACGTTTGATTACGTTACGCTGACGTTACATAACATGTCGATGACGTCACAGCAACCATGCCAACACAATAACAAGTGTGATTGCAGCAAATGAAGTTTATGTTTTGTTCAATAAAATATCACTATAGTGATGATTGAAAAATACATAAACTTCATTTATTCTGCTGATCGAACTTTTCGGGTAATCAGAAAAATTGATTTTAGTAGGGTTGAACCCACATGCTGCAGAACTAATTTTCCTTTCACCAGTTCCAGTTAAAAAATGGAGCTTTTTTTGTACATAGTACTACGCGTAATGTGCCTTACGTACACCCGAGGCTTGATTCGATTCTCGAATTGTGCCGTTCTTTCCCGATTGGGTAAGAATTATTCGAGCTTCCTTATCACGGGAATGTGTCATACTAAAAAATTTCAAATGAGCGCAACATGTGACTTCCAAAAATGTGTCAGCTTGACAAGTGTAGACTCAGCCCCCTTTAAAGCTTTCGCAGAGGAAGCACTCTAGCACGCACTAACCTGTCGCCTTTCGCTATTGAACCGCCATTTTTTTATTAAAATGTGCGATCACTGCTTGCATGACTCAGGGCTTTACTACCAGAAAAAAGACAAAAAGTTTAAAAAATGCGATTTTATCAATAAATTCTGTCACTACAGGAGCGCGAGAATTGTACGTGACAAGGCATATATCACTAGCTACCCATAATCCAAAACGCGAAATACGCGCTATCTAGATGAGGTATCGCAAGGTCTCGCGAGAGTGCAGAAACTCCCAATTGTGTTTAGTCAGTAGCTTAACAGTCATAGAATATTCAAGCGACTAGCAAAGGCTCTGATCAGACTGCGCGTATGCGCAGGCTGATCTGAGCGTTTGCTGGTCGCACAAACCACATTGTTGGTAATCTCATGTTGCGACTCAATCAGTCTGCACCTATACACAGTATATGCTAAAAAGAACCGCAGCCTGGAGACGATCCTTAAAGTACCCGAAATCATGGCAATATATGTTTCAGTTGAAAAGTAAGAAATCCACATATGGTTACCCTCATGAATAGACTGGCCCCATTCCTAAAACATTTTTCATCAATGTGTCATATCATATATACTTGTAGCCAGTCTAACTCTGATGGCTCTGTTTTAAAACAGAGCCATCTGAGTTAGACTGGCTACAAGTATATATGATATGACACAT
Organism: Loripinus fragilis; assembly: GCA_964019695.1. Lineage (NCBI taxonomy): Eukaryota > Metazoa > Mollusca > Bivalvia > Lucinida > Lucinidae > Loripinus > Loripinus fragilis. The sequence continues at coordinate 65,565,929 of OZ026514.1, read as the reverse complement.
TGATGAAAAAAAAATAACTTTGGAGCCAGTCTACCTCATGAAGAAATTAAAATTATACCTTAAAAGAAAGATACCCAAGATAAGTTTTATCATTTCGCTTTATTTAACATCTTCATAAGTGAGCTCATTTTTGGTCTTCTCTGCTTCAGGGGGACGGGCTAACTCGTTTGAAGTTCCAGTAAATCTGGTTGTCGGAGAGTCTAATGTTAACCTTGGTCTTACAGACACTATTGGAACGGTAAGTCAACTACTGTCCTGCCAGGCAAGAGTGACAATGAGGTCATGTTTTGTTTACAAAGTTATCAGGGACTTATAATCGATAGATCACTTGTGTATTGATCCTATCCACAGATCACTTGTGTATTAATCCTATCAACAGGATAGGATTAATACACAAGTGATCTATCGATTCGAGTTAGCTCAAGTGGTGTGTACAAGTTAATGTTTTACTTAACAATTGTAAACAAAACATACGTCACTGTCACTCTTGGTTGTTTTGTTTCGTTTGTTTCTTTACGTCCCATCAACAATCTTTCAGTTGAACCAGTACTAAGCTAGGATTAATGTTCTTGCTCAAGGACACAACGCAGTGACGCCGGTGAGGCTCGAACCCGCGGCCCTTCGGTCTCGAGTCAAGCACTCTACTACTGAGCCACTGCGCTCCCTCACTCTTGGTTGGCACGACAGTACTGATACATCTTGCAGACTAGTGGAATGTATATTTAGGCTAAAGCACAACTATCATGCCAGGAAAGTGAGAAATCAACACCGTGCCAATTGTTAGATCCGAGCCCATGACCCTTTGGACGCAAGTCCATCACTCAACCAACTGAGCTACGCTGCTCCACAAGAAAGGTTTGACTATAAAGTACATCTAATGTTAACCTTGGGGAGGGAGGATTCAAATACCACTATAAGCATGATAAGTGGGCTTGGAAGCTTTGTAATTTTTGAAGGGATCCAGACCAGTATTGATAAGAATTCCTATATTTTTGTGATTTTTCAAGGGGGGAGTCTGGTACCCCCTATCCCTGCCTCTGGATCCGCGCATGAAGATTTAAATTGTTTGGCAATTCATTGTTCACCCTTATACCGCAACTATTTTTATCCTGAAAATGTTACTGCTTACAATATATGCTACTTATATTCGAGTGTACTTCAGACTTGATTTTTTCATGGGAATAAACATTAAAAACCCTGATAAGATGACCCCAAGGAGGGGGCAGTCTGATCTGGGTCAATATTGTTAGCAATATAGGCTACCTACATGCGTGGATCCAGAAAGTTTTGTCAGAGGGTGTCCAACTCTGCTGTTGTTGTTGTTTTTTTTTATTATTATTATTTGGTTGATGAGGGGAGATAGGATCAAAATACCACTAAAAGCAGGCCCGCCAGCGATTTTCATGGCGTTTTGCTGGCGTGCCGATGACAGCCCAACATTGAATGCTGGCTTGGTAGCTTTGTGAATTTCATTGGACTGCTATAAAAAATCTATAGTTTTGTGATTTTTCAGTGGTGGGGGTCCTGACCCCCTGCCCCCCCCCCCCCTCTAGATCCGCACATGCTGTAGAACATAAACAGATTGGAGAGCAAATGACTTAGTCGTGACTGGCGGTGAAAGGTTAATATCTGAATTGTTTATTGAGATAAGCAAATAGTCAGGTCTTAAGGTACAAGGGGTCAGTGAGCATTAGTTTGCGATCTACAAACAAATGGTTATGAGCAGGAAAGGCCGCAGTCACAGAACACAGACCATCCCAGTGCAGAAGATGGAAGAAAATAGAACGAAGAAAAACACATGCCTGACGTGTTTTTATTGTGTTTTGCTTATTTGATGAGGGGAGTGTGGATTCAAATACCACTAAAACGGGCCATCATCGGCCCGCCAGCTGGCCGATGATAGCCCAATATTGAATGCTGGCTTGGTAGCTTTGTGATTTTTCATGGAATCCGGACAGGTATTGCTAAAAAAACCCTATAACTTTGTGATTTTTCAGGGGGGGGGGGTCCGGACCCCCTGTATAATGACCAAAAAGTTTAAAATGACTAACTTCACAAAGCAGAAACTTTCTCTAAAATTAATTTGAGAACCACATCCAAAGGACATGTACATCTTTCGATCATGACATAATTACATACAAAGTTTCAAAACAATCAGTGTACAATTACAAAAGGAAAACGCACAATGGGTTTCCTCATCTATATACTTTGATGGTATTAAAAACCTAGAAACAGTAAAACAATCATCTGACATTCACTAAACACACATGCACATCTTCAAGGTATTAACATGCACATCTTCAGGGTATTACATACAGAATTTGAAACAATACCACTCGTTGCACACAAAAGGTACATGGAACAGTGACGAAAAATAATTTCAGAACTAAATAAAAACTACATGCAAATAATCTGGCCGTCATTAAAGCACTGTTGAACCGCAAATTTCACATGAGAAATGAGAAATATGTGAAATTTGAGCACAGATGTTAGACCCCAAAAATTATCGAAATTGACCATACGCAAACTTCACATGTTCCAAAAGTGACGTTTTGGTACCAATATTTCACACGGTGTGAAATTTGCGAAATGTGAAATTTACGGTTCAACAAAGCACATACAAAAAGGTCGGTATATAATAACTGTTGGAGGAGTTGCGCACGCAAGTTAGCAACTGTATATAGATATTGAGCAAAATCCTGTCTCATTCATTGGCGAAGCTGCCATTACGCATGCTACGCATGTGCGTAATTAAGAAGAGAAATCACCGAATTATGGAGATATCGCTTTCCCATACCACAAGGGACTTCTAGGAAAGAGTTAGCTGTCTCTAGGGAGCAAATTCTTTCTTTTTAGTGAAGTCACCTTTTTAAAAAGGGGCACAGTTGCTCATTTCAGTTGTCCCCTTGTGATGTGCGAAAATTGTAATGACATTTGAGCTGCGACATGAGATTTCCAATAATGTGGCATTTTGACACACCTTTTAAGCTATTAGTAAGAAATTCCGAATGCTGTTCTGTCAGTAGTTTACCAGTCAGAAAATATTCACACGAGTAGCAAAGGCTCTGATCAGACTGCGCGTATGCGCAGGCTGGTCTTAGCCCTTGCTGGTCGCACATACCACCATTTTGAAAATCTCATGTCGCGGCTCATTTATGTTTCTTTCATTTCAGGATGAGTACCGGCGATTCCGAGAAACATTTTGTGAGAAAACGGACATCTTCCTGGTTTGTTTTAGTGTAACGGAACCGGAAACACTTGAAAATGTGAAACAAAAATGGCTGACGGAAATACGGATTCTTACACCAAAAAGCCCCTTTTTACTGGTCGGAATGAAAACCGATCTTAGAGATGATACACAGATAATTGCTAAATTGGCAGAAAAAGACTTGCGACCAGTTTCAATGCTACAGGGAATCAAAATGGCCAAATCTTTAGGTGCTAAGGAATATGTTGAATGTTCTTCGATAAATCTGGTGGGAGTAAAGCGAGTATTTGAAACAGCCGCACTTGTGCTAGACCAACAAAAGCAACAGCCTAGTAAAAACCCCAAGCGAAAAAGTCATAATGTGTGTAACATATCGTAATACAATGCATAGTCGGTAACCCTTTTCACTCTGAAGGATTTTTTGTTTGTTTGTTTGTTTGTTTACGTTCCATCAACAATCTTTCAGTTATGTAGGGACGCGTCTTCCTGGGTTGAACCAGAACTAATATAAGGACACAACGCAGTGACGCCGATGAGGCCCGAACCCGCGGCCTCTCAGTCTCGAGTCGAGCACTCTACCACTAAATTACTACGCTCCCTCATTCTGATGGATTATCCCTTAACTATTGATGCAATAAGTATAGAATAATCCATTTTATATCTTAAGGGAATGATATATTTCTGTTCTTGAAGATTGTTTTATCTTAACAAACAGTGTAGACCCTGGTGAAATGCCGCCTTAAGCGGCATTTCATCTGGGACTTCACTGTTTGCCAAAGTACCTGTTTACTGTTATCCAGAACGAAAATGGTTAAAAAGTTTATTGGGGTTAGCTGCTGGCCACGTGGTGCAATCAAGAAAAATGTTTATACTAATTTTTACTCTGGCTGACAGGTGGAATCAGGACAATGTGACTATAATAGCAATGAACACTGCAAAAATGTGTAACTTAACACCAATTTTTTTAAGCAGCTGAACTGCCACTCATTTTTGGTGTATCTTTCAACAGCTTTAAAAGCTATATCCTGTTCTAATGTATTGATATGGAGAATAAGACCAACCATAACTTGTAAAAGTGTATTAAAGTTGCATAGTCTGTAACTTTTGATCTTTTAATTTTAGAACTAATGTTTCTATTTTTCAAGAACACAGTAATATAACTAAATTCAGGTAAACAAATTACCAATTTCGTAAATCTTAACAAATTATCAGTATCAAAACAACAGCATTTATGTTAAAATTAACTGTCTATAATTATTGGAGGGACGCAAATAATTACCAACAAGAGAAAAACACACCTGTTTTATAAGATAATTCACTTTTCCGTGCAGTTTTCAGCTATAGTGAACAGATTCATTGTGAAAACATAACTCAATTCTACTTTTACAAATGATTTAAAAAGAAAATAAAATAAAAAATCGAAAAATATCAAAAGTTACAGACTATGCAGCTTTAATTAACATTTATCAAGGTTTAAATGTTGGCTTCAAGTTCTTTTAGTAGACAGTAAGTGTAAGTTTATATCAAATCGCCCTGCAGCTCAGCTGTTACCTCATTTGGCGTTAAAGGTCTTGTGAATCTAAAAAAACTTTTAAGCTCATATTGATTGAAAAGCCAGGAATGAGAGAAACAGATTGTCGAAAGACCCATCAAAAATTTCAAAATAGTTACCAAGTTATGAAGGATTCAAAATTTAATTAGATGAAAATATGCGAGAGGCTCATGTGGCGTCATTTTAGCGTTTTGAAATATTAAATTTAATATATTTCATTTATTTTAATCTCATTTAATATTTTATTTGCTGAAATGATTCAATATGATAAAAAACAACATTTGCATATAAAAGCTTATTATGCTGTTTTTAATTACTTAGAAATCACACTTCACAAAATGTGTCATTTTGAAAAAATCATCTTGAAACAATAATGTGGGTTGGAGCTTACATGCTACAATGTACTTTGCATGATTTAAAAACTCGCATAACTTTTGACTCGGTTAGAATTTTACGATGGGGTTTTCAGTATTTTGGTTTTCTCATCAAGGTCATTTAAATCATGAAGTGTTTTAAAAATGTTTTTTGAAGATTCACAAGACCTTTAACTAACACTTTGTTTTATAGTGTATCGATGCAAATACTTTTTCTAAGAGTTCATTAGCAGGGTTGCCACGCGAAAAAAGTCTAGAAAATGAAAAAAATTTCCATGTCAAGGAAAAGTCAAGGAATTTCATTTTCAGTCAGGGAAATTAAGAAAAATGTAAAAAATTAAGGGAAAAGTCAGGGAATTCTAAAAATTTCTGATACAAAGCAGAAAGTAACAGGATTCTGAAAAATATATTGTCTATAAATCGCAAGCAGTTTTTAGTCTGAAACATTCCTTCTCTAAAATTTTTGGTTTGAGGTTTTTCTTTAAAGATCAAACCAGCAAGTAATAAATATTTGTACAACATTTTTGAATTGTTGATGAATTAGCCTTATTGGCCTTCAAAAAAGGTCCGGAAAATGGTCGAAAGTCAGTGAAAAGTCAGTGCATAGAGTGAATATTGTAAAACTAATTTCTTTCTTTTCTCATCCAAAACATACGCTGTTGGTACTCAAAAGAACCGTCTCAATAATTGAGACGGTTCTTTTGAGACCCTAATCACGTGTTTGAATTGATGGGTAAGAAAATAATTACAATTTTAAGCTCATAAAACTTTCTTATCTGGATCTGTAAAGATGGCGTGCGAATAAAGATTAAGCGAATGTCATTTTGAATACATTCTAAAATGGTTAGTACTTGTAAATGGCAACTTTTATAATCAATAAGGCCAATGAAATAATTGTTTCCAAATGTTTTAGTTTGATGTAATCTATTTTGATCGTAGGAGAGTTGAGGTGACCTTTTTTCTCAAATCCCACTCTTATTTATGATCATATTGATGTTGTTAATAAAAGCCCGCAATAAAAAAAACTAATTTTCTGATTCCTCAACCAAAACATATGTTATGAATACTCAAAGGAACCGTCTCAATGGGACGTTTCGTTTGATCACACATGAATTTTGTTGAAACAAATGGATAACAAGAGCTATCTTTAAAAAGATATTCGGCTGCATTTCAATTGTGGAATATTGCTGTTTGTTACACTTGTAAACTTGATATCCTACTGGAAGGACCGTGTCAACAACATCTGTGTTCCGTCGTGGAGAGTTTGTTACATGTACTAGTTTAACCTGAGTTCGACAGCGTAATTTCAACTGAAGTTACCATTTATCAAGTGACCCTACTTGGCAGCAATTTTGTTAATATACAATAAGTGTCATGTAGGAACAGCCTGATCTGGGTCCACACTATTTGCTTCTATCCTGAAATAGTCAATAATGTTATGCAATTATTTGCAGCTGACGACTTCAGCAGACAAGATTTTCAGATCCATGTTCGTCAACGCTTTAAGGGTTAATTATTTTCTATTCAACAGTGACCTCTCTTATCTGCATTGCAATGAATAGATTCGTCTCAACATAGAAGTCTACTTTCAGTTTCTTTGACATTTTTCTGAGAAGAATAGTGCAGCAGTATTCGACTGCTTCAAGTCTGTATCCCTAGATTTTGCATTTATTTTCAGTGAATGTTGTCCCCTGGAATAAGTTTGTATGGACAGTCTGGAAATTATACAATGAGATTTTTCATATTTTAGCAGGTACTCCAATATGCAAATTTCTGACTATTCCTGATTAGATGAAATTTGGAAAGGGAAAGTGATATCATACGACTGCAAGCAACCGAAAAAAAATATTTACAATTTATCAAAAAAAAACTTGACATATGAGTCAATAAGTTATTTGATCATTTCTGCTGGACAAAATATGCTAAGTTTCAACGGAGACAGTGTCTCTAAAAAGTTTTATCATGACAAGCAGTATACAGTAAAACCTGTCTTAAGTAGACAAAAGAAAGATCTTAATGACAAATGGTAGCTTAATGAAGGTCAAAAGTATTGCAGAATGCAATTTTGACCCGCATTAAGCGATAATCCGTCTTGAAAAACAATTTTTGTTTTCTTTTTGAGTGGCCGCTTAAGACATGTTTTACTGTATTGTGGCATCAAATCAGAAGCTGCGCTGGTTATAAACCACCCAAAAAATGAAAGGTATGCTTTATCTCCATGATACAATTCATTTCAAAAGAAACCCTTTGCCAATTCGGTCTTCTTCTTCAAGAAGAAGTGTAGCTTGTCCTGTATAAAAACTATGTCCAGATATTTCAACCACAAGACCACTGTAAGGTTCCTGTTGCTCACAAAGAGCCAAGGAAACAAAGCAGTCCCCTGCCGGACCCTTAATTTTTCGACTCTGTCCCAGCTTCAGTTTACCTTTGTTATATAATTGAGCAATACGAGCGGCACAGCCAGAACCACATGGTGATCTCTCTACCTGGAAAAAAGAATGGCAATAAGATTATCTGAAGTATTACTTCACTTTTTGGTTACTGTAAAGGCGGCACCTCATGAATGCGTAATTAGGACTGGTCAACCTTAGACATAGGTAAAAGCTGAATTATTCAAAAGTAACTATATCATCTTGCGGCATTACCTCAGTATAGACGCAAAACACGTTATTTATCCACAAAAAGGCCAGCAAAATAACTGCAACTGTCAGTGCCTGTTTAACATAAGCATAGAGGCAAACATTGTGGACCCAGATCATACTGCTCCTACAGGAGCAGTCTGATCTGGGTCCACACTGTTTGTCTGTGAGGCTTCAAATATTTTAATGGACGACATAAACATACCTTTTGTGATTATGCGCTTTAAGGGTTAATATACATGTGAGTTCAGTGTGTATACGGTTAGGATTTTCATAAAATGCACGCACGTTTGCGCGGCCCATAAAGCTGATTAACTCTTTGCCAAATTATAAATAAAACCTGATTTCCCTTCCTCAGCAGATGAAATAGCCGGACCACGCCCAGATATGAATATTAAAGTTGCCGCCTTTACATAAAGCGAAAAGTCAAGTAATACATGTATGAGTGGCGCATGACCTGCCCCATAACCCCACGGGGAATACCAGTGCATGGCATGTCCGTTTGTGCCAAACCTGTACCTTTACAGTGTTTACTGATCCTGGGTTAATGTTTAATATTATTCATGTTATATATAACATGTTCAATCTTCACCGTAATACTCTTTTTTCTGCTTTTATATAAACAAACATTTTAACAAGGATATGTACAGGTTCACTGAAATCCAACCTTTTTCGCTTTTTTTGTAGGGGGAGGGGGTAGTCTCTTTATGTACTAATGGATCCTTCCTTCTGGTTTATTACAATAAACTTCGGATGGTCCATTGTATGTATCGATGGGTCAAAGATTATAATTTCCAATAAAATTGTATTTCTTTCTCTGAAGATCGTTTTTGTCTAGCAAACAGTGAAAACCCTGATGAAATGCGGAATATCAAATGCATGTAAGTCTTCACTGTTTTGGTGCATTAGATTATAGTGAAAATAAATGCATGAGATAATAAAGTGGGCCGTGCACTTCAGCATTAGTTGAGGTTGCCCTTGAATGGTTGCTGCTCAGTGTTTTCTGTGTGTTCGACTCGCCTTTTATAACATGTGCAAAACACTTTGACTTAGAAAGGTTAAAATGATCATTTTCAACATGAAACAGACCTCCAGACAAGAGTATGTAATTGAAAGGTATGTCCTTATTTCTCAACAAACTTATATGTTGTGGGTACTCAAAAGAACCGTCTCAATGAGACGGTTCTTTTGAACACCCAAAGCATATGTATGTTGAAATTCAAAGATGGGTAAGAAAATAATTACAATTGCGTGCTCAAATATTTTGATTAACTGAAATACCATAGTTTACTTTTTACCTGCTTATCAGCGAATACACAGATCATAGCTGTCTCTTCGTCGGAGTAGACGTCGTTGTCGTCGGTAAACATGGTCCCGACCAAGAACGACAAGTCCTCGTGCACTGGATGTTGTATTTCAGCCTCTTTCTTTAAGGCAGCTGAAAACACCGGAAAAAATAATCAGGGGTAACAACCTACACCATAGCATAAATGTTGCAAACACGTAGTATGGCGCCATCTTTGATTTACACGGTAAGTTTTTCCCTTCGTAAAATTATACAAATGAGTGTCCGTCAAAACTAAGCAGTGCAGGCGGTTCCTAACATCACACTTGGACAGAACATATAATGATCACGCCCAGAAATGCCGTTTCACCCACAAGTATCGACGCCGGAGACACGAGGATACGTTTAGCAGTCACCCGCTTCGATATTTGTGGGTGAATAATTATAAAGGCACCGGCATTTCTGGGCATGACCATTTTATATTCAGTTCAAGTGTGATGCTTAACACCGTCTGCACTGCTTAGATTTGACAGACACTAATTTTTATAACGTTACGAAGGGAAAAACTTACCTTGTAAATCAAAGATGGCGGCATACTACGTGTTTGCAACATCCATGCTATGACGTGGCTTGTTACCCCTGAATAATGAGGAGAAGAAGAAGACGAATAAGAATAACAACAACTACGAACCCTGCACAGTACGCAGTAAGCAATAAAAACGAGTTGAAGTAGCAAAATAGCAATTTTTTTTTTTTGATGATGATGCTTTACGTCCAAGTCAACATTTGCTTAGTCATGTCGGGACGTTTCCTGGGTTGGACAAGACTAAGCAGAGAATAAAGTGTCTGGCTCAATGAATACAGTGCCTGCTACGAAGCTTGAACTAGCGACCTTCTATCTCAAGTCGAGAGCTCTACCGAGCCACTGTTCTCTACCGAGCCACTATTCTCTACCGAGCCACTGTTCTAGACGCTCTACCGAGCCACTGTTCTCTACCAACTTTGGATAAAATCCCGACGATTATCTAAGTAATCGGTAAAGACTTGATGTATTTCGAGGGCGAGACCATACGATTACTTACTTGTGATTGCGTCCGCTGCAATAGTTAATTCTCGAATGGACGACTTTCTGACGTCGAGGTTTACTTGACTGGCGTCCAATATTGCGTAATAGGCACCACCAAAACATATATCCACCACAAGATCTCCATAGCCTGGTACATTTACTTTGTAATCTGGAAGTATAACGAAAGTACTTAAATTTCTGATAATACCAAACAGTAAAACCTGTCTTAAGCGGCCACTCAAAAATAGACAAAACAAAGGTTTTTAAGACACCTGTTAGCTTAATGAAGGTCGAAAGTACTGCAGAATGCTCTGCAATACTCTTGACCTGCATTAAACGGTAATCGGTCTTGAAAACCAATTTTGGTCTCCTTTTTAACTGGCCACTTTAGACATGTTTTACTGTTTGGTATTATCAGAAATTTAAGAGTTTCTGGCACTCTTACTCGGCTCTGGTGAGGGTTCCAAAGAATAAATCTAAAAGTCCTCCTTTGAAATGAACCCGTCCAATTGATAAGTAAAGAAAGTTCAATAAGCTCAAATGGGTTACTGAAACCTTGTCATGAAATAGGATGAACATATACAGTAGATCTATCATACTTTGTCAGCAGCTATTAACCCAAGCGATTATCAAAGTGCATAATTATGTTGTGCAGACTAATCTACGCGTGTGTCACATTTTTCACATTTTGTATGAAATGTTATAACAATAAAAAAAACAAGTGAGTATTATCAGGAAATACCACAATCACACACTGCAGACCAACCCATGGAGCCATAGAACATTTACAACCAGAAAAAATCTATAAGACCATTAAAGCAAAGCAACAAGCCATCTCTTTCTCTTCAAGATAATTGCAAAACTAGAATGGACATAAAGTAATCATAGCAAATCAAAGACAAACACAGAACCCCCACAAACTGGTACTACAACTTGTTTCATTATCTGGGCCTCGTCGTGAGAAAACCTGTCTTCGGGGTGTCCGACAAAGCGAGTTTCAAACCAGTCTCCTCAGCTACAGAGACTAGCTAGAAAATTGAAATTTCACCTGCAGCAAGTCTACATATGATACTTTTTAAAAAGCGAATAACAAAGGCGCTGATCAGACTGCGCGGATGCGCAGGCTGGTCTGCGCCTGTGTTGTTCGCAAACCCCCGAAGACAGACTTTCTCGCGTCGAGGCCCATCTTATTTACACTGATCGAGGCATCGAGCTTCCTTCGAGAATTAAGAATCTTACCTTTGTCAGGCACATAGGATGGTACACTTCTGAAGCGTGACCAACTTGACTTGCCATCCTTTATCTCCACGAAAACATCAATTAACCCGCAGGGAAACTGAAATGTTACTTTTGTTTCTGGTGAGACCGGTTCTTTCACGAGCCCATAATCCACCGCGTATCTAGCTAATGATAAGGCACCATGTCCACACATTGATCCGTATCCTTCATTATGCACGAGAATCAATCCAGCGACAGCTTCCGATGTGTTGGGTTCTACAATAATTATGCCATACAAGTCTGCATGACCACGTGGCTCGTATAGAATAAACCGACGCAAATGATCTAAATGTTCTTTAAAATAAGCTCGCTTTTCTAAGAGTGTGTCGCCTAAAATTGGTGGCAGTTCCGAGCAATTTACTATTCTGATTGGCCCGCCACCACAGTGCATTTCCGTAACGTTGATTTTATGTTTGAAAGCATCCATTTTGAAAAGTTACTAGCCGAAAGTTTATAACTAAACTGATTATTATGGCTAGACATAACTTTGAGAACCATTACGCGAGAATAGTGCCCTTATGCTTATAATGTTACCTTAACACAGTAAGCGTACACGAGGGGCATTTGGAAAGTTCGTAGCGTTGCATCATAACTCCACAATGCGTCGATAAAATGCTATCAAGTAAAACATTTTTTGGAAACTAGAATTCAACGGCTACTTGATGGTTTATTTTTTGTCGAAAAAGGATTTGGCGTGCAGGTGCTGCGCATGCTAATAATGAGTAGAGGTTTATGCACTGGCGAAAATTTTAAGCAAATTATTAGAGTGAAAAAGGAAAATTGGGGACTTTATTAACGATCATGATTTGACAAATTAACGATTTGATGCCAACTTTGTTTTTATTAAAATACATGTATATTATGCGATCACTGCTTGCACGACTTCGGAAAACGTTGACAATAGAGAAATGGTAAACTTTCAAAAATGGGGCTTTTTCGATTATTCTTTATACTTTTACTATCAATTGTGTCACTACAGGACCACGAAAAATGCCTATTGAGTATATGTTTTTCTTTATTTGTAGCGAACGATGCATAAAATCATTTCGTCGCGCAAAAAGTGTGGCTTTTTAGTTCTACATTTAAGATTATTCCTAATAATACGACCCCTACTTTTCAAGAAGTGAGCGGGATAGCTCAACCCCTCATATTTTGTCGAATTTCTCATGGTATTGCATTAATATGAATTAACAGAACAAAAATTATTGTAGATTCCATGTTTAAAAACTTCCCGTTATGACTGAAAGAATGTTTATTGGAAGTTGTTAGAGATTTTCCGATGCTTTTGTGAATGTCACAAATATAACATGCATTAAATTGGCTTCGTAATAAGTGTATACTACTATTTAGTACTGTTACGACAGAAATTGTTAGTCCTGAGATCTGTTTTGCCATTTCGTTTCGGGCAAGGCTAAGATCGGGACATGTACAACTGGAGTAAATAACGAGGAGAACGGTCGGTCACCGTCTTGTATACATGGTATATAAGACCGCGGCTTACGTTAACCTCACCCCAAGATCCCTCAACTTGTATATTTGAAAACCGGGTGTATCGGTTTATAATTGGCGTAGCTACCGTTACGCAGTATACGCACGTACGTAAAAAAAGTAACACTCAATGGAGCTCACCTTATGTGGTAAAAGTGGTTTTCTACCTTAAAGAACTGCTCTTAAGGGAAAGGGTTCGCTCCCTCTGGGAGCAAATTCTTTCCTTTAAGAGAAGTTCCCATTTTTGACAAGGGACGTAATTATAGAGAACCATTGCTTGATACAGTAGTCTCCTTTTGATGTGCGTAACTTTTTCAGCGTTCTAGCTACGCCATTGGGTTTATCACCCATATTGCTGAACATGATATTTTAATTTAGATTGTTCCAAAATTTCAAGACCCTTAATTCCTACCTTTCATTTTTTGAATTAGATACTCCATTGCCATAACACATGTATTTATATCGCTTTTAATCATAACCGGCTGTAGACCGCACGTGGGGCTAAAATTAGCTCATTCAACTTATAGTAGGTATATGTAACCTATGGTGGACCACAAAGGTCATACATATGCACGCCTCATCTTTGGATCAAGATTTGTATTGTTTTCCCATAAACATAATAAAACCTTTACTCGCCACCGCAAACTATATGGACATGGATCGGACATCGCATTCTGTGCCGTCTAGTCTGGGTCTATAGTGTTTGCAAATATTTGCCAATTACTCCACAGAATGGATTATTCGATTGCTGCTCTTCATGACCTATATAGTACTATATGGACACGGATCGGACATCGCATTCAGTGCCGTCTAGTCTAGGTCTATAGTGTCTGCAAATAGTTGCCAATTACTACACAGAATGGATTATTCGATTGCTGCTCTTCATGATTTATTGACCTATTATGCGCAAAAAAAAAAAAAAAAAATAGTCTTTATAAAACACACGTTTTGGTGCGTAAAGGAGACGTCTCCCCTGAGACATTTCCTTTACACATCTAAGCGTGAGTGTGTTTTCACAGAGTGTGAGGTGTTGGTATAAAATATGTGAGGTACTGGTAGCAACCTTTCATTGGTACCAATTCTTCACAGCGTGGATTTCAGTTTCTGTACTAAACAAATACTGTAGTTCGGTTTAAAATTAGATAGTACACCCCAATTTTGTTTCTGAATTTATGAAATAATTTTTTTTGGAAACCTGTATATACATCTATAGTGAAAATGATGTTGGGATCAAAAATCATAAATAATTATTGTCTATAGGAAAAAAAAAAGAAAAAAAAAAGTTTGGCTCTGTAGGAGTTTTCAACTTGAACCACTCCATCTTGGCCAGAACTTTTTGTATACGTATCCCATTGACGTTCTATATGTTTCACTCTTCTGAAAAGTATCCTATCTCTCTATCTTTTGTTCACACTGTATATGTTGTTTAAATGGCTATAAACATTGTACTGATGTTTAATGCTGAATAAATTATTTGTATTTGTATTTGTAAGCATTAACCATCACCAAATTGATTGATTTCTACTCTCAATGTATATTTACTTTTTTGTTTGCCTGAAATGAACCAGAACGTCAGCTCATAGCTAAACACATTCTGACCCATGGGAAAATTTTAATAGTTATCTTTCATTTGTTCTGGTTGACAAAATTTGTTTGGTTTCAATACAAAGAGCATAAAGTGTGCTTGACAAAAATACCAACGCAGGGCATTTTCAAACTACTGTCGGTTATATATTTTCCTAATATATGCATTGTGACATGCGAGTTTTGTCGTAAAAATAAGCATTCTGCTTTGCTTTCTAAACGGTTTTGGTATTGCTGTTCCGGTATTTAGCTATTAGAAACATCCCACTCGGTCATCCATAGTATAATCACTGAACCAGATTGTGGCCTACCAAATGGTACAAAATTATCCAATTTCATGGACTATTATTAATGTTCTGCACACTTTACAAAAGGTAAAAAAAAGTTTTCGACAGAAATTTTGGGTTTTCCAGTATACATTTAGTACATGTTCGAGGTATGTCCGTAAAGTTCGTGGACAAGTCTTATTTAGGTCTTATAAGTGCATGATTTCGATACTGTTGTGTATACTTCTTTAAAGCTGCATACTCTGCAACTATGAATATTTTTCGAAAAAAAATATTTTCTTTTTAAATCATTTGTAAAAGAAGAATTAAGCTATGTTTTCTTAATAGAAATGTTCAGTACAGCTGAAAACTGCATGGAAAAGTGAATTATCTTATCAAATAGGTGTATTTTTCTCTTGTTGGTAATTATTTGCGTCCCTCCAATAATTCTAGACCGTTGAATTTTAACATAAATGCAGTTGTTTTGATAGTGATAACTTGTTAAGATTTACGAAAAAGGTTAAATGTTTACCTGAAATTGAGTGTTTTTACTGTGTTCTTGAAAAATAAAAACATTTTCTTTTAAATTAGAAGATCAAAAGTTACAGACTATGCAGCTTTAAAGCGACATAATACAAATAATTTGAGTTATTCAATGTACAAAATAGATGAAAAATATGTAACGTGTGCTCGTTTTTTGACATGTACCCCCTAGTATGCGGGGCAGGTATCAAAATTCACAATTTTAAAATTAATAGTCATGACATGATTCTCAATATCAAATGAACAGGATGCCCCATGTTTTAAGTTTTGTTTCACTGATGTAGGTGAACATATAAATGATGTACTGAAATTAATGAGTGGATGTGAAGTGTTTCGCTTATTTTATAGGCTCATTACCAAAATAGCTGTTGATTTGATAGGGCTATCAAAGGTAAATGTTAGTGTCAGCAAAAACAGGCCATCCATAGAATTATGGGGTTTTATTCAAACTATACCTCTAAATGTATACAGATTGATGTCAATTAGTTTCTTATAACCTTAAAGTTTATAAATATGTGTTGAAAGTTTATCAAATAAATTTCCATTTGATATTCCAGCAACTGTTCGTAACATACCACCATTTTTGCTCAAAACGTCATGCAAATAGCCTGGAACAGTACCAGATGTACTAAAATGCTATTTCTGTACATATACTTCAACTATTTGTGTTGATTAAACAGGCGAAATATGCTAAGTTGTCTCTCTAAATGAAACAAGCAACAAAAACATAAAATAGAATTTTTTTATATATATAAATGAAAAACTTCAGGGCCAGTATAGTATGAAAATAGGGACGTCGTGATGAATACAGACACCTGCCCCCGCGGATAGCATTGTGCCTATAGTAAAACCGTCGTAAAGGACATATCGCTTGTCGTATCTTCATCGTTTTTCACACATGTATTCCTGATACATTGCTGGATATAATGATTTAGCTGAAGAAACTAGTAATTGTTAATGTTGAGCTGTGGACAGGCTGTCCACGAACTTTAAGGACATACCTCGTATTCACAATATATTTTTTTCGTGTCTGCATTATAATATTCTCATGGAATTTGTGCCATAGCAAACATTGTGGTTTGTAAATCGGTTACTGAGATAAAAGATCATGGTACGAACTTTCCAAATGCCCCTCGTACAAGCGGATCACTCTCGGTCCACCAGAATGGCGTTTCACTTGTGGGCCAGTGGTCCGAGGGGATACCAGCTACCAAAGCCGATATCGATCATAATCTATACTTACATGTTTAAATGATCATGGGATAATATGCAGTTTAAAAAATCTAAAATGAAGGTCTGGACCAACCGGTGCTGGCGCACTCATTGGTCTAAGACAGGATTGTCCGCTAAAAGTAGCCTAAGCGCTCATTTTCTATGAACAATTATTTTTCAATCCTTTTTAGTTTAAAAAGGTCCTAAGATAAAGTTTTTGTGGTGCGTCTCCATCCTAAATTAAAATTATTATCTTATCTTGGTCTTGGACTCGAATGGCTTACAATTTAATGTGGTGTAGTGGTTAAGAAGAGAAATGGGTGCCCTTGTTTTCCGGATACGCATTCACATAACACACAAAGAGAAAGTCCCCAAGTCAAAATACCCCCAAATCTGCGTCTCCAATTGATTACTTGTGAAATCGGCAGAAACCTGGTCATTTTTTTAAGATATAAGTTGCAAAGGGGTGTGAGAAAGTGTGCTTGTGAACGCTTGCACTTTTCAGTGTGTCACGATGAGTCAATAAACCCAGCCTGGTAGATTCACGTTCCTGTATCATGCGATTCGGAACTCAGTATACACATACAAGTACTAAAACAAAAACGTCTGTGCTTGAAATGCATGCTAAAGCTGGAAAAAATAGTGGCTATTGAAAATGCAAAATTAAAACTATTAAAATCGTTGTCTAGTAACAATAATGCGCTATGCGATAAGCTTTTTTACAACATCTTAGTAATACCCTAGAGACATGGAACCTTTGGATATTCTCTTGGGGAGGCGGGTGTGAACTCTACCACTATTCAGTGTTTGCACGATTGGAGTATTATTGGAATGTGCATATTTCCTTTTTTGCTTCCAATGGATCACCTTTTATAAAACAAAAAATACTCAGAGCTTGTAATACCTGAAAAATGAAAAAGAGTGGTCTCAGCAAATGCAAAATTAAAACGCTAAAATGTTTTCTAGCTATAATACGCTATGCGATGGTTCTAAGCTTTTTATAAAGCTAAGCTTAGGCAAGTTCAATAATGCGAGCGCTCTCGGGCGCTCGTTGTACTGGTGTCAGGCTTTACACATTATGAATAAAGATAGGTACCAATCAACGAGCGCTCGGCGAGCACTCGGATTGTTGAACTTGCCTCTGTGTTGCGTTATTGTGTATCCAAGCTACGAAAGCGTAAGTAGACAGGTGTCTCCTTATATCGGATGACTCAACATGACTGTATATGGGTCATTATCAAAAAATGGAGGAATCGTTGTCCTTTATAATTTTCTCGCATATGTGACGTCCATTTTTTTGTTTTTGTGTCTACAACACTTAGCGACACTGTGGGTCAATAAAACAGAATACTATGTCATGTGTCCGATGACGTTGTTTGAAAATTCAACCTGACAGAAACGCCTTTTCTCACAATTTCACCATGTCCCAACAGCAGGGTAAGTAGTTTTATTATCTCCAATTTTACCAAGAACATATAAATAGTCATCTTTTTCTTAAGTAAATCATTACATAGGACTTTATAGAAACGATCCCAATAGAAATTACGAATCATTAAAGCACTTGTTGAGGAAGCCATAATGTATACAGAGTGTCCCTAGAATACCTGTCAATGCAGTTACAGATATAGAAAATCAATCTCAGCTAGAGTTGCTCACAATGATCTGAGTCAAAATAACATTTTTTGCAGACGACAACTTATGGGAACAAAAACACAAGAAAGTTTGTTGGCTAAGCTGGATCATACAGGTTAAATATTAAAAAGATTCGATAAAATCCATGTGATATTTCCACATCCGTCAGTGCAATCACGAGAAATGTGACGCTTCCTCAGATATTGAATACATTTTTACTGCTATGTTTCTGTTTCAGTTGAGGATCTGTCGAAACAGATAGGCGAAATTTTCAGCCTGAGCTAAATCCTTAGTTTCAAGAATCACATTAAGGTGTGAAAGTCAGTGCAGTCACGGTCAGTGCAATCACGCTCCTTATCGTGACTGCACTGACGAGTTTTGTGACTGCACTGACTTTAAACTCTAAAGTGTAGGCTATTTAGGAAGAAGTGATGATCTATTGAGGCGATATCGTACTTGTTCCTAAAACGATAATCTTTTCCTCACCCCAAAACCCTAGGGATAAGGGGGAGGGGGTACTTTAATTGTTTAATATAGGCCTAGACGTATATATGCTTGGCCCAGTTGGGGGCGTCAATTTTTTTATTTCAATGCATTTAGTATTTTATCAAATAATATATAGATTTTTTTTGGTATCAAGAAATTTAACGATATTTTTTTCTATTTATTTAAATGTTTTTCTTTGGGGACGGCAGGGTGGGGGAGGGGTAATCACAAAACTGGACTATTTTTGGGTTGATTTCTATAAATTTTAGGGGTTTTCATATTTAGTCAAGATACAAAATGGAACATATTTTTGGGGTTGCTAAAAATTCAATTATTTTTTGGCTATGCCTTGTATTCCTGAAATGTATTTGGGAAAACAAAGTAGATGCTGGGCCAAGCCCCCCCCCCCCCCCCCACACACACACACACACAAACACAAACACACACTGGGCCCAAAAGGTAAGTGAGGATGGCCAGGGAAAACAACAACAAAGCAATGAGCCCTCTCTTCTTACATTAACAACCAAAGCAACGAGCCCTCTCTTCATACAAAACATAAGGTCACTTATTATTTTTCAGTTCAAACTTCAAAGCTCGTCGTTTCAATTAAAATTTGTCAAATACATAGATTAGTCTATTGTTTAACAATTACGTAAGTTTGCATGTGGAAACTTGATTCGAGCACTCAAAACTATCTGTGAAGTTTTTTAGGAATTCTCGCGTCTGTGATAAATTGGTATGATTTTTTGGCATGCTTTACAGATTTAAAGAATTTTTACATTCATAACATTGCTCCCATTCCAAATAAAGTAAGAAATAGGGCAAAGATCAGGAATCGATACAATCAAGCACCACACCTGACCCAGGATACCAATGGGAAAGTGACAACTTCACAATTTAACATCATAAACGAGAGCCAAGGGGTCAACCTTTCCCAGCAGGTGACCACAAGGCATCAATAAACAGACGCGAACAAAAGTACAGAAATATATGACCCACAAAAGAAGCACCGCCTTGGAACGGTCAGTAAAATTATTTTACTGGTTGGCTTAACTGGTTTCACGGCGCGCCAACCTCACCCTTAGTTCAGATGTGGATTAAGTCACATAGATGTTTGGTTTGCATGAAAGACCCCTAACGTATCAATACATCAGCTCCTAGGACATATAAATCAAGGTATAAAAAGGGGGTAAAGCAAAGATAAGACCCAACAGTAAATACCTTTGAATACCGGAGCAAAAGAAATCATATCTAAGTCCTATCTGTTAGGGCTTTGTGCGAATTTTTCACAACTGCTAAATATCGATAAATATTCATCGCATGTATACCTGTGTGAAGAATCCTTACTTAAGCAGCCCTTCCCCAAAAATAATCGATATTGCTTGCATGTTTGTCTTTTTTTTGAGTGGTAAGATTGGTTGGTTTGTCCCTTTACCTCCTATTAATTAGCTATGGACATGTCAGGTGGTCAGCTCACCTAACCACACACACACACACACACACACACACACACACACACACACACACACACACACACACACACACTCCTCCTACACACACACACACACACTCCTCCTACACCCACCAACCCACACACGTACCCACCCACACACCTACCCACAGACACCTACACCTACACACACACCTACACACCTACACACACGCCTACACACACACACACACCTACACACACCCACCCACACACATACCCACCCACACACACCTACACACACAACTACACACACATACACCTTCACACAAACCTACACACACCTACACACAAACCTACACACACTACACACACACCAACACACACTAACACCTACACCCACCCACACACCTACACACACACACACCTACACACACACACCCACACCCACACACTCCTACACACACCTACACCCACACCTACACCTACACACACACACACACACACACACCTACACACACCTACACCCACGCACACACCTACACACACACACACACACACACCCACACACACATATACACACTCCCCCCACACACTCCGCACACTGAAAATTCAATTAATAAAATTAAGAAAGAGGGCAAAGATCAGGAATCAGTGTAATCAAGCGGCACACCTGACCTTTGTATTCAATGAAGGTCCATTTCAAAGACTTCTATTCATGCTAAATATGGTACCTTTCGAATCTTGGTGGTCCATAGCGTAGAGGGTACTGGGTACACATTTTAGGTGACTTTGACGTCAAGGTAAATGATCTATTATATAATGTATTTTCTTGTTTATGTCCAAAACCACTTAGCCACTTAAAGCTTTGCCAGTGCATAGGTCCGATGATGTAAAGAGTACTCGGCCCAGAATAACAATGCCTCCTTAAAGTTAAGGAAGGCTTAAGTTAAGTATTGATTATTCAGGATGCGAAAAATAACGTTTTAAACTGATTAAAATCAAAATAGTTTCATTTTTCTGTAGATCACAATACTATCTTTGACCACAAGTACTGCATCGTTCCAGGCAATTTATTTAGCATCTACTATATCAATACTTAACTTAAGTCTTCCTTAACTTTAAGGAGGCATTGTAATTCCGGGTCCTGTGCAATATTTTGTATGACGATAGGTCGAGGTCGAAGGTGAAAAAGTACTCTTGTAATTTTTCTCCTAAACCGCTGGATACAACAACAACAAACTTTATTAGGTGCATGAGACAAATGATTTAGAAGGTACTGGACAGCGTTTTGTGTGGTCTTGGCACCAGGGTTAAGGTCAAAAGTATAAAACGGGTGTTGGTGTACTATGGTCAGCCGTCTGGTTGGTTATTTATTTGCTGCTTTCGTTTTTTATTGATCAGCCAGTGGTAAGGTATGAACTCAGTCATGCCAGCAGTCATAACTTTTATACTGTACAGAATTTATACAAATAACGGCAGTGTATCAGTTCACCTTGCACATGAAAAAAAATCACTGTTTTGATTTTTCAGTGATCTGCCCTTTTCAAATTGTCCATCAGTAGTCATTTAAGCAAAGAAGGCCATTATAAACGCTTACATCTTCTGGAATATTGCATGACCCACTGGTAAAGGCTGAGATTCCATATGTCCACTATATCTGATTGTTAGTTTTTCCAACAGTTAGTGGTCAGTTGACGAAACAGGCATTCCAATCCGTTTTTGTTTTCCTATCTTGAGTCGGAATTCTTTTGAAAGCACAATTATCAATAAAAAGTTCGAATAAAATACTTTTTTTTATATTATAGGTTGAAGAAAATGGCTATGACAGCTGCTGAACGTGCCAGGAAGTACAGAAAAAGCAGGGATCAAGATCCTGATAGGAGAAGAGAGTTCCTGCTGAGACAGCGACTGCGGTATCAGCATGATAAGTCTGTTGGTAAAAGAAAGCTAGTATCAGAAATGTCAAACAGAGAACAAAGACGCCAACGGAGATACTGGCGTAGACAACAAGAAGTGTGTCGCCGAAAAGTGAGGATAATGAAAAGTCTTAAAACTGTGACCCCTTCTGTACCCCCAAAAGATCAATCATGTTCTAGTCTAGTACCAGGTCATCAAATCAATTCCCGATCCACAAAGGCAAGAAGAAGGCAAAACAACAGAGTTTATCGAGAAAATATATCTCTAAAAGAGGAATTAAAAGCTGCCAAGAGAAGATCCGAATTGTACAAGAAGCGTTGGATTCGTGAAATAGAAAAGAGTCGTTTCAAACAACATGTTGACACTCCTAAAACAAAAACAAGAAAACTTCTTAGGGTTTTTTCTGGTGGCAAGTCGACAAAAACAGCGCGGAAGACTTTGGAATTTCATAACTCGTTAGTGACAGAACTTTCAGATCAATACAAAAATGGCAACAACAGGGAGAAACAAAGGGTGTCCAGTCTTGACGAATCACACCATCAATGTTCTCTTGTTGTACCAAAGAAAATCTTCTTTTCTCTCTTGTGTTTCACTCATAGGATGTAAGTCCCACCGCTGCCACCATTGTGAAGTATTAGGACCCCGTGTAAGATTTATAGTCACTTTTTATCCTTCATGAGTATGAACAACGATAATCCAATATAACGGAAACTTTAATATGTACATAAATTCTGACATGAATGGATATATACATCTAGTAGACTCTCCTAAATAAGTATCTGCTTAATCTTCTCCAATTTGATGTTCATATAGATGATAAATAAAATGTTATTCTGGTAAATAGCAGAAATGGAGAAAGTCCGTTAATACGTGTTGATGATGTCATACACGAAGATTCTTGTCAATAATACAAAAGGCGGGGATCCATAATCCTAGAAAAAAAAACAAAAAAACCCCTAAGTCCCTGTTTACATAATATATCAAACTGCTAAGGTATACAGAATACAAAATCTATCACACTGAGTATGACAACAACATGACAATACCTTTTACATAATACAATAAATGTAGAGGTTCCAGACGCAGGCATATTTCTGACCCAATACATTTGTAAAAAAAATGAGGTAACTCAGACTATCCAAATTGGCCAAGACCTGAGTACAGACAAAGCAGACAGCAGACGGCAAAAAAAATGCAGACGCTTAACTGTTTAAGGTTTCCATGAGCAATAGATAATAAGATAACTTACCATACATGCTATTCAAATAGAATATCCACAGCAAAGTATCATTCTACTCCAGACTACCAAGCTCTACACACACAAAACACTTCCAGTCCTTCTCAATCAGCCAAAAAAACATCACTGGCCCAATATAATTAAAATTCACTCACCTCAGTTAACTGTTGGGCAGTCTTCCACCTGATACCAGTGAAAAGGGTGAGAAAATGTACCTTATGCTGTCCAGGTAAAATACTAATCCTCTCGGTACTAGAGAAAAGGGGGAGAAAAAGTACCTTTGGTAACAGACTGTTACAAAAGGTTCAAAGTACATTTGTTTAATATTGAGAACCAAACTGAATATTACAGAAACCTTCAAAGTACCATGAAAGATGACGAACTTCTCATTCACATTGATTTCTCAGAAAATTATGTATGTAAATCCCTGAAAGAAATACAGGAAAGTAGGTATGGTGCTTCCAAACGTCAACTTACTATACATACTGGTGTTTATTACACATCTTCAACTGAAAAACCTGTATCGTTTGCCACAGTCTCTGATTCTCTTCAACATGGACCAGCTGGTGTTTGGGCATTTCTGAATCCAGTACTTGACGATATTAAAAACCTATATCCAAGTATTCAACACATTCATTTTTTCAGTGATGGACCTTTTAGCCAGTATAGACAGAAGAACAATTTTTACTACTTTTCAACTGAGCTAGCAGCCAAAGGCTTCTCTGTGGCATCTTGGAATTTCCATGAGGCTGGGCACGGCAAAGGGGCACCTGACGGAGTTGGTGGTTCATTAAAGAGGGCTGCTGATATGAGAATTTTACATGGCGGCACTATTGAAAATGCCAGTTCATTTATAAGAGAACTTAGAGAAACAGATTCTTCTGTCATTCTATATGAAGTGTCCCAAGAAGAAGTTGACAAAAAAGAAAAAGAATTGCCTGCTCTAAAAACTGTACCAGGGACCAGTAAATTACATCAAGTAATTACTCAGACACCTGGCCAATTACTCTATAGAGACATTAGCTGTTATTGCACCAAAGATAATCCCCATGTAGGCCATGATTTTAAACAATTTCATTTTAATATCAGTTGTGGTAAAGACCGAGATGGATTGTCTAAAAAACGGAAAAACATTGAAACCACTGATAGAGCGCCTCAAAAGGTCAATATGAGAAATATTGTTAATGGAGATTGTAAAATGCCACAAACTGCGGACAGAGTTCAACATGAAATATTAAAGGATAGAAAGGAGTTTTATAAGAAGCATTTAAGCCAAATTGCAACATGCAAGACATTTAATTCTTTGTTTAAACTCTGTGAAAAAATCGATGTTTTACAAAAAGCAAGTTACATTATAGATACAGACTCACGAAATCCAAAGCCAGTAGAGCTAGATGAAAATGCCTTAAAACACCTTCCTCATGATTTTATCAACAGTGAAGATCTATATCCAGTAGCAGTATTAGGAGATGGGAACTGCCTTCCATATAGTGGAAGTATTATTGCTTTTGGAAATCCAGACCATGGGGATGAAATGAGAGTTAGAATTGTTGTAGAACAAGTGCTTAATAAAAAGTTATATCTGTCAGAGTCCCATCTACAAAGGGGACTGGTTAGTCCATCAAGACATAGCATTGCTAAAATATTTGCTATGTATTCAGAAGAATACATCCCTGGTGTGCATATTTTAAATAAGCCCACCATTGAAAAAATATATCAAATGGAGGCACTTAAAATCACAAGGCTTGGTTCCTTTATGGGCATGTGGCAGCTTTGTGCTTTGGCAAGTGTTCTTGGGAAAAAGCTAGTGTCTGTACACCCTAAAAAAGGAAACCTGAACATACGCAAGGACTTACACCGGACTATTGAACCACGCATTTCTTCAAGCAACCCAAACGATTGTGCGTATATTATGTGGACAAGTGCGCGGCGTGATATGAGCAAAGGTCATTGGCAAGCCAATCATTTTGTCCCCCTTCTCGCTTTTCAAAGAGCTAAAAGTGAAAAAAGTATAAGGAAAGCAGAGAAATCATTTTATGAAACTACAGATAAACAATCAGTTAACACCAATGGTACGAAATACAAAGGACTCAAACGCAAAGTAAATTTGGAAGTACAGAAGATAATTGAGCAGCGGTCAGCATTAATTAGTTTACGTAGAAGTAAGAAAGAGAGAAATAGTGAAGTACATAATAAGTGATCAATCAATCATTAAAATATTGAGCTTCACCATGCCAACACCAACACTATAGCATATGCGCTGAAGGAAGACTAAGATGAGCCTGACCATTTTCGCAGTATGATCAGAATATTTTATATGAGCTCACTGCGTAGCTTAAACTCTTTTAATTCATAATATGAGCAATAAAGACTATTATCAGACTTGTTGGATGGCCAGACTGATTTTAGTCTTCGCTGCAATCAAATGAGCCGCGAAATGAGATTTCCAACACTGTGGTATGTGGGACCAGCAAAGCCTCAGATCAGCCTGCGCATACGCGAAGTTTGATCAGAGCCATCGCTAGTCGCTTGAATATTCTATGGCTGTTAAGCTACTGACTGAACACCATTTGGAGTTTCTAAGCTTAAAAGGCTGCATAGGCTCACCTGAATCTACCCTTGTCAAAATACCACAGTGTTGGAAATCATGTGTCACGGCTCAAATGTGACATTGTTGGTTTTGTCATGGTGTGTCTCAAATGATTCACTTTATTGTCAAACACTGTAATCGAACAACAAGGTGTAGAACAAGGTGTGCTAAGTGGGCAGGCGGTTAGTTGCCAATTTAATTTATCTTATTTGCTGTTTATGATTCGTGTGAATTCGCTTCTTTGCGTACTAGATAAAAACAGGAAAGAAAGTATTAGTAAAATGCACTATTAGTGACCAATGCGTCGCCACACAGTAACTAAATCAACAAGGTGGCATATGCGCCAACCCAAGACTCAGATCAGCCTGAACATTTGCTCAGTCTGATCAGAGTCTTTGGTATGAACTAACAGGATAGGAGAAACTGAGTTTTCTTTGTGTTCTTAGTCGAGACTTTGATCAGACTGGGTGGATGCCCAGCCTTTTGAGTCTTTGCTACCAAAAATAACACAATGTTGATTTTGTTGTGGTGTTGCTCATCACTTTATGGTCAAATCCCATAAAACAGCAATGGTGTAGAACAACATGTGAATAAGGGCCTATGTATTCATAGATTAACTTAAATATCTTAAATCGCTGTCTATGGCTCTCTTGTGCAGTCGCTTCTATGGATTATTGACAGCGATAGTTTATTCTACATATGTCTGATACATAGGGGAGTTTATTTGTGCTTGTCTATATTTTGCAGATGGCATATTAGACGAGCACACGGCAAGTTTCTGCAGAATAAAGACGAATCCAAATAAATTCGAGAAGAGGCATAAACACCTGTTAATTGTTTGGAATTTTATTCTTAATGTTATTGGTTTCCAACTCTAGCTCCCCTGGAAATATTTTAGAGTTTGCTCGTTTCTCAGTCATTTGTGTCCATTTTGAAGGTTTGATTAATTAGTACTTAGATTAATATGAAAATAGCGTGTTAGACACTGCTGAGCAAATCACACCCCATCAACAATTTCAAACTACTGCGTTACTGCGTATCCACATTCACTTCACATCCTACCCAATCTTTAACATAGTATGTTAATGGTCCGTATTTCTAAACAACTGCCATCCAGGAGAGCTACAGTTGCACACAGAACTTATTATTTGTTACTTGTTGTATTTAAAAGAAGAAGATGATATATATATGCCACTCATACACTCCACGAGTGTTCCTGATGAGGTATTGAATATGCTTTTATGACGGACGTTCGTTGATATCATATGTACCAAATCAAAAAGCCTAGGGACAATAAATGTATGCTCCAACGATGATTTGGGTTCAACTTTATATTTCTAAATTTCCAATAGAAAATCGCTCAATGTTGTCACTGAGACAATGCTTATGTGACGGTTGATCCAAGTTCTCGATGTATGACATGTAATTTCTGCGTTTCATGGTGCTATGTCTCAAAGATCTTTTTTTGAAAGGTCGAATCCATAATGTGTCAGTGCAGTCACGACTGTGTCAGTGCAGTCACAGCAATGTCAGTGCAGTCACGTTTAGTAAAATTTTAAGCTAATCGAAATGTGTTGTTATAATGCACTTGCTTTTCATACCTGATCATGCCATGCAGAAATGCCAAACTTTTAGGTGAAATTATTTTGATCGTCAATTTATAAAATTCTTAGCACAAAAAACAACACACTTCGAAAATATATTTTTTTACTGTACATCTATTTTTAAAGTATGTCTCTTACAAGCGCCACATCCGAATAACCCAAGATTCATGCCCATTAAGGTTTTTAGTAAGATCTCTAAAGGGACGCCTTTAAATTTTGAAAATTCTTTAAACTGTCTGTTTTTGATCAAAAAGTTTGTTTGTGACTGCACTGACATTTTAGCAAGAGTTCCATCCATGTAATTTACAATTGACACATTATACATATTTTTGAACTGTACATATTTTCCATATATCTTCTCCATGTTGGTGTTAATAAAAATGTTTGAGAAAAAATGAAATTTTGGACAATATTTTTTTATGATTTTGCCTTTCTGAATTCCTCCATTTTTTGATAATGACCCATATATAAGCAGAGTACCAGTGTAGTGGAAAGCCCCAATCAATTTATGGAAAACCCAGACATCATACTCGGAAGACAGGTCAGTACTGTTTATAGCGTTTTCAACTTTTTAAAAAAAATCATAATGTAAATACAATTGTTTTAAATAAATCAAACATTAGATCTGCTCAGATATAAGTAATATCTCGGTCTCAGTATACTGGGCTAAAGTTTCAAACAGCTGTTAGATTCGGACAAATATATCTATAATATTTTATAAACTACGGAGTACTGGTGATTTGTTTTGTTTGATTTGATTCTTTACGTCCCATCAACAATCTTTCAGTTATAAAGGGACGGGTCTTCCGGGATTGAACCAGTACTAAGCTAGGATTTGCTCTTGCTCAAGGACTACTGGTGATCATGCTATTCTAATACTACAGTGATAAAACGACCATGATAGAGGCAATAAAATATACTGCTCAACAAAAGTTTAGTACGGATAAATAAAAATTGATTTTTATTTGAGCAAATGGCGTAGGCCTAAAGTTATAAAATATCTGCTGAAATGATGGTTTGATATGTGATAAAGTTGAGGAAAGCAATTGGTGTACTTTTATTGGATTTCTTCTGCGTCGTTCATTACTTTAAACACGAGAGGGGTCAAAAACGTGTCTCAACTGCATTATTGCCAATACAAAATTGATACAGCATCGGTTATGAAGTCTTTAGTTTTCCAGCTTGGTTGAATCAGCCATTCTGAAAAATAACAAAGGTCGTCTCCATTGAGCATTAGAAGCAAAATTTGAGTATTGATAACAACTAACGTCGATGATATGATGACGTTTACAAGTCAAATACAGTACTGTTTTCGTTGTGTAGGCATGCTTAATTGAAAGGGTTTTCGTATTTAAGAGGATGCCAAAAGAGAGACAATTAAGGGTAAGGCACGTTTATAAAATTTTATCCCTGGTTATTTAATTCATAACAAAAGTGACGTTAATCTGAAATTGAGGCTAAAGGTAGACGGTACCGCTATCTAAAAAAGACGTTTTCAAAGGATCAACTAACATAAATGGTCCAGGTGCTTGTGCCACTCTAGCATCAAAAAGATTACTTGACAGCTTGATTCAGTTCGCTGAAAAATCAAGAAGAGGAAAAATACCATTTTAACGTCATAATGGAACGGAAAAACGTGGCATAAACGGGTATCAAATTTTGATGTTTTTAACGTTTTACATCATTAAGAACCTTTTGCTTTACATTAAAATCAAAAGTTTCAATTTCCGATGTAGACGTGTATCCTTTACATGCCCATGCCATCAAATTTAACGTCAATCCACTGACGCCTAACCAGATTACCTTTTGTCTGGCGGACACGAAAAAACGTAAATTTCAAGATCCCCATACAAGTTGATAACATCAAATAAAATGTTTCATGTTCATTCAAAGTGGGGCATCATATTAAAATCCGTGCTAAACTTTAGTTGAGCAGTATACTAGCATGCTGTCCCTACTGTCATATTAATTAGCCTATAGTGATAATGATGGGTCTGCATTAATGCGCCGATATCGTGTGTCTTTAGAAAGGGGGCGGGGCGGGTAGGAGAATGCCCGTTGCCCATTTGCAACTTTTAACATTTATATTCGTGTAATAAATGTTTCCGTCTATGGCGATAAACAATGTTTTAATAAATGTATTGGTTCAAGCATAGGTCAACTATCGAATGTTTACCTTTCCGGTGCTGTAGATAAAATGGTAACATTAAAGTTAATTGCCCAGTTTCGAATCTTTCCCAGTTCCGAATCACGTCATAGTTTCGTTGAAAACTACACATCAGCGGTAATATTTGAAAAACATATTTTGGTTTTGTTTTGTTTTGTTGCATAATTATCCCTCTTTATGTGCGTGAAAGCAAATATCTAAATGTTATCTGCTTGGTGAAATTAATTACAATTTCCCCACCTGACCCATTTGAAGAAGGTATATTTTCACCCGTGTGAGTATCTGGAAAAATGCTTTCGTTTGAAATGCTTTTGTATATATATAGATCTAGAATCTTCACGGTTTGTCTAACATATCTTTTTGACTAATGCACCAGTCATTTGCAACCACGCCCCACCCCCTCCCTTAGACTTGGGATAGCGGAGACATATATAGCGGAACTTAAGTTCCGTGTATGTATTTAGGAGAGGTCCCAGCAGTGTCACGGATACCCCCACACCCAATTCGTTGGGAGCGCAGTGGCTCAGTGGTAGAGTGCTTGACTCGAGACCGAAGGGCCGCGGGTTCGAGCCTCACCGGCGTCACTGCGTTGTTGTCCTTGACCAAGACACATTTATCCTAGCTTAGTACTGGTTCAACCCAGGAAGACCCGTCCCGCATAACTGAAAGATTGTTGAGTGGACGTAAAGAATCAAATCAAACAAACACCCAATTCGCGCTCAGAAAACAGTGGGGGAAGTTTGTATCGAGAATGTCACGTCCCAGTCAGCAGCAAGGTCATGTTGAGCAGGCTGTTCATTCTACTAGATTAGACAATATTAATATTAGACCACTTCTTAGATAGCGTGCGCGGATCCAGAGGGCGGCAGGGGGTCCGGACCCCCTCCATAAAAACAAAAAGCTCCTAGGGTTCCTACCGTTCCTTGGCAATGCTGGTCCAGATCCCCTGGAAAAGCACAAAGCTGCCCAACCAGCATTCAATGTTGGGCCATCATCGGCCCATCAGCGAAACGCTATGTTTAAATGGCGTTTCACTGGCAGGTCGATGATGGCCCGCTTTTATTGGTATTAGGACCCCCTTTCCTCCCTTCATCAACTAAACAAAAAAAGAATTGAGTTTGACCCCCTCTGACAAAACTTTTTGGATCCGCGCATAGATAGCCTTCTGGCACTTGTCAGAATTTGGATTTTTATACAATACCTGCCCTGTTGGGAGATGTAAGGGGCCAGAAGACACATTTTAAGTATATTTGAACTTGACTGTTGACATAGGCCAGTGTGTCAAATATAAATATCTTTCGTAACAATTTAAGCGGAGTTTCGCGTTCGTGACGAGCAGACGGACGGATGGACAAATAGAATCCATCATTGGTGTTCAATGGTGGCAGGAAAATCCCAACGCTCCAGCGAGAAAAGAGGCTCACGGAGTTTCCCACTTTTCAGAACAATTGAGCCAAGGGTTTGGAGTTTTCGCTTTCCAATGAACAGCAGTGATCGATTCTTTTTCTCATGTACCATCCAATTTTGGTGCTACATGTAGCTGCATTTCCCTTAGAGAGACACTTTGGTTAGAAAAACGTACCAAGCTCCTCTATTCTTATCTCGTATTAGACACTTAGTTAACTCAACTTAGCGATGCGAGATAGATTTATGCACCAGTCATTTGTAACCACTCCCCCAGCCCCGTTGTACAGCGTGGACTGACGTTTCTGTTATGACCTCCACACTGCGGGGACAGCAAGCTGGCAAAACCGTGGCAGTTTTCCCCGCAGTCTGGTATGTTTTACAGTGTTCGCCTTGTTATATCTAATCCCTCGAATTCCCCCACCCCCACCCCCGCACTGTGGAGACAATAGACAATGAAAAAGTAAAATAAAATCCCGGCTCGTTTGCCTATTCACTGCCCTCCCCCAGATCTGGGGGCCGTGGTTACAAATGACCGGTGCATTATGATTCCATAGACTAGTCAGTAAAATCCGAGATCTTTCTGGCATTGGAGAAAAAGGCAGATTACAGAATATCCTTTCTTTCAAAAATATGGACAGCAGCTAGCTCTCAAGTGGCTATAACATGTATAGTATATATTTACATTTTTTATAAAACTACTGGCAGTCAAGCACACAAAACACGCGCACACGGACGCGTCTTCTAGAGACATCAAATTATCAAAAGTAGCTGATAGGCATATTATAAGCACAAACAGAAGTAGAGCCTTGCAAGCACAATCTACAACGCCACTTTTGCTCATTTTGTAACTTTCCATTTTCAGCAACAGGGAGGCATTGGCAAGATACAATGTATAGTTCTTTCAAAGACGGACAGGACAGAGAAGATCGAGATGACGAGCTGGACCGCTCTGGGCGCTTTGTTGAACAAGGAGAGGACTCCGAGATGTTAAAGAGCAAGTCCTTGAACGACATGAAGTCCTTTTACAACGGTCAGACGCTTGATGAAAGAATGGCCGAAATACGCAAATCCATTGTCTTCATACGACAACACTGGGATCAGTATGACATATTTATAGATTCGCTGAGAGAGCTGATGCAGGAAGGTGGTATGCAGTTTAAAGATCCCAAAACTGTAGCCCACGCTGAAGCTGTTCTTTCAAAAGAGACAAAGCGAGACTGGATGAACGAAAAGGAGGCGCAGGATCGGGAACCATCGTATGACGCCATTAAATTATATACCTCTAAGGAAGGCTATGCCCAGATTTATAGAGTGAGTAACGATATCTTTAGACAGGAGAGCTCTGTCTCAGTAACAGAAAAAATCCGAAGCGTTGTATTTCTGGTGGAGCTCATCAACATTGACTTGTTCAACTACTGTCTTAGAAACCCTCTGCGAACGGATTTCGAAGGATCTGTTTATAGAGGCATGTGTTTATCTAGTGAGGATTTAGGTGCGTATGAGGCACTTAGAAAACTACCCATTGCCAAGAGGAACATAGCAGTACCGCTTGGGCTGTTGTCGGCTAGTGCCAATGTCAATGTAGCGAGGAAGTTTATAAAACATCAGATGAAACAACGAGCAGCTGACAAAGACAACAACGCGTTAATAATGAAGATCAATGTTATAGGACTTAAACCTGAATATATGGAACACTACCGCAAAACTTTCACAACCACTGTTTTGTCGACTATCTGTGCTGTTGATATTCATGAGCTGTCTCGACATAAGGATGAAAAAGAGGTTCTCTTGCGTGGACCATTCTTCCTAGTTCTCGATTTCTATAAAGATGACGAACTGATTGACGGCAAACCTTGTAACATCCTTGAGATTGTCATGTTGAATGCTAACCGGGATCATATCAGCACAGCTCACTTAGGCGACAAAGATGCAGCGGCTCGTGATATGTTCGGTACCATGGTGACTGTCACTAGGAGTGAATATGCGGTGAAGTATTGTGAAAGGAGGGAGTTGGTGGATGATGCTGACGAGTACAGAAAAATCCTAAATGACAGTAAGGAAAAGCTGGATCGATTAATGAAAGTTGAAATCTAAGATGTGAAACATTCATGGGCGGATCCAGAGGGCGGATAGGGGGTCCGGACCCCCCCCCCTGAAAAATCACAAAAATATAGGGTTTCTTAGCAATACCGGTGCGGATCCCCTGACAATCACAAAGCTACAAAGTTAGCAATCAATGTTCGGCCATAAACGGCACCACAGCGAAACGCCATTTAAATGGCGTTTCGCTGATGTGCCGATGTTGGCCCTCTGATAATGGTATTTGGATAGTCCATCTCCTAAAAAAAAGTTGTCAAAGTTTGACCCTCTCTGATAAAACTTTCTGGATCCGCGCATGTCATTGCTACAATAACTAGCAATTGAACACAAAGAAAACTATTTTTGTTGTGAAAGCCGTTAAACAGGCCCCAAGATAAGAGTGTAAAATAAAAAAAAATCGCTCTTCTTATTAACCATAACATATGTTGTGAATACATAAAAGAGCCGTCTTAATGTTACGGTTAAAGCTGTATAGTCTGTAACGTTTTATATTTTTCAAAAAAAAAAATTCTTTTTAAATCATTTGTAAAAGTTTAAGTTATGTTTTCACAATAAATCTGTTCACTATAGCTGAAAACTGCACGGAAAAAAAACAGGTGTGTTTTTCTCTTGTTGGTAGTTATTTGCGTCCCTCCAATAATTATAGACAGTTAATTTTAACATAAATGCTGTTGTTTTGATACTGATAATTTGTTAAGATTTACGAAATTGGTAAAATGTTTACCTGAATTTTAGTTATTTTACTGTGTTCTTGAAAAATAGAAACATTAGTTCTAAAATTAAAAGATCAAAAGTTACAGACTATGCAGCTTTAAAATTTAGCAACCAAAACATATGTTACAATTGATAGAATTCACAATTTTACAATCATTTTTTTTTTGTTTATTTAGACCACAATAGATATTTCTTTTAAATTATTAACACTTACATACTTACGTAGAAGCGAACTTTTAGCTTTTTAACACACAGTTTGCATTCAACTCTTCACCTACTTTTTAGCTGACCCAAGCCGAAGGCTCATGGGTGAGCTAATAGTATACCAGTCACTCCAGCGTCCGTCCGTCCGTCAACATTTTCAAACATCTCCTCTAAATCCACTGGGCCAATTAAATTCAAATTTCATATGGGGACTCCTTAGGACGCGGGAACGAAAGTTTGTTCAAATGGTCCTGGTCATATGACCAAGATGGCCGCCACGCCCATATATGGTAAAAACCCTTTAAAACTCTTCTCCAGAACCAGAAGGTCGATGACGTTGGGACTTGGTATGTAGCATTGGGGATATAGGGCCTACCAAGTTTGTTCAAAAATGATGATCCTAGGTTGATATTGGCCTGCTTGACGGCAAAGTCAAATTTGCTTCCTAATGCATTTAAATGGGATTGTTTTTAAAGTTGATTTTTCGAATACTGTTGAAGCCAAAGTCATTATTATCACTTGATATGTTAAGCCAAACGAGACAATGGCTACAAATAAGTTTCAAAAGTCAAGGTTGGCCTTTAACCTTTCAGCCAAAGTCGCTCATATTGGAGTCCCATCACAGATAAAAACATAGTTTTCTCAGAATAGGCCAATTGAACTTAAATTATATTTGAAGACTCCTTATGCTAAGTTAGCCAAATTTTATACAAAATATTTTGGTCGCATGACCAAGATGGCCGCCATGCCCATATATGGTAAAAAACCTTTAAAACTCTTCTTCTCCAGAACCAGAAGGTCGGTGACCTTGGGACTTGGTATGTAGCATTGGGGATGTGGAGCCTACCAAGTTTGTTCAAATGATGATCGTAGGTTGACCTTGACCTACTTAATGTCAAGGTCAAATTTGCTTCTTAATGCATTTAAATGGTATATTTTTAAAGGTGATTTTTCGAATCTTGATATGTTAAACCTAATGAGACAATGGCTATAAATAAGTTTCAAAGGTCAAGGTTGACCTTTGACCTTTCAGCCGAAGTCGCTCATATTGGAGTCCCATCAACATATTAAAACATAGTTTTCTCAAAAACCAATAGGCTAATTGAACTCATATTTCATGTGAAGACTCCTTATAAGTTTTATTCAAAATATTTGGTCACATGACCTAGATAGCCACCAAGCACATATATGGTAAAAACCCTTTAAAATCTCCTTGTAAGGAACCAGAAGGCCAATTACCTTGGGACTTGGTATGTAGCATTTGGGATGTGGGGCCTACCAAGTGTGTTCAAACGATCAACCTAGGTTGACCTTGACCTACTTAACATCAAGGTCAAATTTACTTCCTAATGCATTTAATTGGGAATTTTTTAAAGTTGATTTTTGTATATTGTTTAAGCCACCGTCATTATTCTCACTTGATATGTTAAACCTAATGAGACAATGGCTATAAATAAGTTTCAAAGGTCAAGGTTGACTTGATTTTACAGCCAAGGTCTCTCCTATTGGAGTCCCGTCAATTAACAAGTTAAAGCATAGTTTTCTCGGAAACCACTAGGCCTATTGAACTCAAATTTTATATGAGGATTCCTTATGATAGGTTAGCCGAAATTTATACAAATTGTTAGGGTCACGTGACCAAGATGGCCACCACGCCTATATATAGCAAAAACCCTTTAAATCTCTTCTTCTCTGGAAGATATAGGAATGGAAGTTGCTATTCAGTGTTTGGGAGTTAAAATTTCATGGATTTCATTGATATTTGTTCATAAAATGTCAGATTTATAATTAATATTGGTTGTTTACTTTTTGTATCTTTTTGAAGTTTACAAATCTCAATTGTGATGTATATTTTTGTGATAATTTTGTATGTATATATTCATATATATAGTCTTATCTCTAGGTTTGTTGTGTTTATTTTACTACCAATTCAAGACCCAAACCTGCAGCTGTTTTCCATAGACTGTCATTAAAGATTTCTTGCAACTGAAAAAATTATCAACATACGCTGTTTTGCTATTTTAGCAGCTTTAAAGGATTTGATATTTCATTTGAATTGCCAGCAGACAATTCACATGAAAGGTTGAGCCTTATCTCCTCCAAAATAAATTGAGACGTCAAAATGTATGCCTCCATGGCCTGGACGTTCCAATAATCTGTATATTACATCTACATGCGGTTTTGACTGCACCGCTAGAGCACTCCACATGCCCGTACAGTGAAACTTTCTCTATCTCAAAATGAGGTCAAGGTCCTCGAGTTCAAGTTTCGCAAGTATGAACTACTTACTTATTATTATAGATATGGCGAATGGTTAAAATCCCAAACTGGCTAACACAGAACTATATTTATATTTTCGAAGCAAGCCTTTAATGAATCTTTAGATTTTCGCAACTGCTCATAGCCTCATGAATGACAGCGAGCCACACCAGAGTCGCACGTGTAAAACAAGCCTCTTGGTTGTTCCATTGGCTGTCCGTGTTCACACTGGCTGTTCTGCTTCTCCGTTTTACACTCTAACAAAACCGTTAATACAATAACATATTTAATACTAAGAATTGGTTTCTCTACATCTTAGCGCCTTATTCCAGCGTAATCAATTTTCAGACTTGTTTTTGTGGGTGGATGGTTTTCCGAGCATGAACTACACTTGGAGTTCTTGCTGAGAACAGTGTTTTTATATGACGCATATGCTGAGGCTCCTGTATTAGTCGAGCTGATGATGCAGCGTACCCCTCCATCCTCAAAGCGGCTTGTATGTCTGAACTGGCGGCAGCTATTCATGACAACATCCCAATGGCTTCTTTCTATCTGTTTCGGTTTGTCTGTTCCGAACTAGCTCCCTGTGGTTCTTTCCTAGGGCACTCGGGCTTCTTTCCAGAAGGTAAAACAGACTCCGACCGTTATGCTGGGATGACACTTCATGTCGGGCGTACGGTTCGGAAACTCACATTAAACCCCACAGGTTTTTCTTTGAAGTTTTTGCGGCGGCTTCGCCGACGCTCTATTATTGCTTTGAACCTAAATTTTATGTAAATTTTCGCCAATCAGAAGTATTCTTAAATTGTAATATTTATCACACCAGCTAGAAAACAATGCCCTCATTGGTTAATACTCAGACTGACCACACAATCTTATTATAGATGCAATTTGAATTGAAAATTTCCATGTAAAAGGCCGAGAACCAGTCTGTGCACTAGTCCTGACAATGGAAATTGATCTGGAATAAGGTCAACTCCCCGGCGCTGTACAGCATTTCTAATTTGCTTTATTAACATTTTTTGCATGCCTTGCTAAATTGCACATAGTAAATAAGTGCAATTTAAAATAACTCACGAAATCCTAAAGGACTTTAACGGCATTATATAAAGCAAATCTTTGTATTTTTTATTTGAGCCATAATGGTTTCCCATATCAAATGCGTTACAAGATTATAGTCTGTTTCATTAATTTCGACAATAGGTCTAGTCTATTTCTAAAACAAATATAACAAGTGTATTTAATGCGTTACATTACAAAGGCGTAAAATTCATCGCGAATTAGAGAGTAACCTCGGGGTTCAGGCGAGTAGATACGTGCAAAGCTTGCTCTGACCGGTAAATGCATGTTCTTACAAGGACAGTGTAGCTATCGGCAGAGTCTCTTTAATCAGACAACATGGTGCTTTATAAATATACAGCCAAAAAACCCACGTTGTACTGTCTATTAATAGCGCTTAACAAGATACATCTTTTTGACATCTTTTTAAAAAAAGATGTATCTTAAACAAAAAGGGTTATAATGGGGATGGATATTTAATGTAAATAATGGCACATAATTTCCTACAATTTGAATGTGCCCGCAACCCACAATCCTACACTTAAGACTCAGATCAACCTGCACAGCTGTACATGTATAAGCGTATTTTGCTATTTCCTTTAGGAAGATGACAAGCACAAGCTCTAGTTTCTTTAACTACATGTATTTCAGACGGACATTTATCATATAAGGCTAACTAGCAAACAGCTAGCACCAAATCTAGGGCCACTATGGACCCTCCAGCAAACGCTTTTCGGATGGTGTTTTTCTGGCGGGCCGAGAGTGGCCCGATTTTACGTGCTTACTGGGAGCTAGTCAATCAGTTTTTGAGTCTACATGCATTTATTCTCTGACCCCGGCTATGGCGAGGTGCCACAGGAAATAGAAAGGCTATAGGAGTTAGTTCCACACAAAAGCGATTTGGTATATCAGCATTTTTTCTGTAAATAGAGACATTCATAATATGTAAATAGAGTGGTGGAAGTGTAAACCATTTTAAAATACTTGAAAACTACTCCAAGTTGAGATCCGAGACGGGCAGAATCTAGCCTATGTGACAACAACAATATTTACTCAAAGAAAATCCTGCTGCAAGCTTACTGTAAGGCTGCCACAAGGTTACTGTGAAGAAATCCTTCGCAGTAGAACTTGAAAAAAGTTTGCAGGACTTCGCCCCTAGCGGCAATGTTCTTGCCATCCTAACCAAAGCATTGCAGAAATTAATTAATTTCCTGCAACCTGCTGGTAACTTTGCCACAGGTTCGCCAGAGAAGCATCAAAATGCAATTAAGCACCACAGGTTTGCCAAAAGAATTATATTCTCAGTTTCCATAGTTACAATATGGTATTTATTAATTTAGAAGACAAGATCTTGTCCAGAACTCTTAAATACTGGTCACTTATAGAAAATGAGTGAAAGAGATAACATGGTCAGAAAATAAAGTTGAGTGTGAAAGGAATTCACATTTCTTTGTTTTACTGGAATATAGCTATTTTGTAAATACTTAATTTGGACTCAGAGATGTAAGATCCAAGGTAGGTTTAAACTATTTTAGTCATTAATTTCTAGATAAAAATTATACACTATCCTTGATGGAAGGACTATACGAACTTATACTCTCTCTTAAAAATGTAGATGCCATAACTGTTCTAGGAGACATTGCCGGTGCAGCTATTCAAGCCATTAAAAGAAACTTTTTCACAAATGATATGTTTCTATACTATATTATACAGTATTAAACAGCGTTCACTCGGTGTTTAAACACTTTGTCCACAATAGTTTCGTCAACTGGAAAGTATTACATACAGTTTAGAACCAGATCAGGCCCAGCGAAATCGCGCATGTCCACAATAGTTTCATCAACTGGTAACTTTTGCATACAGTTTAGACCCGGATCAGGCCCAGCAAAATTGCATGACAAAAGCAGGCCCCCAGATAAGAGTGCGTGACTGAAAAATAATTTTCTAATTCTCAACCAAAACATATGTAGTTGTGGGTACTCAAAAGAACCGTCTCAACGAGACGGTTCTTGTTGAGACGGTTCTTTTGAGCACCCAAAACACATGTTTAAATTGATGGACTGGGAAATAATCCTAAACTGGACCTATGCAAAAGATAGGACCTGATCTGGATCCAAACTATTTCATGTTCGTAAACTTTGAAAAATAATATTAACAGAAGCCTGAAGAATATTCATTTCAAGGGCACTTACCTATTATTATGTATTACATTAACCAACAATAGATACCCTTTAAGGGAGATCATAGGTAATGTTTTTCCGGGTTTTCAGTTTGTTTCAGTACATCATTTATCGCCACAATCTCCCGTTTTCTTAAAAACTTTAGGACTAATAACATTGTTCTCTAGCCTTTGCTGGTGAAGTGCCTAAAATTTGGAACGATTCAGATGCATATCGCTCAGCGAAAAGAGCACCAAGCAAAAGAGAGACCAGAAACATAACCACAACTTCCAAATTCGCTGGTTTTAGATCGAACATCCTTTTCCAGCATGCAAAGACAGGGGGTATAAGGGGATTTCGTCATTTAGTTGTCTTAAAATTGTAAGTATTTGAGAGCCGCCGAATATCTTTTTTAAAGATATTTCTTGTTTGACCGTACAATGGCCTTGAGGTGGCTGGTGCCCAGCTGTAGCAAATTCTGCCCTATGGCTTGCGGGAGATGAGCCTTGTTAGGCTGGAGCCCATCTACAGCAACAACAATATAACATTATACCTTTAGCACAGTATGTAAACTGAAATAAACATCCTGTACCCATTCCTCCTAGCTCACGCCTTATACATTATGAATTACAGCACTCGTGCGTAACCAGTTGTCGGAAATCGTGATGTGAGAGTTGTTGGTACAGCTATAATTGCGAGGGCCCACCTATTAAAATTCATTTTTCCATAGATCTAAGTAACTGTTACAGTTACAACCATGTAATCATGTATACATGTGATTACCAATTTCACTAAAACCGTGCAATCTGGTATATAAGCTCGTTTTCGACACAGAACGGCTCTGATTGTGAGCAGGTCGTTTTTAACAAAGCAAAATGCAAAGGAGGAAACCGTTAAAATCATGGAATAAAGCGGAATAAAATAGATAAAATGGCTTTTCTTAACTTGTTCGAATGTGTATTGTCTGTATCGCTAACAATATAAATCGAAACGTGTACATGTAACTAAATACACGCATTTTCCGACAACTGGTTACGCACGAGTGCTGTTATTCATGTTTATAAGGCGTGAGCTAGCGGAGGAACGGTACAGGATGTTTATTTCAGTTTACATACTGTGTTTAGATATCGGTTACATGATTGACACGGCTTTGTGGGCTTTAGCTTTCTAGGGGATTGATTACAAGATTGACATGACTCAATTGGTTTCATAATCCGTTTGAACTTATGACACGACTGGAACGACTTTGTGTCATTATTATAAATTGATGTTATTTATATGACTTTAAAGGGTTTTAACTTTCTTTTCAACATAGTGGGTTTCATATTTATTTTGAACTTATCACTACATAAATGACACAATTTTGTGAGTTTCGTCTTCCTTTGGAACTAATGAAATGATTGACACATTTTCATTTGTTTCATCTTTCTTAAGAACTGATTTCAATATTGGCACGGCTGTGGGTTTCATCTCTCTTTGGATCTAATGAATCAGTGAGTTTTATCTTTCTAGTGGTTTGGTGATATGACTGACAAGACCGTATCTGTCATCTTTCTTTAGGCAAAATGAATTGGTTGACACTACTTTATGGGGTTCATCTTTCTATGAGGCTGATTACATGATTGGCACGACTTAGTGGGTTTCATCTTTCTTTGAAACATTATAATTGACATCACTGTGGGTTTCATCTTTCTAGTCGACTGGTGACATAATTGACACGACATTGTGGGTTTCCACAACAGAATCTAGGGCGCTGATTTGGTACAAGTAAAATGCATTAAACACCCCAGTAGCTTAGGCTCCTGACCATTCTAGTGCGACAGTGCTGTTGTTGTTGATTCGTTGTTCATTGTTGCTCCCATCGTGGGGTTCTGTGTTTGTTCCAGGTTTTGTTGTGCATTACTTTGCGTCCTTTCTAGTTTTGCAATCATCTTGATGTGGAAAAGAGAGTTGTCCCATTTACTTTATCTGTCTTCCTGGTGTCTTCTGATTGTTGTTGTTGTAGGGTTCTTTCTCACGATGCCATGGTTTGGTCTGCAATGCGTGATTGTGGTAGTTCCTGATCATACTCACTTGCATTTTTCATCTTTCTTTGGGTCATTATATTTGACATGACTCTTGGTTTCATCTTTTTTGTTCACTGATGACATGATTGACATGACTCTGTGTTTCATCTTTCTAGTCGACTGATGACATGATTGACATGACTCTGGGTTTCATCTTTCTAGTCGACAGATGACATGATTGGCATGACTTTGGGTTTCATCTTTCTAGTCGACAGATGACATGATTGGCATGACTCTGGGTTTCATCTTTCTATTCGACTGATGGCATGATTGACATGACTCTGTGTTTTATCTTTCTAGTCGACAGATGACATGATTGGCATGACTCTGTGTTTCATCTTTCTAGTCGACTGATGGCATGACTGACATGACTCTGGGTTTCATCTTTTTAGTCGACAGATGACATGATTGGCATGACTCTGTGTTTCATCTTTCTAGTCGACTGATGGCATGATTTACATGACTCTGGGTTTCATCTTTCTAGTCGACAGATGACATGATTGGCAT
This sequence comes from Loripinus fragilis, assembly GCA_964019695.1. Classification (NCBI taxonomy): domain Eukaryota; kingdom Metazoa; phylum Mollusca; class Bivalvia; order Lucinida; family Lucinidae; genus Loripinus; species Loripinus fragilis. Next base: position 65,523,894 of record OZ026514.1, on the reverse strand, counting down.
GACTTTGGGTTTCATCTTTCTAGTCGACTGATGGCATGATTGACATGACTCTGGGTTTCATCTTTCTAGTCGACAGATGACATGATTGGCATGACTCTGGGTTTCATCTTTCTAGTCGACAGATGACATGATTGGCATGACTTTGGGTTTCATCTTTCTAGTCGACTGATGACATGATTGACATGACTCTGGGTTTCATCTCTTTAGTCGTCTGATGACATGATTGGCATGACTTTGGGTTTCATCTTTCTAGTCGACTGATGACATGATTGACATGACTCTGGGTTTCATCTTTCTAGTCGACTGATGACATGATTAATATGACTCTTTCTATTCGACTGATGACATGATTGATATGACTCTTGGCTTCTTCTTTCTAGTCGACTGATGACATGACTCTGGAATTCATTTTTCTAGTCGACAGATGACATGATTGACATGACTGTGGGTTTCATCTTTCTAGTCGACTGATGACATGATTGACATGACTCTGGGTTTCATCTTTCTAGTCGACTGATGACATGATACGCACGACTCTGGGTTTCATTTTTATAGTCGACTGATCATATGATGGATATGACTCCGAGTTTCATCTTTCTAGTCGACTGATGACGACTCTGGGTTTCATCTTTCTAGTCGACTGATGACATGACTATGGGTTTCATCTTTCTAGTCGACTGATGACATGACTCTGAGTTTCATCTTTCTAGTCGACTGATGACATGACTCTGAGTTTCATCTTTCTAGTCGACTGATGACGACTCTGGGTTTCATCTTTCTAGTCGACTGATGACATGACTCTGGGTTTCATCTTTCTAGTCGACTGATGACATGACTCTGAGTTTCATCTTTCTAGTCGACTGATGACATGACTCTGGGTTTCATCTTTCTAGTCGACTGTTGACATGACTTGAGTTTCATTTTTCTAGTGGACTGATGACATGATTGACATGACTCTGGGTTTCATCTTTCTAGTCGACTGATGACATGACTCTGGGTTTCATCTTTCTAGTCGACTGATGACATGACTCTGAGTTTCACCTTTCTAGTCAACTGATGACATGACTCTGAGTTTCATCTTTCTAGTCGACTGTTGACATGACTTGAGTTTCATTTTTCTAGTGGACTGATGACATGATTGACATGACTCTGGGTTTCATCTTTCTAGTCGACTGATGACATGACTCTGAGTTTCATCTTTCTAGTCGACTGATGACGACTCTGGGTTTCATCTTTCTAGTCGACTGATGACATGACTCTGGGTTTCATCTTTCTAGTCGACTGATGACATGACTCTGAGTTTCATCTTTCTAGTCGACTGATGACATGACTCTGGGTTTCATCATTCTAGTCGACTGTTGACATGACTTGAGTTTCATTTTTCTAGTGGACTGATGACATGATTGACATGACTCTGGGTTTCATCTTTCTAGTCGACTGATGACATGACTCTGGGTTTCGTCTTTCTAGTCGACTGATGACATGACTTGAGTTTCATCTTTCTAGTCGACAGATGACATGATTGGCATGACTTTGGGTTTCATCTTTCTAGTCGACTGATGACATAATTGACATGACTCTGGGTTTCATCTTTCTAGTCGACAGATGACATGATTGGCATGACTCTGGGTTTCATCTTTCTAGTCGACAGATGACATGATTGGCATGACTTTGGGTTTCATCTTTCTAGTCGACAGATGACATGATTGACATGACTCTGTGTTTCATCTTTCTAGTCGACAGATGACATGATTGGCATGACTCTGGGTTTCATCTTTCTAGTCGACAGATGACATGATTGGCATGACTTTGGGTTTCATCTTTCTAGTCGACTGATCATATGATGGACATGACTCTGGGTTTCATCTTTCTAGTCGACTGATGACATGATTGACATGACTCTGGGTTTCATCTTTCTAGTCGACAGATGAGATGATTAGCATGACTCTGGGTTTCATCTTTCTAGTCGACAGATGACATAATTGGCATGCCTTTGGGTTTCATCTTTCTAGTCGACTGATCATATGATGGACATGACTCTGGGTTTCATCTTTCTAGTCGACAGATGACATGATTGGCATGACTTTGGGTTTCATCTTTTTAGTCGACAGATGACATGATTGACATGACTCTGTTTCATCTTTCTAGTCGACAGATGACATGATTGGCATGACTTTGGGTTTCATCTTTCTAGTCGACTGATGACATGATTGACATGACTTTGGGTTTCATCTTTCTAGTCGACAGATGACATGATTGGCATGACTCTGAGTTTCATCTTTCTAGTCGACAGATGACATGACTGGCATGACTTTGGGTTTCATCTTTCTAGTCGACTGATCATATGATGGACATGACTCTGGGTTTCATCTTTCTAGTCGACTGATGACATGATGGACATGACTCTGGGTTTCATCTTTCTAGTCGACAGATGACATGATTGGCATGACTCTGAGTTTCATCTTTCTAGTCGACAGATGACATGATTGGCATGGCTTTGGGTTTCATCTTTCTAGTCGACTGATCATATGATGGACATGACTCTGGGTTTCATCTTTCTAGTCGACAGATGACATGATTGGCATGACTTTGTGTTTCATCTTTCTAGTCGACAGATGACATGATTGACATGACTCTGGGTTTCATCTTTCTAGTCGACAGATGACATGATTGGCATGACTTTGGGTTTCATCTTTCTAGTCGACTGATCATATGATGGACATGACTCTGGGTTTCATCTTTCAAGTCGACAGATGACATGATTGGCATGACTTTGGGTTTCATCTTTCTAGTCGACAGATGACATGATTGACATGACTCTGGGTTTCATCTTTCTAGTCGACTGATGACATGATTGACATGACTTGCCTTCGTGGGTTTCATTTTCCCCACGCTTTTTTTTTAAAGCGAAGGGGATATTGTTATCACCTCTGTCCGTCCTTCCGTTATGCTATCTCCTCCTAAACCATTGGACAAAATTCAACCAAATTTGGTGTGTGAGTTACTCACATGAATGGGGCGCGCATCGTCGATTTTTTGGCCCCGCCCCCTGGGGCTCTGGGGAGGGGTCAAAAGGTCAAATATCATTTAATTTCAATTACAAAGTCAATTTCAAAGATTTTTATACCAAACTTTGTGTGTGTTCTCACAAATGAAAGATACAAAATATGTCAAACGGGATTTTTATTCTGTCGCCTGGGTCATGCCCTAGGGAAATTCCGTCCTGCTGTCTGTCCGTTATGCTATCTCCTCCTTAACCGTTGGACGAAATTCAACCAAATTTGGTGTGTGAGTTACTCCAATGAATGGGGCGTGCAACGGCATTTTTTTTGGCCCCGCCGCCTGGGGAGGGGTCAAAAGGTCAAATATCATTTAATTTCAATTACAAAAGTCAATTTCAAAGATTTATATTCCAAACTTTGTATGTGTTCTCACAAATGAAAGATACAAAACATATCAGACAGGATTCTCATTCTGTTGCCTCGGTCATGCCCCAGGGGTGGGACTTTGGGGCGCTTGGGTGCCCTGGTGGTCAAAATAAATTTTCAAACATGGTCATGTGGCATATCAAATCGACGAGGATGGCGAGCAGAACAGAATGCAAGTAAAATTTTCATCCTAGGGTCAAACTGGTGACCTTGGGTGAGGTCAAAGGTCATATATCATTTAATTTCAAAGCCAATTTCAAAGATTTTTATTCCAAACTTTGTGTGTTCTCACCAATGAAAGATACAAAACATATCAGACAGGATTTTCATTCTGTTGCCTGGGTCATGCCCCAGGGGTGGGACTTTGGGGTGCTGGGCGTGCCCAGGTGGTCAAAAAAATAAAACATGGTCATGTGGCATATCAAATCGAAGAGGATGACGAGCAGAACAGAATGCAAGTAAAATTTCATCCTAGGGTCAAACTGGTGACCTTTGGGTGAGGTCAGAGGTCAAATATCATTAACTTTTGGTTACCATGTCAATTTCAGAGATTTTTAAACCAAACTTTGTGTGTGTTCTCACCAATGAAAGATACAAAACATATCAGACGGGATTCTTATTCTGTTACCTGGGTCATGCCTCGGGTTGGGCTTTGGGGCACTGGGGTGCCCAGGGGGTCAAAAAAAATTCAAGCATGGTCATGTGGCATATCAAATCGACTGGGATGACGAGCAGAACAGAATGCAAATAACATTTTCATTCTAGGTTCAAACTGGTGACCTTGGGGCGAGGTCAAAAGGTCAAATATCATTAACATGTCAATTTCAAAGATTTATATACCAAACTTTGTGTGTGTTCTCACAAATAAAAGATAGAAAACATATTGAACAGAATTTTCATTCTGTTGCCAGGGTCATGCCCTGGGGGTGGGACTTGGGGGTGCTGGGGAGTCAAAAACTGTAGTGTGGGGATTTGCAATGGCGCCCCTTCGACTGCGCTCCCTAGTTTTTCTTTCGAACATTATGATTGACACGACTTTTTGTGTTTCATCTTTCTAGTTGATAGATGACAAAATCGACATGACTTTGTGGGTTTCATCTTTCTAGTTGACAGATGACAAGATTGACATGACTTTGTGTGGTTCATCTTTCTAGTGGGTTGATTACATAATTGAATTTACTAAGTTGGTATTAAGTTTCCTTATGACATGATTTTTGTGTTCCAACTCTATTTTAAATTAAACATATACGGACAGACTTCCAAGGGGAGCATTCTGCAATACTTTCGGCCTTCACTAAGCTACCATTTGTTTTGTCTATTTTTGAGTGGCTGCTTAAGACAAGTTTTACTGTATGTATTAAAGTCCAATTACATTTGATCTATGAAATCAGCTATCTTTAGTATTTCATTAACATTATAGTGCAGTGGCTCAGTAGGTAGATTGTGTGACTGGATATTGAAGGGTTGATAGTTTATAGACTAACTACCAGTAGAGTCAATGTGTTGTGTCCTTGAGCAATTAAGTCACTTTATCATGTGCTTAGTACTGGTTCAACCCAGAAGACAGATAATCATCACGACATGACTGAAAAATTGTTGACTAGGACATAAAACATCAAAACAAAAACAAAAAATCATTAACAAATTTAATTCACAGAATAGCTGCTGTCATCAATTGGTCACGTCAATGTTCAGGTTACAATAGGGGGTAAATATCACCACAGTGCCCTTGGTCAATCATGTATTAGGCAAAAAAAAATATAGAATTGTTTCTCAGGTCATTTTTTTTTAAAAAACAGATGTGACCGGGTGGGTTTTCATATTTATTTACATTCAGCAAAATACAGATGCAGGAACTTATTTTTACCAAACTCAGAATATTTTTCAAAAGTTGTGCTTGGACGCCTATTTCATGGGATATTATTCAAGTCAGGTCATAAAACTTGATAGTGAAAGCCTCTGCACATCGAGTACATTTGACTTCATCGCTGATGCATAAAACTTACACTCTTGGGGCTCAATAGCGAACAAAAAACATCCAAATATTGAAATATCAAACAACGGCAATGGAGGCGAGAATAAATAAACAACACAACTACCCACAATTGACCACAACGTCCAAGTGGGACTGCATGGTCGTTACTGATAACGATGTTATGAAACTGGAAATGCGGTTTTTATTTATTCTTATTTTCAGAAAGCAATAAAAAAAAAGTAAAGGGGGGTTTTTAAAACAGATGCTGCGGTGCCTGAGAAACAATTCATTTTTTTTATTTGGCCTTACTGTCATGATAAATCATAAGAATAGTTTTAAGTTTTAATTGCCAAGGTCAGAAAGCCACCTGGTGCCTTGGGTGGGCCATTGGAATGTGAAAAGAAATGAGACAGCAATTCATATTATTAGTTGATTCTTTATTAATACTTTATCAACTGATATCACAGATATGGAAACATTTCCAAGGGACAAAAATATTTCAAAAGTGCACTTGTCCTGCATGACGAGTGATTTACCATTTTCACTTGTCCTGCTAACACAGTCATTTGTCCTTTAAAAGCATATGCAATAAAGAACATAAGGTTGTAATATGTAATAGGACTTCCTATAGTAATTCTTCCCAAAGCACTGGTCCTACAGGACGAGTGCTTTGGGAAGAATTACTTGTCCTTTATAGATTTCACTCGTAATTACACACGGACGAGTGGAATTTTTGTCCCCTGATTTCAAAAATAAAGAAGGCTCTGAAGAGGAATCACACTTAAACACATTCTATAGGAAAATAGATGACTTTGCAAAGATAGAAAATCATTATTGAACTCTTTTGCTGCTTGTGGTTATTTTTGTCAGAGGATGATAACTGTTAACCCAGAGCAGGCCCTGAGGTTATATCTTTTTTCATGCTCAACTCAACTGTTGGCATTTTAACATTTATTAGCATGATAAATACAACATCTGAGAAACTTAAAGCAAGAAACTTATTCAGTTGTGGGTATTTCAGTTTTTAGGAGCAGTTGAAATTTAGTTGAGTATAACCTTGGGGCCAGATGTCTAATTTATGGTCTAACCATTCAACTACGTCCAGATTTTGAATTTACTAACAGCTGTGGTTTTGAGAATATAAAGGGGAAAGATATCAATTAATTTTCTTATTTCTCAAGCAAAACATACATTGTGGATACTCAACAGTACCATCTCAGTGGAACAGTTCTTTGGAGCATCCAAAACATATTTTTAGACTGAAAAATATGATAAATAGAGGATCTTACATGAGTACTCATTTTTATTGAATTTATTAAACCGAGTTGGGGAAAAGAGATAAAATGTGAGGCTTGCCGAGCATTTTATCATTTTTCGCAACGAATTTAATAAATTCAATAATACAAGAGCACAAATGTTAGATTCTATTTATCATATGACATTGATTACTTTGAAATTTCATTTCTGCCGTAAAAACGTTCTAATTTTGTCATTATGTACGCAACGTTGTTATGGATATCATAACGTTTCCCGAAAATCTGTAAACCACTAGTGGTTTATCTATTTTATTGCATGGCGTTATTTCACTCCTAGACATGATGTCATATGATGATGTTCATAATTTTACGTTCAAAATTTTCTCTGATCTACAAAGATCCAAAACAGCAAATTTTAAGCGTTACTTTTCTTAACATTTAGTTTAACATATTTTTGTATGCTCAAAAGCACCATCTAAAAAAAAAACAGGCTTTTGAGTACCAATACAATAAGCCTTGGATGAGAAATAAGAAAATTAATTTTTATTTATGCACTCTTCTCTGGAGGCCAGTTATCTGGATAGATGCAGTTCAGATGTGCAGTCTCATCTGAGCCTAAGCTATTTTCCAATGTGATAAGTACCAATAAGGTACATGAGCTGCCTCGTTTGGATGTTCAATAAGTTCCATCTTAATTCTGAGTTTAACTCTTTCCATGCTAGTGGCAATTTTCGTCGTCTGCTGATAACCTTTGCAAACAGTCTGCACCAAGATCAGTACTGGTAGAATGTTGGTCCTGATCTGGTTCCAAACTGTTTGACACTCTGATAGTGTTCTTGAAAGACTTAATTTTTAAACTGCTATGATTTATACCTGAAAAACATAATTGACTCTCCACTCTGTAGTTGCAACAATACTGAATCAGTAAAACATTTCTTTCTCAACTGTCCTATCTACAATAACCTAAGGATTACTTTGACGCAAACAGTCTCACACTTCTGTGCAATAATATATAAATATAACATTCTTGAGAGGGTGCTAGTCGAAAATATAATCCCGAGGAATGTGATTATCAACCGAGGCGCAGCCGAGATTGATAATCATATTTCGAGGGATGATTTTTTCGACTAGCACCCTCTCAAGAATGATATATTTATTTTTTATACCGAACATTATTCCTTAATTTTTCTAACCCTTCTTCCTCTTACCATGGTGCAGGAAGTTCCAAGGACAGCACAGTGCGCATTTGCTACGAATGGATGATATAATATAGTTCACAAAAGGGTTGTGTTTGTAAACAGTTTTAGTGTTCAAGCTGATCATGATCGCCGTTTAAACAAATCGTGCCATAATCACTGATGACGGCAAGCAGAAACGATTAGGAGCGTCTTTTAAATATACATTGTAAATGGGGTTGCTATGGATGGTGCGTTTTTGATGCAAAACAGGAAATTTCGCCTAATCTGCTCAATTTTGATCTCAAGGTGTTCCTCTCGCTCTAATTAAGAAAACGAGTACCCACACTTTATGTTTCTGACCACAAATAACGAAGTTACATGAAGATTAAAGTGACCAGGCCAATGCATCATACATGTGTCCGCCGTTGTAAAGTTAGCGTGTCCTTGCATAAACGAACCGTATGCGCATCAAAGTCGCGCATGTGATAGTCGAAATTATCGCAGGGTGATAGTCGAAATTACTGCCCGCCGGCCTATGGAGGTTTTACATTGGAAATTTATGTGAGGTACAATAACACTGAATACTCTACTCTACCTCCCTACAGGCAAATAGTGACATCAATGAAGCAGTACAAATTTTTTTGAAAGAAACAAATAGATTCTAGTTCAAGTTCAAGTACATAAGGTTACAGAAAGTGCCCCTACTGTAATATATGTTACTGGAAGCTTGGAGGCATACAGGTATATGTAGCCAACTTATAATACTGAGTTGCATCCCGGTGCTCATTTCCCTTACACATAACCTCTTGTATTTCCAACCTCTATATTTCTTATCTTCATGATATATTTCCTTTCTCCAAATAATATTCCATCTTTTCTTAACCCTTAATGCGCCAATCGCAACAAAAGTTGTCTGCTTTTCTCGTCTGCTGAAATTTTTAAGAAGCTTCTACTGCTCCTATAGGAGCAGTCTGCTCTGGGTTCACACTGTTTGCTTCTATACTTAATTTGTCAGTCATGCTAGGCAATTATTTGCAGCAGACGACTTCAGCAGACAACATTTTCAGATGCATTTTTTCTTGGCGCTTTTTGGGTTAAATCTTCGTTACTATATTGCTACCTTTTCATGTTTGAAATATTAAATGCCATGTATGTAGTACAATATATTTATGTCTTAGGAGATGAACTAAAGAAGCACTAGCTTTTGAACAAATCCTACTTATAATGTTTGTAATTATTGAATTTGTATCTATTTGAGAAATAAATATGTTTAAACCAAAGAGTAAATTTTTAAAAAGTCAGCAGACGGTACAAAAGTATGGAAAGTTATCCAGGATGCAAAGATTTAATGGTTCATTAATCTTTCTGATCTCCAGTATTTTCATTAGCTCCATCAGGCCCTTGTTCGTCATGCTCAAACTCCAGACTTGTTCTAAGGGCGTTCTGCATAGCCATGAGAACGGTGACGGAGGCAAGTAGATTCATTGCCGTCTCTTCATAGTCTTGATCTTGTAGCAGCATAACTAGCTCATTCCAGTCTTCCACTGACGTCTCGTAGTCATCTAGGACAGCAGCGTGGAAAGCACTGATCTTTGGATCTTCTGTTATTAAAAATACAAGGAACATTATAGCCAGGCCCCCAGATAAGAGTGCATAACTGAAAATTATTTTCCTTATTTCTCAACCAAAACATATGTTGTGGGTACTCAAATGAATTGTCTAAATGAGACGGTTCTTTCGAGCAGCCAAAACACATGTTTAAACTGATGTATAAGAAAATATTTACAAAATATTTATAATTTTAGGCTGAATTTATTTGCTTAACTGGCCCTATGTATGACTAGCATTATTAACCCTTTAACATAGGTACAGATTGACCCTTTATATTCTAATGGATTCTTCCTTCTGGTTCAATACAATAAACTTGGGATGGTCCAATGTACATATCTAGGGTTGACAGGTTATGATTTAAAAAAAATATTGTATTCTTTTGTCTGAAGATCTTTTTTACCTTTACAAACACTGTAGACCCCTGATAAAATGCAGCATTATGCTGAAATGCAGCATTATGCTGCATTTCATCTGGGTCTTCAATGTTTGCAAAAGTACTCATTTAGGGGTTTCCAGAATACAAAGGGTTAACATATTTTAAAGCACAAAATTATGATTATTTTCTTATCATTTGTTTTGGGTGTTCAAAAGCACTATCTCGTTGAGACAGTTCTTATGAGAACCCACAACATATGTTTTACTTGAGAAATATACTGAAGGACTTTAAAAACGCACCACCTGCTTAATTGCTAATTTATGTCAAAAATTTGATATTTTCATTATGTGAAAAATAAAATTGACAAGTTCCGTCATTTAGCTTGCATTCAATAAGAAAATCGAAACGCCGTGGCTTATGATTGCCATGACGTCGTGATAATTCTGAGACAACTCAAATCCAAAAAGTCACAGGGTCCCCATACCTTCCATTATGAACGAAAAAAGTTTTCAAACTGATGTTTGTTCTTGAAAGCAAAAATGAAGACAATATCAAATCATAAAGTTTTAGGCCTCTGGCACATTTCATTACGTCTACATGACGTCATTGATTTTTGACGTAATTGGCCGTTTATATCCTAAGGATCACGAATAGTCAAAATCTTTTTGTTGGCAACAGATACTCCTCAATCAGTTGCATAAAAGACAAAAGTATCGCGACATGCGTGGACATCACCCGTCTGTTATTGATGTTTGAAAATTTAAGACTGACGTTAGCAAAGAAACGCTGCGAGTGGGAGTGTAATAAAACGATTTTTTCTGAAAACTTTTCTGTTTTTTCATTAGTTAAGACATCTGGCTTCCACCTAAAAGTGTTTGTTTTCAAATTGAATCAAATTCACATGTGTCAGACGACAATTGTTGAAAAACGCTTACGTCGATATTACGTCCGAATGAACAGCACGAGCAAATCGAAATAATGGCAAATCATGGTCCATTTGGCAAGAGGGTAAAAAATGATAACGAAAACATCCTCAAATTAATCGTGTGGAAGAGACAGAGAATGTAAAATGGTGTGTTTTTAAAGTCCCTCAGTATAAGAAAAATCATTTCTTATCTTGAGGCCTGCTTTATATCATGAATTTCTAAAATGGAATCTTCAAGTTGATAATCTTTTGTTTGTTTGATTTGATTCTATATGTCCCAGTCAACAATCTTTAAGTTATGCTGGGATGGGTCTTCCTGGGTTGAACCAGTACTAAGCAATGATTAATGTGTCTTGCTCAAGGACACAACGCAGTGATGCCGGTGAGGCTCCAACCAGTCCAGTTGATAATCTGGATTTATAGTTATCAATACAGAGAAGAATAACTTTTGACAAAATCAGCTTTAAGTGTGAAAACACATGATGAATTAAAGGCCTTTTTTTAGAAATTACATTACCATAACTCTTATCCTGCCTATATTTTTGTCCTGAAAATGTTGTCTGCTTTTTATGTCTGTTGCATATATTCAAGTGCACTTCTGACTAGATTTTTTCATGGAAGAAAACACTATTAACCAAGATCAGACTGCTCCCATGTTTGCAATATAGACTACCTTAGAAAAAGGTGACAAGAGGGCAGATGAAAAAAGTCGTGACTGGCGGGAAAAGAGTTAAAGGCCAACATAAAGACCTATATTTAGCCTTAAAGTGGTACCATGCCAGGATCCAGAAAACTTGTCTGAAGGGGTCCAACTTTGACCATTTTTTTTTTTTTTTTTTTTTTGCTTTGTTTTTTTTAGTTTTTTTAAGTGGATGAGGGGTGGAGAGAGGATCAGCATACCGCTATAAGCAGGCCATCATCGGCTAACCAGCAAAATGCCATTTAAATGGCCAAACATTGGCTTAGTAGTTTTGTGATTTTTCAGGGGATCCAGACCACTATTGCTAAAAAAAAAACCTATATTTTTGTGATTTTCCAGGGGGAAAACAGACCCCCTGTCTCCCCTCTGGATATGGACACGGACAAGAGGGCAGACAACAAGTCTTGACTGGCGGGAAAGGTTTTAAAGGCCAACATAAAGACCTATATTTTAGCCTAAAAATGGTACCACTGCTGATTATTTTATGACCTTACTTTATCTCTATACCAGCAGATCAACAACTAATCCTAATGAGAGAATTATGAGCTCTGCATGGGGTCATAAAGAGGCCCTTGAAGGCTTTTGCTCTTTTGAGAGGATTACCTATACCTGTGTACTAGATATATGAGCCCTGACATGTGATTTCCAACAATATGGCATTTTGACAAGTGTAGACTCAGACGAGTCTGTGCAGCACCCTTTTAGGCTTAGAAACTCCAAATAATGTTCGGTCAGTAGCTCAACAGTCATAGAATATTTAAACGACTTGCAAAGGCTCTGATCAGTCTGCGCGTATGCGCAGGCTGGTCTGAGCCTTTGCTGGTCGCATATACAACATTGTTGGAAATCCCATGTCACCGCTCATATACTTGATAACTGATGCAAAACAAGCTTTTCAATGAATTGTTATTTCCTGCCAAATAGATCTACAAGACATAGATTAAATTTATGAAGAAGGGTAATAACCAAAACTTCATTGAGGTTAGAGTTACTAGGCTTGTGAACTGCACTTTTCCCCATGCTGTTATACTTGCATGTCAGTAATTATAATACGTTTATAGAGAAAATTTCCAAACAAGCCTAAAATGGTAAATATTTTAACAAAAATATGGTTTGATGCTTATGCAATAAGTATGTTTTTAATCAGCTTGCTTAAAACATTAACTTTTTTGCCAGCTAGTGTTGTCAGCTGTTAACTTTTGCAAACAGTTTGAACCCAAATTCAGGGTAGGAAATCACGTTTTTGTGATGATATACTGCACATACTGCTGTTTCTATGCCCAGATCCAGAAAATTTTGTCAGAGGGGGTCCAACTTTAACATCTTTTTTTTTTGTCGATGAGGGAGAGGGGATCAAAATACCATTATAAGCAGCCAGGCCATCATCGGCCCGCTAGCGAAACACCATTTAAATGGTGTTTCGCTATCGTGATGATGATGGCCAAACATTGAATGCTGGCTTGGTAGCTTTGTGATTTTTAGGGAATCCGGACCAGTATTGCTAAGAAACCCTATACCTTTGTGATTTTCAAGGTGGATCCCCTGTCCCCCCTCTGAATCTGAGCATGTGTGTCCTTCCCATAAATAGCCTTTTCTCTTTCATTTTGCATTCATATTCATCGATCTATGTACCACATTTCAGCTCTATTTCTACCAGATCATTTGATATAATATTGATCTAAATAAGATTTTTACTTTGAACAAATACTCTGTCACAAAACTTCCAGCAAGACATGCCTTTTAGCCATTCATTTGTTGCCCCCCCCCCCCCCCCCCCCTGAAAAATCACAAAAATATAGGGTTTCTTAGCAATACTGGTCCGGATCCTCTAAAAAATCACAAAGCTACCAAGCCACCATTCATTGTCAGGCTATCATCTGCTTGCTAGCGAAACGCCATTTGAATGGAGTTTCACTAGTGGGGCGATGATGGCTCGCTTATAGTGGTATTTGGATCCTCCTCGCATCAACTAAAAGATGTTGTCAAAATTGGACCCCCTCCGACAAAACTTTCTGGATCTGCGCATGGTGTTTGTCACAATTATGGTCTAATTAGATCAGTACAAAAGTCTTCTTGCATACACTGCATAGTTTGATGGGTAAAACAAAGAGAAAATGTAATTTGCCTTCGCTTTGTGAGAATTCTTCATCAAGTTCTGTGTAGTGCATCAAAACAAAAACCATGTGAATTCCTACCCTGACTTAGGCCTGACAAATTTAAGAAAATGGTTGACGCTCTGATGATATGCCCTGGAGAATTTTTTCGAAAAAGTTAATCTTGAAGAAAAAAACAGCAGACAACAAAAATCATATTAAATTTATATTATCATATGACGTCGTGTCTGGGAGTGAAATAATGCCATGCAATAAAATCCTTAATCCACTAGTGGTTTACAGATTTTCGGGAAAAGTTATGACGCCCATAACAACGATGCGTACATAATGACAAAATCATAACGTTTTTACGGCAGAAATGAGATTTCAAAGTAATCTTAATGTCATATGATAAAAAAACCTAACATTCGTGCCCTTGTCAGAGCTCTCACTAGGATTTTGAAAACAGGAGTCCTAGAGCCCTCTTTGCCAAAAAGTGGGAGTCCCACCAAACAAAAGAATATAGCCTCCTTTGAAAAATAGGAGTCCCAGCACAGCACCAAAAATGGGAGTTCAGAACTGCAAAGCAGCAGTTAGTGAGAGCTCTGCATTGAATTTATTAAACCCGTTGTGAAAAAGAGATAAAATGCTCGGCAAGCCTCGCATTTTATCTCTTTTCCTCAACTAGTTTAATTCAATAAAACATGAGCACTTATGTAAGATCCTCTATTTAACCCTTAAAGTGCAAAGAAAAAAAATGCATCTGAAAATGTCGTCTGCTGAAGTGGTCTGCTGCAAATAATTGCTTAGCATTATTGACGAATTAAGTATAGAAGCAAACAGCGTGGACCCAGAACAGACTGCTCCTATAGGAGCAGTCTGATCTAAGTCCACACTGTTTGCCATAGAGGCTTCTTAAACATTTCAGCAGACGAAAAAAGCAGACGACTTTTGTTGCCATTGGCTAACCTTGTGAAGGTGTACTCTGTAGTGCCTGTATAAATGGCAGAGCCAGATCAAACTTGTCTTCCTGGATAAGAGTCATAATCACCAGACCAACAGGTAACGTCCTGCTGCTTGGACTGTCCCCATCCACTAACGCAGTCACCAGCTGTATAGAAGGACATTCCCGTAGAGCCTTCACATAATCCTCCCTGCTGAAAGGCGCCCTGTTCTTGGCAAGCTCCAGTCCAGCTTTGACCCTGCCCTGGGCCAGTAGGCAGATCACGGCCCTGTCAAACATCTTGAGTTTTGTGAAGACATTCTGTGCCATGGCCTGACAGGTACAGCGACATGGGATCTGACATTTACAATGATCTCTAATCGTCTCACCTATAGCAGGACTCAGGTTCAGCCTGAAAGTGACACATCACTCCAAATACTGTAAATTCGAAAATTTTCGCGATAATTTTATTTTCGCAAATAGCATTAAAACACATATTTGCAATGTCAAAAATTCGCGACAAGGGCGTGATTTACCTATATCAGTAAACGAGAAAGTGATTTCGCTAATTTGTGAGGGTTTTATTTTCATGAAACTTCGCATATGCGAAGTTTCACGAAAATAAAACCCTCGCTAAAATTTCCGAATTTACAGTAATAAATACATGTACATGTAATGATTAGTCCTAAAGGCCCTGTCACACTACGACGTATAGCACCAACGTATGCCGACGTATGAAATATTCAGGAAGTACGTTGGTATACGCTGAGTACGTTAGAAATAAGTTTTAGACACGTTACTAATACGCTATAGTACGTTTGAATACGTTGACATACGACCAAGAGGTCCAACATTCTGTGCATCCATAAATAATTACAGCGTATGCGAACGTACTGTTTCTATACGCTAGGCATACGCTAGATGTACGCAGCAGGTAAGTTATGCATACGTTAAGGTACGTTAGCACCAACGTATGCGGACGTATGAGAAATTAAACAAGTACGTTGGTGTACGCTGAATACGTTAGAGATAAGTTTTAAACACGTTACGAACACGCTAGTGTACATTGGTATACGTTGTCATACGGCGAATAGATCCAAAATTTTGTGCTTGCATAAAAAATCTTCAGCGTATGCCGACGTATTGCTTATACGTTAGGCATACGTTAGATGCACGCAACGGGTAAGTTATGCATACGTTAAGGTACGTCAGCACCAACGTATGAAAATTAATCAAGTACTTTGGTGTACGCTTAATAAGTTAGAGATACGTTATCAATATGTTACGAACACGCTACAGTACGTTGATATACGTTGCCATATGACAAAATGGTCCCAAAATTTTGCACTGTTTTATACGTTTGACATAAGTTAGAAGTACGCTACATGTAAGTTATGCATACGTTAACGTACGTTATATGTACAATTCAGCATACGTTAGACGTTCGTTGTGCATAAGTTTCAAGAACGCTGGTGATACGCTCGGCATACGCTTTTATACACTGATACAAGTTTAAGTTATGTTACGTCGGGAATAAGTTATGAATAAGTTACTCATAAGTTAGACATACGTTCTATGCTCGTTTCGCATACGCTTTGCATAAGTTCAGAGAGAGGCTTCCTATGATTTTTTTTATTAGATTTCAGCGTATGCCAGCGTACTAGATATATATTTCATACGTCGGCATACGTTGGCTAAAACGTTATAGTGTGACAGGGCCTTAAAATTTTCGCGATAATTTTATTTTCGCAAATAGCATTAAAACACATATTTGCAATGTCAAAAATTCGCGACAAGGGCGTGATTTACCTATATCAGTAAACGAGAAAGTGATTTCGCTAATTTGTGAGGGTTTTATTTTCATGAAACTTCGCATATGCGAAGTTTCACGAAAATAAAACCCTCGCTAAAATTTCCGAATTTACAGTAATAAATACATGTACATGTAATGATTAGTCCTAAAACAATTAAACTACTAATCCAAAAACACAGCTGAAAATACCCTGCGGCTATAAAACCTTTATCAATCTCAACTCAACTTTGCAAGTTATTTTATCTGCTCTTAAAAGCAGGAGTGGCCCCCTACTGAAAAAAACGCTGAAATTTCACTGAAATTTCACTGAAATGTCAGTGTTTTTTACTGAAGCCCAAAATTTAACAGAAATTTCAATGAAATTTCAGTGACCCCTCTTCCAACAGTAAAATTTCAGTGGGCACAGAAATTTCTTTGAAATTTCAGTGAAATTTCAATGAACTTTATGAGGAAATTAAAGTCTGTTGTAATTATGTGCTCTGTCAGAAGTTGATCATCACATTATATAATTATCTGAAATCTTGGAGGTCAACAATTTTAATTGTACACAATTTGCTTTTACAAACAAATATTTTTTTATAGATATTTACAATCTGTATGTATTTAAGCAATTTTGAATGAAATTTTGCCATTCAATTTATCTTAATACCTGAAGCTGTTACTTATATATCTAATATTTCTTAAAATAACATATATTTACTATAAATGCTTAGGGGAAATTAATCAAGATGAAGAAAGGAGGACATGCAAGATTTACTTTGTCATTATTTTTTTAAATAAATTTTAAATTATATCAAGCAGCATCATTAGATTAAGCAGCATCATTAATATAAAACAGTAACATTAAAATCACTGAATTTCTGTAAAGTTTCACTGAAATTTCGATTAAATTTCAGTGAAATTTCATGTCATGTGACTTGATGATGTCATAACAACATGGATGATGGGAAAAAGCATGGCTGCCAGAAATGGAGGGATTTTAAAGTCTCTGTTAAAAATAGTTGTGAGGCAGTTTCTAGATGACAAACACGGTAGTAAGTTAGCTGCCACAGTGTCTATAGACCAGAAATACAGTTTCAAATGGTGTCATGGTTAATTGTTATTAGAGTTGATGTTTTTTCTAAAGAAAATGTAAGACAATGTTTTGAAATGGGTGGGGTAACAGGTAGGCATTTGACAATGAGAAAATGGCACAGCTTATTGTAAAGATCTACATTCATAAGACATAATTATGGACATAGTTTACAAATGCAAGTATTGTATCTGAGTTTTTGCAATAAATGTTGTTTATTTTTCATTGCAAATAGTTCTTGCTTATTTATTTCTTTGTCATTAGGATCCGGGGGATTATGAATTATTTCAGTGAAATTTCACTGACATTTCAATGAAATATCCATGAAAGAATTCTCCAACATTTCAGTGAAATATCACTGAAATTTCAGCAAAATAATTCTCCAACATTTCAGTACAATGTCACTGAAATTTCAGTGAAATATCACAGAAATTTCATCACTGAAATTTCAGTGAGAATTCACGGAAATTCGCTGAAATGCTGGAGAATTATTTCACTGATATTTCTGCGAAATTTTTGTGATATTTCACTGAAATTTCAGTGACTATTTTCAGTAGGGGGTGTATACAAGGCAGAATAACCTTCAGTTTCAGATCACTGCCCTGTCAAACATTTTGAGTTTTGTGAAGACAGTCTGTGCCATGGCCTGACAGGTACAGCGACATGGAATCTGACATTTACAATAATCTCTAATCGTCTCACCTATAGCAGGACGTAGATTTAGCCTGAAAGTGACACATCACTCCAAATAATAAATAATGATGAGTCCTAAGACATAATAAAGAAATTTATCGATCATGAGTGTGAGGGTGGGATAGAAAAATCCATCCCGAGGATCCTGTTTGGCTTTCGCGAGGCTTGCTGAGTCATGACAAACGGTGATTGAAAGGGACAGATTTTTCTATCCCATCCCCAAACAAATAATAGATTCTTTTTCTTGCTCACCATTAAATACCAAATTTTTATATTTTCAAAAATGGTTCCAGAAGTTCCTGAATATGCTGAGATGCTACATAACATGATGACGTCACTTTAACATAACAATGACGTCCCTTGTCTATCATTTTTTACAAAAATTTTCGCGAGGGTTTTATATTTGCTAATTATATTTGTGAAAATAAAATAGTCGTGAAATGGCGTATTCATTCTGTCACATACTGGTTTAGGTAAATCATGACTTAGTCGCAAATTTTAGCGTCGCAAATATGTATTTAATGCTAATCGTGAAAATAAAACTCTCGCGAAAATTTTTGAATTTACAGTAATCCTTCTAATGGGTTGGTATGGGGTTTCTGAGATAGAATTTTCTCATATGGGTAAACAACGTGGAAACCCTGATCCATGGGTGAAAGTTCAAAATTTCCCAAATCCTGAACTTTAGAAATTCAAATTTTTAAAACCTGCTAGGATACAAAAATGAATAATTTCATGATTAAATGGTTAATTGTGTTTAGATAATCTAAAAATTAATCAGAGAAGCTACTATAATCTCCCGAATTCAGGTTTTTGAGGCTGACTTTCTATGGAAAGTCAGCCTCAAAATCCTGAATTCAGGATTAATCCTGAAAACCTTCACCTATGCTGATCTGGTGTGCAAGAAAAAAGCAGAGAACATTTTCAGGACAAAAAATATTGGTGGAATAATGATTAAGGGTTCAAGATTATGAAATAAGTTTCATTACTCAATGTAACAGCATTGCATTATACCGGCCACGATTCTAAACAGAATTTGTTTTTTGGTGCTTAACGATGCATCAACCCTGGTGTGTCATTAGCGCCAGATGGATTTGGATGGAAAAAGTAAAAATTTGTAACATATAAAGTGAATGATGGTGATGAGTTTGAAATATTGATGTTAGCCAAGGGCCATAATTTCTTAGTAATGAAGATCTTGTCACAAGCAATCCAAATACAAAACAACATGTGCATTAACATTTATTTAAAGATTTAAGTGAGGCGAAGTAGGGTATGCCTTATCATAGTTATGTAAAAGAAAAGCCCACTTGAAAGGCAACAAACCTGTTCTGAGCTATCCAGTGAGCTAGAAGATCCAGTCTATTTTCTTTCAAAGTGCACTGCACACATTCAAGAGAGAGTTTCTGGTCAGGTTTTGTATGCTCCATGCTAACAGATGACATCAGGGCATCACAGAACATCAGTAGAGGTGTACGTCCATTTACACGCACATTCACATCTGAAAAACCAAAGAATACAGTAAAACCTGTGTAAAATGGTCACTCTAGAATAGACAAAACAAAAATCTTAATGACAAATGGTAGCTTAATTAAGGTCGAAAGTATTGCAGAATGCTTGGAGCATTCTGCAATACTTTTGACCTGCATTTAGCGATAATTGGTCTTTAAAACCAATTTTCTGTCTTTTTGAGAGCGGCCGTTTTACACAGGTTTTACTGTATACAGAAATGAATAGGGCCAACACATGAGATTTTGGTACATATTGTATTATTGAGCAGCAAAGGTTCAAAAAAGCCTGCACAAATGTTCAGACTCATCACATTCTTTGCTGCTCACACACACAAAGTTTGGATGTAAATGAAGACTCAAACTAAAGGTCAAGCTTCAAGCACTGCTGGATATGCCAGCATGAGTGTTTATAGGAGGCTTTTCCCTTATGTAACAAGTACCAAAATCTCATAAGCTGGATCAATTTGTATTAACCTTTAGCCCACCAATCTTGTGCGTATCCAGATGGGGAGGGGGGGGGGGGTGACAGGGGTTCCAGACCTCCTCTGAAAAATTACAAAAATATAGGGTTTCCTAGCAATACTGGTCCGGACCCCCTAAAAATTATTACAAAGCTACCAAGCCAGCAATTTTTTATGTTGGGCTATCATCAATATGCCAGCAAAATGCCATTTAAATGGCATTTCCCTGGCTGACCAGTGATGGCCCGCTTATAGTGGTATTTGGATCCTCCACTCATCAACTAAAAAAAAAAAAAGACATCGAAGTTGGACCCCCTCTGACAAAACTTTCTGGATCTGAGCATGAACTGAATCAATTTTGTATTAACCTTTAGCCAACCAGTCTCTTATCTTGTTGTCTGCTCCTCTTGTATGACTCTGCTTATGTTCTAAGATAGCCTATATTGCAAGCAATATGCACCCAGATCAGACTGCTCCCTTGGGAGCAGTCTGATCAGGGTTCATAGTGTTTGCTTCTATGATAAAATCTAGTCTGAAAATTCAGTTGGACCAAAAATCATCAAGTAAAAAAGTTATCAAAACTGAAATATTAATATTCCCAGAGTGCACCAAAAACAATATATCCCCCACCCTTTGGGTTGAGGGGACATAATTCGGGTCACATTAAAAAACATACTGCTATTCGCAAATTACAAAGGAAACACAGCAAGTTATACCGACAAGTTGCGTCTTTCTCTAAATTATTGGGAGGTGTCATTTTACAGTGTGAGGCAGTAAAAGGGTTTGTTAGAAAAGCAAAGAACTTGATTTTGTCCGATAATAAACCCCAACAGACATTAGTGCTTATTCCATATATGTTACCTCATTATTGTAACATGGTTGCCTAGCTATCTAGTGGGTTTCAGATCTAATTTTTAGTTGGAGCCTTCATCTATGACAACACTTTCTGAATGTCAGCAGCGAAGCTCTAGCGAGACTTATTTGACATTTGTGCAGGTATGTCGGAGCATTCTATGCCACATGTACCAAAACCTGTGTATGGCTTATATATTTTTTGGAAGAAAAAAATATGCATTTATCTCTTTTCTAGAGCATTGAATTGTGACCAGATAACATATGGGCCTCATCATGTCAAAACCTGTCTTCGGGTGTCCTACAAAAATGAGACTCAAACCAGTCTCCTCAGCTACAGAGACTAGCTAGAATATTGAAATTACACTTGAAGCAAGTATTGATATGGTACTTTCCAGTAAGCAAATAGCAAAGGTGCTGATCAGAGTGCGCAGATGCGCAGGCTGGTCTTCCCTTTTGTTGTTGGCAAACCCTGAAGACAGGTTTTCTTGCGTCGAGGCCCATAATGAATAAAGAACTAAAGAACATAACAAGCACCAAGCATAATACACACCATTTCAGAGTTAAACTCTTTAAGTACTAAATTTGTAAAATGGAATCTTCCATTTCATACTCTAGTCTAATCCATCCTATTTATGTTTCTTTGTTTTGATGCTTTACATCCCAGTCAACAATTTTTCAGTAATGTCAGAACGATTCCTGTCTTCCTGGGTTGAACCTGGACACTAAGCAGTGGATAAAGTGTCTTGCTCAAGGGCAAAACACAGTGACTCCGCTGGCGGTGAGCCTCGAACTAGCAACCCTTCAATCCTACCAGTCTAACACTCTACCAACTGAGTCACTGCGCTCTGTCTATCCTAGTTATCATTAAATAATTTACTGAAAAAAGCAAACCAATATTCCCTGATCAGACTGAGCAGTCTGATCTGATCTGGGACTATTTTGTTTGCACATACTCTTCCTGTCTGAGTAATTTGGTTTTAGCACCCAAAGAGTTCCTCAGCAGATAATCTGTCACAAACACTGATGATGATACAAATGAAGAACAAATAAACCAAATGAATAACAAATAAAGAACAAATGAACCAAATTAATGAAGAACAAATGAAGAACAAATGAACCAAATGATTAACAAATGAAGAACAAATGATTAACAAATGAAGAACAAATCAACCGTAACCAGAGCAGTTCCAAGTAATTTAGTGTTGACACTCAAAGCGCAAACAATGATAGTTCCTCAACAGATAATCTGTCTCCAACCCCTGATGATAATACAAATGATGGACATATGACCAATAACCAGAACAGTTCCAAGCATTAACAAATGATAGTTCCTCAACAGATAATCTGTCTCCAACCCCTGATGATAATACAAATGATGGACATATGACCCATAACCAGAACAGTTCCAAGCATTAACAAATGATAGTTCCTCAACAGATAATCTGTCTCCAACCCCTGATGATAATACAAATGATGGACATATGACCAATAACCAGAACAGTTCCAAGCATTAACAAATGATAGTTCCTCAACAGATAATCTGTCTCCAAGATAATATAAATGCAGAACAAATAGAGAAAAACTGAACTAAATGTAGGACAAAATAACCAAATGAACAAAAATGAACCAAATGAAGAACAAATTAACCAAATGAAGAACAAATTAACCAAATGTAAAAATGAACCAATGAAGAAAAATGAATAAAATGAACAACAAATGAACCATAACCAGTCCTAGATAAGACATGTTTTATCACTGAGAATTGTATCACTCTCCAAGTTCTTCTTACTCAATACAAATCAGCCAGCATGAGATTTTGGTACTAATTGCATCCAAGAAGAGCCAAGGCACAGACAAGTCTGTGCATCAACACAATTTCCCCAGTGTCTTTCCTTCTGCAGGCCTCCAGATAAGAGCATGTCATTATAAATTACTTTTCTCATTTCTCAACCAAAACATAATGCAAGAGGTCTAAATTTTGGTCTGAGTCTTAATTTACTTCCATACTTTGTATATAAGAGTAGTTAAGGCTCTAGTGAGATGAGACTGCACGAATGAGCAGGTTTGTCTAATCCTTAACTCATGGGTGAAAGTTCAAAATCCTGAACTTTAAAAACTCCAATCTTAAAACTTGCAATATGTCCACTAAATATTCACAATTTCAAGTTAAAATGGCCAATTGTCTTTAGACAGACTGAAAATAAATCAGAAAAGCTATAACAATCTCCCAAATTCAGCATTTTGAGGCTGACTTTCCACAGAAAGTCAGCCTCAAAATCCTGAATTCAGGATTATTCCTGAAAACTTTCGCCCATTTTAACTGCTAACTGATGTGATAAGTACCAAAACCTCATGTGCTGACATTTATTTTTTTGCTGTCTGCTGATTTTTTCAAAATTAACTTTTTCAAAAAATTCTTTCAGGAACACTATCAGAGTGTCAAACAGTTTGTGGATGTCAGTCCTGATCTGGGTCCAAACTGTCTGCAAAGTTTATCAGCAGACGACAAAAGACACCGCTAGCAAGGAAAGAGTTGAGGAAATTTCCTGACTCTCTTACCTAGGAACATGATGAGAAGTGAAAATGGAATGCATCAAAACACATAAATAACTTACCATATCTCTTTGACAATATACCTTTCAATACCACATATCTCAATTAACAAAACATATATTCCAACCCTTAGTCTGCCTGGCCCTGAGGTTATAAAGCTTTTTTGATGCTTAACTCAACTGAGCACAAAATTTCAACTGCTCATAAAAACTAAAATACTGACAAATGAAGAAGTTTCTTGCTTTGAGTCTCTCAGATGTTGTATTTATCATGCTAATAAATGTTAAAATGCCAACAATTGTTGGCATTTTAACATTTATGAGCAGGATAAGGCATTTTAACATTTATGAGCAGGATAAGGCATTTTAACATTTATGAGCATGATATATTTCATGCTCCGCTGAGTTGAGCATGAAACTCAAGGCCATTTGTGCCTTCTATCCTCTGTTCTCAGATCTGCTTAATATGTTCTTAGGTAGCCTATATTGCAAACATATAAGACTGCTCCCTGTCTGGTCAGGATTCATATTGTTTGTCTCCATGAAAAAATTTGGTTTGAAGTGCACTTGAATATAAGCAGCAGATGTAAAAGGCAGACAACAATTTTCAGAACAAAAAAATAGTGGCAGGATAAGTAAGGCTTAATATATATGAGCCTTGACGCGAGAAAACCTGTCTTTGGGGGGTGTGCGAACAATATAGGTGCAGACCAGCCTGCTCATCCGTGCAGACTGATCAGTGCCTTTGTTATTCGCTTATCCAGAAGTATCATATCTAGACTTGCTACGAGCAAAATTTCAATTTTCTAGCTAGTCTCGGTTGCTGAAGAGACTGGTTTGAAATTCGCTTTGTCGGAAACCCCGAAGACAGGTTTTCTCGCGACGAGGCCCATAATTATATTGATTGCTTTCTTTAACTGTATATTGTAACACAAACAGGCCATTAAGAAGGCAGCTTTTTAATGCTCAAATCTGTGTGTTCTCTGCCAATTTCATCAAGGGGGGTAATTTATTGACACTGTAATGGCAATGTGAGTACTTCATACAAGATAAACCATCACAGATTTATTAACACAATCATAGAAACAGTCAGGACTGAAGCAGACAATTTTTTTTTGCGATCAGCCTTTTCATCTCTCCTACAGCAAAAAAAAAAAAGTGTAATACCCCCTGCAGCAAATATCATTGGTGTTTAAAGGATACATTATACAAGTATTGACTAAATAAATGTTTAGGCGGACATGGAGTACTATTGAACAGTAAACGTCATATTGACCGATGTGGAGTGGAGGTCAATATGATAAGTTTACTATTCAATAACACTCCATGTCTACCGAAACATAAGTCAATAATTGTTTTATTATATAATAAATGTATGTTATGCATTCCCTGCCATTTTGGACCATTAAAACCATGGACGTTGCGGATGGATCATGCGAAATTACTTGACATTCTGACGTCGCTTCCCGTAAGCCTTGCAATATTACCTCGTGCTGTGTGCTTTGCAAAGTCACAGCCAGCAAACCATGCAACATGAAGTTATATCGGTGTCCGGCAAACCATGGGACATATAGTTATATCAGTGACAGTGGATAGGCATTTGAGCCAATCAGAAGATGATTATTTATAATTATATTATTACACTCATTAGCCACTTTACCTTAAGTCAAATAGACAGGTCCTAGGTACATATTCATGAGGTGAGCATACAAATTGATTTTGAAAAGCTATGCAGTAAAATTATTTCATATCAACAAAATCAATAGCTACCACAGGAAGAGGCCCACTGGACCAGAGATTGTTTAAATTGCTGGACCTATCAGCAAATCTCCATACCAAACCAAAACCTTCTTTTTTAACAGATGGCTCTAAATTGTGTAAATTATACCAAATACAATTGCATACTGTTATTCAATGGTTGAATTTAACATAATACATAGGTCCAGATAAGGATAGTTTGTGCACCTAAAATTGAATTTATTTCCTTATCATCAATTAAAACATGTGTTTTGGGTGCTCAAAAGAACCGTCTCATTGAGACGGTTCTTTTGAGTACCCACAACATATGTTTTGGTTGAGAAATAAGAAAAATAATATTCCAGTACACACTCTTATCTGGAGGCCTGATACTGCTACTGTATTCCTGCTCAAAATTTATCATGGAAATGCAGAATATACTTTGTGCATGCTCATTCACAAACGCAGGCTCATTCACAAGCACATATGCTTCCATGGATATTGCAGGACTTCGCCATTTTATCTTGTGCACATGCTCCAAAACTGACTGTTTTGAGATGACACCCACTAGCTTAATGCATGAGCCAATCAGGTGGGTTTTCTATAATATTTGAACAAGCCATCCATTGCTTAAGCCTTTAGATATTGAATTAGGGTGGCACAATGCAACTTTTTTGATGGACACTTCTGACTAAGTTTATTTTGGTCTTGCTACTAATGTTCAAATAATGCATCTATACACAGCACTTACAGCACCATCTTGCAACTTTGGAGAAGTTGGCAATAAGTCTCCTCTACAACTTTCATCGTCAACACAGTTTGCTAAAATTAATAATGAAAATAGTCTCCCCAAAAATCAATAGCCAAAAACATACCTCTGAATTTTGCCAATGTAGCTGAAGTTCTAAGAATTCCCTTTGGACTGTTAGCAGCATGAATGGCAGCTTCATTGTATTTTCCGTCTTCAAACAGCTCGTTAAACTTCTCAATATATTCCAGCATCATTTCAGCTTCTTTCTCTTTATTGGGATCATCATCTTCAAATGTTGACGTGTTACCTTGTCCATCAGACCCTTCTCCCCCAGCTACTCCACTTTCTTGTTGTTGCTCAGCATTTGCTCGCTCTGAAAAGGAATATACACTTGGCATTGCATGACACTTAGTCAAGGCAAATTACCAGTACTACAGAATGAGCATTTTTGGACACAAAAGGAGACTACCAGCATGGCCACCAATCCAACTCCTTCATTGCCTATACCAGTTGGATTATACTTTCAGTATCTTAATTTTGAGAGCAAAATTTCTAAATATGGCAATGCTATTTGATGAGGCATTCATTGAACTTTTTGACATTGACATTGGTTTTAAGAGGATTTTCTACTTGACAGATTAAAATGGTTTGTAGTGAAGAAAATCAACTTCAACACAGATTCAAGAATCAGTTTATGTGTCAGCGCATAATTTTTAAGGTATGTCAAAGGTACAAACCAAGGCCATCGAATAAAATTGTCGGATTTTTTAATTTTTGTATTTGTTAGAAAAAATAATGATTTTGCTGAATTTGAAGTCCCTCTCATTCATAAGAAACAGGTCCCTCTTCTTCATAACACAGTATTGATTTTTATGCAATGAAGGAGCTGGATTGGTGGCCGTGACCAGTAAATTAAAGATTCTTCTGTAAAACACTTATATTTGGCAATTATTTAAATTTGGAGCTAATAGTGATATAAACGAAAATGGTCAAATTAATTACTGTGAAATACAGTCTAGAATTTATTAACACAATATGCAATACATGGGCAACCATCTATAGTTTCTTTAATATCTGTATCGATTAAACGACTTTAGTGTAGTAGTGTCTATCTCCCCTTGAAACCCTCCATAGAATGGGTACTCTTAAAAGAAAGAATTTGCTCCCAGTGGGAGCAAATTCTTTCTTTTAAGAGTACCCATTTGAGCATAGAAAAATTCCTAAAATTAGGAAACCGCCAAAATTGTATTTTACAATATTTACATTTTCGAAGCAATCCTTTAATAAATCTTTAGATTTTTGCAACCGTTCATAGCCTCATGAATTACACAAATTTGATTGACAGCTGCCAAGCTCACTTGCCCGTGCAACACGCTTCGAACATCGAACTCATTCGCCAGAAGTGATAGGTACTTGTGTTGTTATTGACAGCGAGCGACACCTGAGTTGCACGTGCAAAACAAGCCTCTTTTTTGCTCCTTTGGCTGTCAGTTTTCAAGCTGGATGTTCTGCTATTCCATTTTACACTCGGACTAAACCAATAATACGATTATTTTTTATATACAAAACTGTTTTAATTCCTGAATTTAAAAAAAAAATTATATTTAGATATTTATAATAAATAGTAAATATAAGCAATAAATTCTATTTCTTTGGGCTTCACTTACTTTGCAAGAGTCCCGAAGTATTCAGGATTCCATGAATATTCCAACAACTGAATTAATTTCTTAAGTAGCTAAAAAGGAGCCAGCTGATCAAAATCCTCATTACTTTTCATTCACACAATGATAAAATTATTGAAGTAGATCATAAATGTATCCTGTTCTCTTAATCACTGAATTTATGAGTTTTCACTCTATACTAAAGCACTTATAAATAAACATGTTCATTTTTTACATGTTGAAACCAGAAATGAAATGACCCAGTGTGCGACAAAACAACAATTTGGTTTCTCAACCAGCAATGAAATCTGCCCAGTCCGATTAAAGTCCATGCTTGATTCATTTTGTTTGTTTGATTTGATTCTTTACGTCCCATTCAACAATTTTTCAGCTATGTCCGGACGGGTCTTCCTGGGTTGAACCAGTATTAGCCAGGATTAATGAATCTTGCTCAAGGACACAACGCAATGACACCAGTGAGGCTCGATCCCGGAACCCCTCGGTCTAGAGTCAAGCACTCTACCACTGAGGCACTGCGCTCCCTACTGCTAGGTCCATGACAAAACTTAGATCCAATAGCTACAACATTAAGCACATAGCAAAGCATCTGATCAGACAGGATGGATGCCCAGGCTGATATGAGCCCTTGCAGGGTGCTGAGTCAAAGTGTTCTTTTTGTCATACACAGGCTCATACTCAATGCAAAAGCATGTGATATGTGACCTAGTTTTTTGTACATGGACAAATACAGTGGAATCTCGTTAATTCGAAATCCTAGGGACTAGGGATTTTATTTCGAAAGATCAAAATTTCGAATGATAGGAAGGTAGACATAGGAATATATAACCACCCAAAAATGATAATTATCATTTTTTCCCTATCAAACATATGTTTTGTGTGCATAAAAGAAACGTCTCAGGGAGACGTTTCTTTTACGCACCCAAAACATATGTTTTTAAAGACTGTTATTTAAGTAGTTCATAAATAGGTCCTATTCCCTGAATCCATTGTGTCCAAAATTATTTTGAATAAGCGAGTATTTCGAAAAAATCGCAGTTCGAATTTCGAGATTTTACTGTAGTACCTTGGACAATTTGGACCACTTTTCTCTTCTATTTTTGGTCAATTCAGGCAAAAAATAATTATGGTCTTAATCAACCCAAACAAATTTGCTTGGTCACAATTGACCAATGGTTTAGTATAGGTCAGAGTTGAACACATACTAAAACCAAGTTCTAGTTGGTCACTTTTCATACTCATTATTTCTGACCAAACGCTAAAAAAATTGAAATGATTTTTTGCCTATATATGTGCGTTTTAATGGGCAAAAGTTTAGCAGTGTTTTTGAACAGGTTTCTTTTACTTTAAAGTTTTTTGGGTTAAAAATGCAAAAATCGCATTTTTTTTAAGAACAAATGGTTTTGAGAGTAGTTTTTATAAAATTGACGTTTAGGTGGTTACAAACTGGTCTGTCCTACTTGAAAAACACCAAACAATTGAAATTTTGCTTATGGTGGATTTTTTACACATTTTAAAAATGTTGCATTTTTCAAATTTTTTCGAGATTTTTGAAATTCACCAGTATTTCCTGGTAAAATTGTTAAGCGCACTTAATTTTATTTGAACAATGTAGGCCAAACACAGTAGAACTTGAGTAGACCATTTTTGGTGATTATTGTTTTACGACTACTGTACACTTCCGGTTTCAATGTGAGAGTTTAAAAATCGGTTTGGTAGCATAAAAATTTTGTTTTTCTCAATTCTGAAAGAAGGACGGTGACGTCTGGTGATAATGGATAATGGCTGAAAATTCCAATGCCCTGTCGCTGATAATAAAGCGTACAGAGAAGTGCAAAGTCTCTATGTAAATTGTGAGCTTAAAGCTGAATTTCAATGATTAACCTGCTAAAAGTGTTTGTCTTATATTGTTGAGTAGCAAAAACGAAGAGTCCGATGGAATCAAAACTTTTGAGGTTTATTCTTCTTCTATCACGCTAGCCAGTAACATCTTCAAACAAACAAAAAAGTTAATTTGTGTTATGGTTTATATAGTAGAAAAAGTGTGACTTTTTGAAATAAGGGTACTTTTTCTATAGCTTCGTCCATGCAAGAAGTACACATCATTTTTTAAATGAAATAACTTGCAGAGTCTCGGCAAAGTATTGCTCCACTTAAAAAACATGAATTTTGTATACCCTATGTTTCACTTTCTGAACTAGCGTAAAAATGTGAGGTGACCGATTAGCAGTTGGTTTTAGTATAGTTCCAATCCAAAGTTTGTTGTTGACTTGTTGTTTATTGTTACTCCCATTGTGTGAGTCTGTAATTGTTCAATGTTTTGTTGTACGTTACTTTATGTCCATTCTAGTTTTGCAATCATCTTGATGGGGAAGAGAGAGAGCTGGTTGCTTTGCTTAGTTTGTCTTCCTGGTGTCTCGTGGTTGTTATGTGGCTCTTCCTCGGGGTGCCATGGGTTTGTTTGTCCACAGTTTGTGGTATTTCCTGACAGTACTCACTTACTATTTTTCAGTTGTTTTATGGGTTGTATTGATAAAGTCTAACAACAGAATAGAACAGTACCATAATAATTGACATTATACATTTGCACATAATGAACACATAAACAATGTAAGGAGCAAAACAATGTCCTCTTATCTATGGTCATCGAGGAGGGTGGGTGCATGTTTTGATTGCAAGAACCACATCAGACAACTTAGACAAATTTATGGACCATGTTTAGCTCTTCGCCTACTAATGTAATCTTCCTATAATGTTTGCAAACAGTTTGGACCCACAGGCCCGAAAAAAGTTGATCTTGAAAAAAAAAATCAGCAGCTAAAGCATCCAGTTTAAGTTATTACATCTAACCAAGATAGTTCAGCACTTACATGTATGACTGTCTTCATATTTTACACAAAGCAAATATTTTTTGCTTTTTAAATGTTTTATTTGAAATAAGAAAAAAGTCTGAGAAATTTAAATAATGTCTTAATGCAAAGTTAATTATTTTATAGCTTGGTTGGTTTTGTTTGATTTGATTCTTTACATACCATCAACAATCTTTCAGTTATGTAGGCACGGGTCTTTCTGGGTTGAACCAGTACTAAGCTAGGATTAATGTGTCTTGCTCAAGGACACAATCCTGTGAACCGTAGCTTGGTTGGACTTTAAAAGTCATATTTGCAGTATAAGCATTAGTAAAAATATTGTCAAATTTGGTCAGAATAGTCAAAATATTGTCAAATTTGGTCAGAATAGTCAAAATATTGTCAAATTTGGTCAGAGTCATGCAGGGTCTGACTCGTCTTAGGTCTGAATTGTCTCCAATTCAGTTTTTCTCTTCACATTCATTGCTAACTTCAAAGATGTACAACCACACAATTAGCAGGATAGCAAAGAGGTACATGTAGTTCATGAACTCGAATTTGGAGATATAGCTGTCATACTAATATAAACAATTTGCAGTAGAGTGACAGGAATTTTAATACTGATTGGCAGTTTGGGATGTTTAAAAGAGGTAAAGACAATGGACATCATACTTGGAAAGTGTAAATTTCCAAATAGTTTTCTTCCTTATTTTCAGTAAAATATGTTGTAGATACACATTGATATTGCCTCGATGAGGCAATTCCAATGTGTACCTACAACACATGTCTTTTCCATAAATGAGTTTTTCACCATAAGCTTTTTTTAAACAAATTCTCAACCACTTTCATTTATTCAAAGAAAAGAACATGTAGAAATGATTGTTTTCATGTAGTTGGTCATGCACCTGGATGACAATAATAGACTGTCTATTTTATGCTTCTGGCAGCTTATCTTGAGATGTTTCATGGGAGTTTATTTGTTTGTTTGTTTTTGTTGCTTTACGTCCCAAGTCAACAGCTATGGTCATGGCGGGACAGTCAGTTCACCTAACCACACTTTTTCCTGGGCAAGCTTGAACAAGCAGTTAACCAGTACTTTGTGCACATACTTTCCCTTGTAACTGACAGCAACCCTTCTTGAATGATTCAGCGGAAGGGAGGAATATGACCATAGAAACTATTTCATGATCAATCTCCATGAAAGTATGGGACCAGGCCGGGATTGAACTCGCGACCCCTGGATCTGCAGTCAGACTGGCATCTGTTGCCAGACATGTTACCGACTGCGATTTCATGGGAGTATATTGCTAAATTATTAGTTGCATGGTTGTAAATACTGAAAGACAAGAACCCATACCCTTCTCCCTTTGTTTCCTGGCTAGTTGTGAGGCATGTTGTAGTGACATCATAACAGCATCTCCAACAGTTTGATGTGGAGGTTTGACACGATTATAGGCCTGAGCTGCTTCCAAGGCAACCTGTATAATTTCATAGAATATCATGTGAAACACTGGAAAGAGCAAGGGCCAAATAAAAAATACTTGTGTTTAGGGTAACCCGACCCTACCTAATTTTAGTGGTGAAACCTAGCATTTTTTTCAGGTTTTCTGGAAAAAAAATATAATTTTATGCATTTTGAAAGGGGAAATGCCTTTCAAAATGCATAAAATTATGTTTTTTTCCAGAAAAAAATAATTAAAAAAAAATATGTGTGCCTACCCTACCTAAAATTTTCAGACCCATTACCGGAAACACACTTATTTTTTTATTTGGCCTAACAATAATAACATGTACCATATTCAATCTTAATAGCATGCTGTATTATTAACTTTTCAAAATTCTATAACCTCTTTAGAAAACAGTGCAGATCCAGATCAGCTGGCTTCTGATGAAGCCAGCTGATCAGCATCCACACTGTTTTCAACCACATTATAAATTCATATTATTGCATAAAAAGCCGTGTCGCACGCTATTAACAGCAATGTTTTAACCAGCAAAAACCCA
This sequence comes from Loripinus fragilis, assembly GCA_964019695.1. Taxonomy (NCBI): domain Eukaryota; kingdom Metazoa; phylum Mollusca; class Bivalvia; order Lucinida; family Lucinidae; genus Loripinus; species Loripinus fragilis. Next base: position 65,491,432 of record OZ026514.1, on the reverse strand, counting down.
TGTATTAATCAGGCAATTCTTATGCCGTTGATGCACGGCTTTTGTACTTTACATATACGCATTCTAGGCCGTCACAAAAATTGACGTCATCAACAGTAACGTGCATTTCAGAATAAAATCAATATAAGACCTAACTCTGCTCTGGAACTGCCTCCCCGGTGCATATATTCGATGTGTGAACAATCATTATGCATAGTCTGAATATAAAGGAATGAAATCTGTTCGAATTACAGATTACACACAAATGAACAATGAAAGCACTACAAAGGTGGTGTAGACGTAATAATGTCTAAGTTCAACACTCCCAAAATTATTATCAAATGTGCACAAAACATGGGGTGCACATGTTCAATGTGTGAGCAATCATAAGTAATGAAGTTTGAATGTGAAAGAATGAAAAGTGCTGGAGTCACAGATTACACAAACCAGACACCCACTGAGCATTTCAGATGGATAAAATATCTAAGTCCAACAAACCTAAAAATAAGAATATTTATCAAATGTGCACAAAATAGGAGGTGCACATGTTCATTGTATGAATAATCATTCAGCAAAGTTTGAATATTAAGAAATGAAAACTGATGGAGTTACAGATTACACAATCCAGACACCCTCTTAGCATTTTATAGAAAAAATGTCTAAGTTCAAAACCCCCCAAAATAGAAAAAAAATTGCATGAAATGTTAACAAAACAAAAATGGTGCACATCTTCAATGTGTGAACAATCAATATGCAAAGTTTGAATATAAAGGAATGAAAACTGTTTGAGTTACAGATTACACAAACAAGACACCCCCTACGCATTTCGGATGGAAAAAATGTCTAAGTTCAACACCCGTAAAAAAAAATAGAAAATATTTATCAAATGTGCACAAAATAAAAGGCGCACATCTTCCAATATGCAAAGTTTGAATATAAAAAAAATGAAAACTGTTTGAGTAACAGATTACGCAAACAAGACACCCCCTACATATTTCGGATGGAAAAAATGTCGTAAGTTCAACATCCGTAAAAAAAATGAGAAAATATTTTTCAAATGTGCACAAAATAGAAGATGCACATCTTCAATATGTGAACAGCCATTATGCAAAGTTTGAGTAAAAAGGAATGAAAACTTTTGGAGTTACAGATTACACAAACTAGGCACCCAAAAAGTGTTGCAGACAGATGGATGGACGGACAGATGGAGGGACAGAGTGGACCCACTACTAGACCTGCTTTCGCTTTAGTGATGCAGGTAAAAATTTAGATACCCTTCTTATCAAATGTTATATACAGTAAAACCTGTGTAAAACGGCGACTCAAATATAGACAAAACACAGATAATAATGACAAAAGGTAGCTAAATGAAGGTCGAAAGTATTGCAGAATGCTCCCCTTGGAGCATTCTGCAATACTTTTGACCTGCATTAAGCGATAATTGGTCTTGAAAACCAATGTGTGGTCTTTTTTAAAGTGGCCACTTTACACAGGTTTTACTGTAGCTCACAATATTACCTTGAGTCTCTGTCTCTTAGCCTTGTAGAAATGCCCCTTGGAGCATTCTGCAATACTTTTTGCCTGCATTAAGCGATAATTGGTCTTGAAAACCAATGTGTGGTCTTTTTTTAGAGTGGCCGTTTTACACAGGCTTTACTGTAGCTCACGATATTACCTTGAGTCTCTGTCTCTTTGCCTTGTAGAAATGCCCCTGTCTCAGCAACATATCTCTGTAGCTCACTTTATTGTCAAGGCTATCTTTCAGCTCAATCTTCTTTGTCTTCGCCACATATCTCGTCTTGAAGCTGATTGTCAATTCCTTCAACTGTCTGTCCAGCTGATCAAGCTTGTTGTGTAACAACTCTTTGTTTGTGCATTCTTCTAGGGTAAATCCTGCATTTCAATTACAAAACTATGTTTTCAGACAAAAATGAACAGATATTCCCCACTATTAAACCAGTGTTTCATTGCAATTAACCCATGAGTTCGGTAGATACAGTGCCCAAAAGGGTTCGAGCCTCACCAGCGTCACTGCGTTGTGGTCCTGGAGCAAGACACATTAATCCTAGCTAAGTACTGGTTCAACACAGGAAGACTCGTCCCTGTTTAACTGAAAGATTGTTAATGGGACCTAAAGAATCAAATCAAACAAAAACAAAACATTGCCCAAAAGGAAGTTTTCTTCATTATCATACCAACAATGAAAGCCCCCCAGGTTCACTTAAATACTTCTTTTTAATATCCAATTTTTGTGAATGGTAATGATCAGTTGAAGAATCTAGCGAATAATGTGGGCTATGCCCCTTAGCATTGGTTGAGTTTCCAAAGAAATTATAGAAAAAGTGACAGGCAATGGCTCTAGTGAGTCTGTGCAAACTGGCCTGAGCATTCACTGTTATTATTTAAATAGCCATTTTCTTATATTTAGATATACATCTTTGGAAAATTATGTCTTGATGACACTCATTCCCAAAAATAAACATATCATTTCTTAGCCCTCTAGCATAGCATTATCATGGGATAGCACAATAAAAAGTTTTCCCTGTTCTAAGCTCATAAGGCCAGAATTTTTTTATTAAATGATTTACGAACCCTCCTACTGTAATTTTCCTGAAAGTAGAAAAAAATCAAATTTAATTTCTATTTTTTTTTTTTATCCGCCGACTCTAAATATTATTTGTTTCGTTGAAAAAATATATATATTTTTGAGGTTCTGTCTGTGTATTTTTGAGAGTGACGCTGTCAAAAGTGATTGTCCTGTCCAGATTTTTAGGAAAATGATGAAATATATAAAGATTTAATACAGACTGTCGGTTTACCTTACTAGTTTTACTGTTTTTCTGGAGATATTAAAAAAAGAAAAACCTCTGAAAATGACCAGTTAACTGGTCATTTTCAGAGCTTTTTTATTTTTATTTTTTTTCGTCCTCCCGACCCTAAATCTGAAAAAAAATCCCATAAATCAACTAATAAAAAAATTCTGGCCTAAGGCTCTGACAGACAGGTAGCAACCAACTTACCAGGTATAAGTCTGTGGTCTTTCTTCAGCTCCCTTTTTGGAGGTTCTGTAATTTCTTTCTCTTTCTGCTCAAGATCTGACCTTTTCATCTTTAACTCTAGAAGCCTTTTCGTGAGCTTTTCATTATCTTTCTTCACGACACCAATTCTGGTACAGAAAAATACCGGCACTAATCAGTACTGTCACTATAGTGTCAAGTGTTTCATATTATCAATACTGTCACTATAGTGTCAAGTGTTTCACATTATCAGTACTGGCACTATAGTGTCAAGTGTTTTACATTATCAGTACTGGCACTATAGTGTCAAGTGTTTTACATTATCAGTACTGGCACTATAGTGTCAAGTGTTTTACATTATCAGTACTGGCACTATAGTGTCAAGTGTTTTGCATTATCAGTATTGTCACTATAGTGTCAAGTGTTTTACATTATCAGTACTGGCACTATAGTGTCAAGTGTTTTACATTATCAGTACTGGCACTATAGTGTCAAGTGTTTCACATTATCAGTACAGGCACTTTAGTGTCAAGTGTTTTACAGTATCAGTACCAGCACTATAGTGCCAAGTGTTTCACATTCTCAGTACTGGCACTATAGTGCCAAGTGTTTCACATTATCAGTACCGGCACTATAGTGTCAAGTGTTTTACAGTATCAGTACCGGCACTATAGTGCCAAGTGTTTCACATTATCAGTACCGGCACTATAGTGCCAAGTGTTTCTTATTATCAGTACCGGCACTATAGTGCCAAGTGTTTCACATTATCAGTACCGGCACTATAGTGCCAAGTGTTTCACATTGTCAGTACCAGCACTATATAGTGCCAAGTGTTTCACATTATCAGTACCGGCACTATAGTGTCAAGTGTTATACAGTATCAGTACCGGCACTATAGTGCCAAGTGTTTCACATTATCAGTACCGGCACAATAGTGTCAAGTGTTTTACAGTATCAGTACCGGCACTATAGTGCCAAGTGTTTCACATTATCAGTACCGGCACTATAGTGTCAAGTGTTTTACATTATCAGTACTGGCACTATAGTGTCAAGTGTTTTGCATTATCAGTATTGTCACTATAGTGTCAAGTGTTTTACATTATCGGTACTGGCACTATAGTGTCAAGTGTTTTACATTATCAGTACTGGTACTATAGTGTCAAGTATTTCACATTATCTGTACTGGCACTATAGTGTCAAGTGTTTCATATTATCAGTACAGGCACTTTAGTGTCAAGTGTTTTACAGTATCAGTACCAGCACTATAGTGCCAAGTGTTTCACATTCTCAGTACTGGCACTATAGTGCCAAGTGTTTCACATTATCAGTACCGGCACTATAGTGTCAAGTGTTTTACAGTATCAGTACCGGCACTATAGTGCCAAGTGTTTCACATTATCAGTACCGGCACTATAGTGCCAAGTGTTTCTTATTATCAGTACCGGCACTATAGTGCCAAGTGTTTCACATTATCAGTACCGGCACTATAGTGCCAAGTGTTTCACATTGTCAGTACCTGCACTATATAGTGCCAAGTGTTTCACATTATCAGTACCGGCACTATAGTGTCAAGTGTTATACAGTATCAGTACCGCCACTATAGTGCCAAGTGTTTCACATTATCAGTACCGGCACTATAGTGCCAAGTGTTTCACATTATCAGTACCGGCACTATAGTGCCAAGTGTTTCACATTATCAGTACTGGCACTATAGTGTCAAGTGTTTCACAATATCAATACTGGCACTATAGTGTCAAGTGTTTCACCTTATCAGAACTGGCAATATAGTGTTTCACATTATCAGTACTGGTACAATAATAAATAGTGTCAAGTGTTTCACATTATCAGTACTTGCACTGCAGTGCCAAGTGTTTCACATTATCTGTAATGGCACTATATAGTGTCAAGTGTTTACATTACAGTACTGGAACTATAGTGCTAAGTGTTTTACATTTTTTTACATTATCACTCACCAAGTTCAAAATAGCGTAGGTACCAGAACTTCAGAAACATTTAAGAGTATAATTAAAACTCAGATCATTTCTCAACCAAAGCAAAGAGTTGTTGGTGCTCAAAAGAACAATTTCAATAAGATGGCACTTTTGAGCAACCAAAACAAATGATCTATAATAAGATAATCTTTTGAGCACCTAAAACAAAATGTAAAACAGATGGATAAGAAATTATTCAAAATTTACGCTTAATATTTTTTTTACATAAACCCATGAAAAGGTACCTTTCATCCAACTCATCAGCCCTCTTTTTGTAATTCCTAATCGTAGAAGGTTCTGAAGCCATAGCCTTCAATTTGCCATGCAGGAAAGTTGCCTCCCTTTGTGCTTTCTTGATGGCCTCAATGGTGTCTTCATACTCCTTTTTGATGGTCGTCAACAAGGGCTGATAGGCTGTCACATGTTCAATTATCTGAAGGAGAAAATAGGGGCTAGCTCATGAGATTTAGGAGCTTTTCACATATCTTATTTCTGGTCTGTTCATGGAATCATGAATACTTCCTGTCTCTTGCAAAGTTACTTTGCAAGAGACCCGAAGTACTCATGGTTCCATGAACAGACCGAAAATTGAATTTATTGCTTATATTTACATTTTATTATAAGTATCTGAAAAAAAAAACATTATTTATATTTTAGGAAACAAAACAGTTTTGTGTTTAATATGTAATCTTATTAACGGTTTTGTCAGAGTGTAAAACGGAAAAGAGGAACAGCCAGCGTGAACACGGACAGCCAATGGAGCAAACAAGATGCTTGTTTTGCGTGTGTGACTCTGGTGTGGCTCGCTGTCAATCACAACAATAGTGTCACTTCTGGCGAATGAGTTCAGTGTCCGAAGCGTATTGCAGGGGCAAGTGAGCTTGGCAGCTGTCAATCAAATGGGTGTCATTCATGAGGCTATGAACAGTTACAAAAATCTAAAGATCCATTAAAGACTTGCTTCGAAAGTGTAAATATTATGCATTTAAAGCAACTCCTAACTCTTTGCCTCCTGGGAAATTTTTCATTAAATTTTGTCGTCTGCTGATTTTTTTCAAATTCATCCATTTGAAAAATTTGTTCAGTAATACCATCAGGCTGTCAAACAGTTTGGATCCAGATCATGCTCAACATAATGTCGGGCCTGATCTGAGTCCAAACTGTTTGCATAGGTTATCAGCAGATCATGACACTAGTAGGTAAAGAGTTATTGTGTGTGTTTGCAGCTATCTATTTTTCAACAATGCAGTACTACATGTATCAAACTAACCCCAGGGATATTTCTGGTCCAGAATATGAATGGGCCATGAAAATATGACAATGGCCCATGTCGCATTCATTTGCATTCAAAAATCAAGATTTTGATGGGCCATTTGATATTTTAATGGGCCATTTGGAAAAAATGATGGGCCCAAGAAACCTTCATATCCACCTTACAGCAAAATGAACACCTAGCTGATTTGAATAGCTTCATGTATGGGGCCAAGCCAAAAATGAAATCTGAATTACTCTATCACTTTTATTTTTTTCATAAAATGGTCCGGGCCCATCCAAGAAATATCCCTGTAACCTATATCATTCTGTTTGTGATTCCTGCCACATCTAAATGAAATTAAATTTTAAAAGTTCTAGATCTGTTAATGCATGCTTATCACTTGACAAGTGTCTGGTAAATGTTCAAAATTTTGAACACTTTTCTCTTTCTGTTCTCAAATAAAATGATGGGTTTCCAGGTTGGAATTCACAAATTGCTTGTCAGAATAGAAAACAGGGAAGACCTTGATCAGACTGCTTCCTCAGAAGCAGTCTGATCTGGGTCTGAGCTGCTTGTCTATGCCTTTTTGGCAGGCAAATACTGCAGGGATTTTCCTAGGCCTGATTTAGGGGCCGAATAACGGTCCCTTCCCAATTCTAAAATGACCCAAAACTTCCCAAAATGGTGTATATCATTCCCAATTACTTAGTTCTGCATTTTGGTGAACATTTCATGAAAATCGGATCAAAAATATCAAAGATACAGATGCATGAAAAATTGCATAAAAATATGAATGAAAACATTTTACATTCACATTTTTATGCAATTTTTCATGAGTTTTTATGGAAAGCAATTAATCCATTTAAAATGGCGGTCCAGTTCTAGTTTTCCCAATTTCATAGTGCAAATGTTTTTTTCCCTTATTCAACAGGCCCCTGGCCCCGACTTCAGAAAGGTAGGAAAATCCCTGTAATGTTCGAAATTTTATAACATTTACAGTATAGATTTATTAGGGAATGAATTTGGAACAAGCATGCAAGAAACTTTTATGACCAAGGTAGGAGTTTTACTTTTTTTTGCTTTTGTTTAAAGTGAGGAGGTGGTTATTGGAGACAGGGGTAGTTTTAAGTAATGGCATCATTGGGGTAAGGGGAAATGATAAATGAGCCACAACATGAGATTTCCAACAATGTGGTATGTACCCAGCAAAGGCTCAGATCAGCCTGCGCACATGCGCTGTCTGATCAGAGCCTTTGCTAGGCGCTTGAATATTCTATGACTGTTCAGCTACTGCTCAAACATTTTTTGAGTTTCTACGCTTAAAAGGAGGCTGCACAGGCTCACCTGAGTCTACACTTGTCAAAAAGCCACATTGTTGGAAATCACATGTCACAGCTCAAATGTTTTCAACAAGGCGCTATGGATTTACCCTGTTAAAAGCTGTCTTATATATGATATATCTCTGCTCATCATCGTTGGAGTTGACCTTTTCTAATTCAAGTTCAATGTATTCATTGAGGCCCTTCAAGAACTGACGATCGTTCTCGCTGGTAACAATAGGTGGCAGTCTGCTAAAGCCAGACGTAGGGCTGCTGATTCCCGATATCTTTCCGTCTGACTGAAAAGAAACAATATAAGTTGCAGAATTGAGTCACAAAACGGGAAAACACCGTTGATTTTCATAAACCATAGGTTTAAATAAATACAATTTTTCAGCGTACAATTGTAAATATTTTCTTACCCATCAATTATAACATATGTTTTGGGTGCTCAAAAGAACCATCTCAATGAGATGGTTCTTTTGAGTACCCATAACATATGTTTTGGTTGAGAAATAAGAAAAATAATTTTTTGATACGCACTCCTAACTAAAGGACTGTAAACTCAATGATTTTCAGTTTTCTTTAAAAATAACTCTTTGCATACTGGGTAATTTTTCATGCTTTTCTTGTTGTCTGCATTTTATTCAAAACTAGCTTTTCCAAAAGATTCTTTCAGGATCACTATCAGAGTGTCAAATGGTTTTGATTCAGACCATGACCGATGTTCTGTCGGTCTGGATCTGGGTCCAAACTGTTTGCAACTTTAGGCAAAAGTCACTGCTAACAAGGCAAGAGGTAATTAAGTTGCCAATAACTTAGCTAAAAAATGGTCTATTACTCTTTACCTACTAGTACCATCTGCTGATAACCTTTGCAAACAGATTGGACAGATCAGGCTAGACAAAAAGACAGGCTTTGAATCTGGATCCAATCTGTCTGACACTCTGATGGTATTCCTGAAAGAATTTTTAGAAAAAGAATCAGCAGACAACAAAAAACATAAAAAATTTCACAATCATTATTTTCTATCAAAACGGTGAGTACTTAAATGAACCGTCTAAGTGAGAAGATTCTTTCAAGTTCCCAAACTTTCCAAAGTACATAATATTTTATATGGAAATAAGGAGGATAATATCAGAAATATGACCTCAAGGCTCTAATCTGAATTCATCTAAAGCAGGTACTTAAAGTTATCAGAATTTGTGTTAGGCCAATTTGGAAATAAAAAAAATTGTTTCTCAGGCCCTCTCTCATCTGTTTCAAATGCCCCCCATCTGTCTTTTTTCAGACTTGAATAAAAAAAGGTGGCCTCATTTATTTCATACATGTTTCAAAATCAAAATATCAACATTTTTATACTTAAAATGAACAAAAAAAGGTGTCTCAATAGTTTTCAATGAAACAAAAAAGTGCTCACATCTGTTTTTTGGGAAATAAAAAAAATAACAAGAGGGCCCTAGGGCCCTGGATTGCTCACCTGGGTCCTGGCACATGAACAGATGATGTATTGGCCTGTGGCTAAGGAGATATGAATTAAAGATATTTCTATTTTTAACTCTGGTAGCAAAGTTATTCAGCAAAGCTGAACCATCTGATCAATTTTAGTAGAGGGCAACATGAGAACCATTTCTGTGAAATTATTTTGATTTTGGACCAGTGGTTCAGGAGAAAATGGCATTTAAAAATATATCTTATCTAGAGCTCTGGAAGCCTTTTTTTTCTGGGGAGAGAAACCATTTGTGCAATTATGGTAGGAGACATAATAAGGAACAATACCGTGAAATTATTTTGAATTTGGACCAGTGGTTCAGGAGGAAATTTCATTTAATGATATTTCTTATCTAGAGCTCTGGCAGCCCTTTTGTTCAGCAGAGCGGAACCATTTGTGCAACTTTGGTAGAGGGAATCCTGAGGAACAATTCTGCAAAATTATTTTGAATTTGAACCTGTGGTTCAGGAGGAGATCTTGTTTATAAAATTTCTTATCTGGAGCTCTGGCAGCCCTTGTGTTCAGTGGAGCAGAACCATTTATGCAATTTTTGTAAAGGACAATTTGAGGAACGATTCTGTGAAATTATTTTTAATTTAGGGCAGTGATTTAAGGAGGAGATGTCGTTTACAGGAATTTCTTATCTAGAGCTCTGGCAGCCCTCGTGTTCAGTGGAGCCGAACCATTTATGCAATTTTTGTAAAGGACAATATGAGGAACATTTCTGTGAAATCCATTTGTGCAATTTTGGTAGAAGACATCATAAGAAACAATTCTGTGAAATTATTTTAATTTGGACAGGTGGTTCAGGTGGAGATGGCGTTTAATTATTTTCTTATCTTGAGCTCTGGCAGCCCTTTTGTTCAGCGGAGCGGAACCATTTGTGTTATTTTAATAGAGGGTATCCTGAGGAACAATTCTGTGAAATTATTTTGAATTTGGACCGGCGGTTCAGGAGGAGATTTCGTTTGAAAGATTTCTTATCTGGAGCTCTGGTAGCCCTCATGTTCAGTGGAGCAGAACCATTAATGCAATTTTGGTAGAGGACATTAAGGGGCACATACATGTGAAGTTATTTTAAATTTGGACGAGTGGTTCAGGAGGAGATGTCGCTTAAAGAAAAAGTTTAAGAACAACGCACTATCACAATAGCTCACCTTGAGCCTTCGGCTCAGGTGAGCTAAAAATAAAAACCTTCCTGCCTCATCTGTTTTTCAAAAAAGTGGCCTGAGAAACACTTGTTGTTGTTTTTTAGCCTTATCTAGATTTTTTTAGGATGTGTCTCCAGGTATGGGCCAGTACGTCTACTGACGTCTAGACACTGAGTTTAGGTCTATTCATAAGGTCAGCCTGACGTCACAGCCGCCATATTTTTTCATCTGCGAGGTGAAAACTCGGAGCACCTTGGTTTTAAGCCACAGGATTTAATCACATTTTGAAAACTTTGATTGATAAAATATCAAAAAACAGCCGAGAAAACCCACAAACAACGGGAATATGTTGTAGGAAGCAACTTTTTTCTTAAGATTCTTTTATGTTGTTTATGTGAGAAAATTATTTATTCTGTAATATTTTAGCTGAAAGTTGGCATCTTTCAACGATAAAGACCGAAGCTTGTACCTCCAACTAATGGCACTAGGTGGCGCATTAGATAACTGTTTGTGGTTTCTTTTGGCAGAAGAGTTCTTTTTCAACCTTATGAATAGACAATATAGTCAAGCTTGCCCAGGAAAAAGTAAACCATAGGTGAACTGACATTCCAGACATGACCATAGCTGTTGACTCGGATGTTAAGAATCAAACCACAACAAAATCTACCTGTCATTGGCCATTTATCTATCTCTCAGGTACGTTAGATTTCCTGGTAGTATAACCTTTTCTTTATAAAATCCCTCAAGTTTGTTTTATTAAAAGCTTGCGTGTCCGGTTTTGTTAAATAAGGTTTGGGTAATCTTATTGTTTTTGTTATAAAATTGTCCCTACTCTTACGTCAATCTATGGGGTAAGGGGGAACATTCTCAGCTGGATAGAAGACTTTCTGTCTGCCAGAACCCAAGAGATCATCATCGAAGGCTCAAAGTCATCACCCTCTCCAGTTATATCAGGTGTCCCATCATGGCACAGTCTTGGGTCCACTCCTATTCATGGCCTATATAAATGACATGTCAGAATGCGTCAAATCAGAGATTAAGCTCTTCCCTGATGACAGCCTGCTATAAAGGAGAATGCAGATCATTGCCGACTGCCACCAGCTACAGGAAGACCTAATTAAGCTCCAAGAATGGGAACGAAGATGGCAGACGGGCTTCAAAGCAGACAAGTGCGAGGTTATCCGCATCACTACTAAAAAGAGGCCCCTTTGCTCAGACTACACCATACACAACCAGAAGCTGAACACAAAGACTGAGGCAAAGTATCTGGGAGTGAACATCAGCAGTGATTTATCATGGAGCAGGCATGCAGACAATGTTGCTAAGAACGCAAACTCCACCATGGGATTTCTCAAGAGAAACATTAGATCTTCACCACAAGCTGCAAAGGATACTGCCTACAAGACGTTTGTCCGCCCTATAGTGGAATATGCTGCTTCAACCTGGGCACCATCCATGGACACAAACACCGATAAGATTGAGATGGTCCAGGGAAGAGCAGCCAGATTTGTTACAAATGACTACGGACGAAAAAGCAGTGTCACAGAAATGATAGTAGACCTGGGCTGGGACACCCTTCAAAAGTGTAGAGATCTTGCCAGACTCAGCATGATGTACAGGATCGTACACAATTTAGTTGACATACCAGTAGAGCCTTACCTGACTCCATCGACTAGCATGACTAGGGGCCACGACTCTCTTTCACCAAATCTGGACCATGAACAACACCTACCAACAGAGCTTCTTCCCAAGAACTATTGTCTTGTGGAACCAACTCGCTCAGACTGCAGTAAGCCAGACAACACTGGAGGCCTTCCAGAACCAGCTGGCAACCCACACCTTCTAAACACCACACCTTGTTTTTATCCGATTTTAACTACTGTACACAGTACATACGTCCTTTCTCCATGGCACGTGGGCACCCTCTACCACATTGCGAGAATACTCAAGTACTGAGGGAGGCAATTACTGAAGATGATGATGATGATCTCTTTAAAAAGCTAGTACTTGTGGGCGGCTACAAGCGCCCTCAGTAAGCGCCTATTAGGTTGCCTGTAGACATTTTTGCTACTGTAAGCAGAGCAAGTAAACGCCATTTTAAAATGTGTATACGAGGAACTTGAATTGATAGTGCAGTCCATGGGGGAACAACTTGTACTTACTGTCATTTTAGATCGATTCGTTCGCCATGTTTAAACAAATTCTGTCGCTGAGGTCTTATGGTTCTCGGCATTAGAATAGAATATCATATCTTCTTTTGTGTGAGCTAAAAACCATGCAGACTGGTTGGCGTTAATTCACAATCGGGAGTTTTCGCGTGCACACTATTCGCATGGATCCTCTGTTAAATTATCCGGGATCCATGGTGGGTGGTGTTGGTTCGACATCTTATAAATTTGGTATCAGATGGTGTAAAGAAAATGCGGATAATCATACTTTTTATATGATTTTTTTTTACTCACAAAAATTGCGGGATCCTCGAAAATACTGCTTTTACCATTCGGGACGCATGGGGGTGATGTCGGTTGGACAAGACTATATCAATATATATGATGGTCTGAGCTAATCTCGCGGTAACTAAGCAATTTGGCTTGAGACAAGATTGGCCATGCTTGAAAAATATTTATAATTTCATTATTTTCCTTCATCAATATCAGACTGACCCTTATGAGCAAAAACAATATGATTTTGATCACTCAGATTGATTGTATCTTGTTGCAAACATGTTGACCCTACCGTCGCCATTGTGGTTCAGAGGTTAATGTGTTCTCGCGTTAGCTTGTTTATTTTGGCGGGAAAAGTGTCACATGACCATACGGCAGCAAAACAAATGTCCGCCATTTTGGAATAATCTACTGTTGGCCTAATGGTGACACTTGGGCATATGATGGATCTTCCTTCTTTCCGAAAATTTGATTTTAATGGGTGGGGTATGAGATTGTTAAGGATTTTTGCCAAGAAAATGCATGTCATGATTTATTCATGAAATTAGGTCAGTCATGAAACTCAACTTTCGTTTTCTGAAAGAGGCCATTATTCATGAAAATTTGATAGAATGTAGGTGGCGCTGCAATAAACAATAACAGAGAAACGAGACTAACGCGAGAACAAATGCAACGCGAAAACACCTTCAGGCAGTATACACATCGGATTTTTATAAACTTTGCAACAGTTTAACGGGGAATTATTTGTCTTTCAAATAATGTAAAGAAAATGCGAAAATTCGGAATTTTAGTATGACTTTCAAAATTGCGGGATCCTCGAAAATTTGGTTAAAATTATGCGGGGCGCATGGGGGTGGTGTTGGTTAGACTTGGATATTTCATTATCAACACATCAGATTTTTACAAATTTTGGTATTAGGTTAAAGAGTAGCTATATATCTATCAGATGATTTAAAGAAAATTTGGAATTTCAGTATGATTTTTTTACTTTCAAAATTTGTCGGATCCTCGAAATTTTGGGGTTAATTATGCGGGACGCATAGGGGGTTGTGTTGGTTCGACTTACATATCTCAATATAAACACATCAGATTTTTATAAATTTGTTATCAGTTGAAAGTAAAGTTATATATCTATCAGATGGTGTAAAGAAAATGCGAAAATTCTGATTTTTTGTATGATTTTTTACTTTCGAAATTTGCGGGATCCTCGAAAATTTGGGTTTAATTATGCGGGGCTCATTGGGTGTTGTTGTAGCGACATAAATATCTCAATAACTACATAACTGATTTTTTTTTTAAATAAATTTGATATCAGTTAAAGTATGCGCAATTCGGCATTACATGTGTCATGTGTTTCTATCTTTGCGCAATCTTCAGCATCCCATTTCAGAAAAGACGAGACATATAAATTTACTTCCACTTTCTATGCACATCAGGTACTCAAGTACCATATTGTATATAGTAAGCTAATTTTGTTTCCCCCTGCTCACCACGTGAAGGTGGAAGTTTTGAGCAGGATATTCTGTTGGATTTTTATTTCAAAGTGTTAGACTAATCTTTACACCAGAGAAAGATGCAGTTCAGCTGCCAAGAAATTTGGTATAAAGTTACTCTTATCTGATACATTAGAAAAGACAGTATTCAGTTTGCTTGGACTGTTATCGATCAGGACTTCGCTTAAAAAATGGTTACACAAAAACTGGAAATTCAGCTGCCATCAAATTTGGTATAAAGTTACTCGTATCTGTTACACTGTAGAAAAGATGGTCTTCCAGTTTTTACTCGGATTGTTTTACTTAGTTTTGACAAATAGTAATAGAGGGATCTACACTGTAAAAAATAAGTTAACTCTGTGTCTATACAATCGATCAGGGAAAAAGTGGCAGTTCAGCTGCCATCAAATTTGGTGTAAAATTACTCTTATCTGGTACATTGTAGAAAAGGCGGTCTTTTTTGCAAACATTTTGGACCTATATCAGACGCGCGCGACGTTTGTCGAGTCTCGTCTGACTTCAAAACTATTTAACACAACGGTACTGGAAAATGTGTGTTTATTTATGTTGGCGGAGTTTTAAAAATTATTACTGATAGGTTTTACTAACAATTTGACCTGACGCGACATTTGTCTGATTATTGGACACACAGTTTGTAAATACATGTATTTCATTCAATCATTCTGTATTTCACACATGACGGACACTGCCAATCGTTTCTTCGGGAATCCAAGTTTAAACATTAACTATGGAACCAAGTTCTGCATTTTCTATTATCACAGCAAATCAAATTGTCTATGCTTTCAGGGATTTTGCAAATACACCATATTGGAATTTGGCTGCATGTGTTGAATAATTGATAATCTGTGCCACGCTCCAACTAATCAGTAAATTATCGGACCATTAGCGCCGATTTGGGAATTAGCGACCCGTACAATTCTCTCTTTGCCAGCGGCGAGTTACGTCGTCTGTTGATAAAAATTTACAACAGTTAGAACCCAGATCAGAACCTACATTACCTATGTTCTGATCTGAATCCAAACTATTTGGAAAATAAATTAAAAAATCGAATTTACAAGTACATAGAACTGTTTGTTTTGTTTGCTTGTTTTATTTGATGCTTTATGTCCCAGTGAACATTTTTTTTCAGTAATAAACTGGCTTTGGGAATCAGATGTTTAAAAAAAACGAATAAGTATTATAATTAGAATAATAAGAATCATAAGAATAATAAACTTTAGAAAAGTACAAAAATACTTAAAATTGAAACAGTTGTCAACAGTAATAATAATAATATTTTTTATTTCCTTCAATAAGAAGAGTACATAATACAAAATAACATACAAATACAAAAGTACAGGGGAATACAATAAAGAAAGACAATATGTCACATCTATGCAGCTTATATAGATACTGTTCTCAAAAGTGAACGATTGTACGTGCATACGAAATTATTCTGCACACAAACAGGCATACACAAATGCGCTCTTACTTAAACAATTGCGCATATGCGAAATTGTTCAATCAATTACGCACTTGAAGATAACTGAATATTCACAAATATTCCAAATATTGAAACGTATGTATAAGGTGAAAATGTACACACACGACTGTATACGTGCAGAGAAGACAACTTGCATACTGATTGCACGCATGAGATACGTTTTCCACTGTAATATTACACTATACTTAACACATACGACGGGACAACGTCAGTTCGACGTCGACAGACATCACGGACGTAACATCAACCTTAATTCTGTGTGTGTACCTACGGGATTACTAGTCATAATAAAATACACCAGATTATAACAAAATGGTGTGCAACGAGACATCCGCATCTTTTTATCTTATTCACTTTGGTCCATACATTGTGTAAACCAGACATGCATAGATATCTTAACTTTTGAGACTGGTATCCAAGCAACAGGCTTATGGCACCATCTTTATGACCAAGCAACACTAAAGTACATGTTATATATGCCCTATCCAGATTCATCAAAATGCACGTAAACACCATTTAGTTGCAGTATACTGTACCATTAACTGACTCTTTCTGTATCAAGATATGAGCAATTAACTGTGAATATAATGATCAATAACATTATAATGGAGATCTCTATTACAAAACTGACAGCATGCATGGGTGAAAGCAGTTTCAGCCATACCTGCTTTCATTTTTAAATAAGATCTACTTATTGGTAGTAGGTGACGATTTTCCTTTGAATCAATCCATATGGTGTATAGCTGCTACAACCGCTTGTCTACATGCCTGTAAGGCTTTACATTCCAGTCAGAAATGAGTGAGTGTTTCGTCAGCGTCGCAGCAGATCTTACACGTACTGTCATATTCAATTGATTGTAGATTGCTCTGTTGCACCGTAGTATGTATGTTCCTGTTGCAATTATTCTTAATCAGATAGGTATTCTGCTTGCCTCATTAGCACCCCATACGGATTGAATAACAATGGATGACATTTTCTGGGAATAAGTAGAATTAGTTCAAGTCCCATTCCAAAGACTGTATCCAACTTGGATTTGTAACAGCTTTTCCTAATAAAATGGTTTATGCCTTCTGTACCGTGAATTTCACTATGTTCCAAATAAATATTTCATACCCAATACTTATGGAAGATGTTTATAAATGTCAGTGAATCGTTATTTGTTTCAAAAAAATAAAAATGGGATCTGTCTTCCTTTAAAATCTCGCTGTGTTGCCCTTTAAGACATGAGCCTATTACATAAAGTAAGTGAGAATGATAAGGAAATACCACAATCACAAACTGCAGACCAACCCACGGCACCGCGAGGAAGAGCCACAGAACATTTACAGTCATATTCATGAAGCCAATGGAACTAAATCCACTTCGTTCCTTACCCTTGGCTTGCGAAGATGATTTACAGTAACAAGACATCTGTAAGACAATAAAGCAAATCAACCAGTTGACTATGGAGTTTACTATACCTTGAACATATGGACATATTTCATTATGCCTAGCCTATGCTGACAGGTCCTCCTTCTCCTATTGTCACAAATGCATTATACTTTTTTTTCTGGGAGACGCTATTCGCATAGTTGGTTTGAAGTGAAACTATACTATTCTGAAATGCAGAACTCTACCTTAGATATGCTAAGGGCATATTTTTCAGATTTGTTAAAATTATCAACAATGCTAATGTGCACGACCGAACGATCCCTTACTTTTAACACTTGAACTGGTTAGTTGCGATTTGCAATAATAATAAAATTAAAGATACTAAGCTACAATCGCAGGACGTTGGGTCACTATGTGTATATGATATAGTGGTGTGATTAAACTGAAGAGTACAGGAATTCAATCATAATCATAATTTTCAAGGCAAAAGCTTTGTTGATGCAAACAAATGGACGCACGGAAATATGTAGCGCCTATCAAATTCATATTATGATATAAGAAACTCCACGCATAATAGGATCAGCTTCTGGCTCTCTGGGCGATATTAACAAGTAGTTTTAGATTGTCAAGTCTCAGATCCAGTCCTTGTTTTATCCAGTGTACCACAGGGGCCGGTCTTAGAGCCGATTCTCTTTTTAATCTTCATAAATGACTTAATGGATAATACTAAGTCTTCGGTTCGCCTGTTCACAGACGACTGTGTCCTGTACAGGAACAGTGAGTCATTTTTTGCAAGACTGTCTTATTTTATGGGAATATCTTGACAGTCTTGCCCTTTGGGAGGCCGATTGGCAAATGAAGTTTATAAGCATTATAAGTTTAATTGGTATCTTGGGTCAGGTGTGGTACTTGATTGTATCGATTCCTGATCTTTACACCCTTACTTACTTTTAATGTTGTCAAATGTCATTCTATGAGAAAAAGTCACTCTATGAGGGTGACTAGGCATTATTCACACAAACAAATCCTTCACGACTAAACTCTGCACCAGCAGAATTTGGAAAACGTTCAGTCCGCAAAATATCGTGGCATAACAATCACAAGGAACATGGATTGGGGTCAACATGTCTCTGATATTTCATCCAAAGCAACTTTTTAAAAAAACTTAGGTTTTCTTGGCATTAATGTGGCCTTCGTACCTAGGAGTGCCGGGGTTTATCTGTTGGAATTCTTTTTCTCCTGTATTCGGTTTTATGTACTGTTGAGTCCTTATCTTTGCTTTATCTCCTTTTCATATATTGATTTATATGTTTTGGAGATGATGCATTGATAGGCTAGGGGTCTTTTATGTAAACCAAACATCTATGTGTCTTGATCCACATCTGAACTAAGGGTGAGGTTGGCGCCGTGAAACCGGTTTAAGCCTCCAGTAAAGTATTTTTACTGACCATTCCAAGGCGGTTCTTTTTTGTGGATCATTTGTGTTTTCTTGTGTCTTGTGTTTCTCATGCTTTCGCGTCTGTTCATTGCTGCCTTGTTGTCACCTGCTTAGAAAGGGCTGACCTCTTGGTTCTTGTTTGGTGATGCTTATTTATTTTGTTACTTTCCCATGTGATATCCTGGGTCAGGTGTGGCACTTGATTGTATCATTTCCTGAACTTTGCCGTCCTTCTTACCTTGCATACAAAACTTTGGTGGGCCCTAAACTGGAGTAAGCAGCACTTATTTGGAGCCCATATTGTAAAACTCAGATTCAACAAGTAGAGAAAGTACATAGGACGGCAGCCAGCCAGACCTGCAGGAGGTGTCACAACACTAGTATTGTTGGCGAGATGCTCAATGAGCTGCAATGATCGACTCTGGAGGCCTGGAGGGATCAGTCCTCTCTACTTTTCTTCCACAAGATTCATTGTTGGACTATGTATACTCAAGTACTTGACCCCGTCTCAGAGAACAAGATCTACCAGGTCACCACACAACTCACGGTATTGCAGGCCCCAGACTTATAGTGATGTCTTGATGTATATTTTTACCTAGGACTATTTCTGTCTCCGACTGTGGTCGCAGCTGAGACCACAGAGGAGTTCAGTGCACTTATTTAAAAGACTCAGCCAGAAGGGTTCTTTTTTTCAAATTTCAAAATTTTACACTCACCTCTTATAATAATCAAATTCTGGTCACCAGAATATAAGAAAATAGACAGATAGAGCCCCAGCCAAGACCAGCCAGGTCATCTGCTCTAAACATGAATCTAGGGTGAAGGTTTGGCGCTGGTAAAATGCTTACTTATAGGCTACTGTCCGTTCTAAGGCGGTGGTTCTGTTGTTGCTGACTTATGTACCTCCTATTGTTTGTGGGGGGTTCTGTGTTGGTCGTTGCTTTGGTTTTCATTACTTTATTCCCTTTCTAGTTTTGCAATTATCTTGACAAGGTAGAGAGAGCTGGTTGTTTTGCTTTTATTGTATTTTGGGTACCTTGTTACTTAAATGGATTCCGGGACATCTCGCCCCCTGTCATACTCGGCCCCTAACAAACTCGGCCCCTAGCAAACTCGACCCCAACACAAATATTGTGCATTTGTTTCAGGAGGCTGGATTGTTTCGTTGCACATGTACTTAATCTATAATTTTCCATTTTTTTTTCATTCTCACTGTGCATGCGTAAGGGGTATGAAACAGTTAGCTTGAGTGCTGACTTTATGGGACAGTGCATTCCCAATCCAGAAGCCCATTATGTGGTATCTGTCCAGTTACCCTTAAATGTCCTGTAGCTTTTCCTGACGGTTCCGTAGATCTCTCCAATACTGGCACTCATCTACAATGAGTCTTTAGCTCGGGGCGAGGTACCAGATGAGTGGCGACAAGCAAATGTTTCTCTGGTCTTTAAAAAAGGTGAAAAATACGATGCTGCTAACTACAGGCCGGTGTCGCTCACATGCATCTGCTGCAAAACCCTAGAGCATATTTTAGTCAGCAACATCAACAAACACTTAGCCTTAGATAGCATACTTGCTGACTGTCAGCATGGTTTCGGAAGTCAGAGGTCTTGTGAATTCCAGTTGATCCAGTTTGTACACGACATCATCAGCAACCTGGATGGGGCTGTGAATCGTGGGCACAAACAGACAGATTTAATCATAATGGATTTTGCTAAGGCCTTTGACAAAGTTCCACACAGGAGGCTATTGCACAAATTGGAATATTATGGGATTAGAGGATCCACCCACAAGCGGATCAACTCATGGCTCTCTGGGCGCACTCAATAAGTTGTTTTAGATGGCCAAGCCTCAGATCCAGTCCCAGTGCTATCCGGTGTGCCCCAGGGATTGGTCCTAGGTCTGGTCCTGTTCCTCATCTTCATAAACGATCTGCCGGATAACATCAGGTCTTCTGTTCGCCTGTTCGCAGACGATTGTGTCATGTATAGGAATATACATTCACGTCAGGATTGTTTGACCTTGCAAGAAGACCTCACCAGCTTATGACAGTGGGAAGCCGATTGGCAAATTAAATTTAACGTAGCCAAATGTCACTCAATGAGAGTGACTCGGCATCAGCATCACAGACAAATTCTTTTCGACTACTCACTACACAATCAAACTTTGGAAAATGTTCCGTCGGCAAAATACCTTGGTATCACTTTTACAGATAACATGGATTGGGGTCAGCATGTCTCAGAAATCTCTTCCAAAGCAACTAAGACACTTGGTTTCCTTCACAGGAATTTGGCTTTTGCACCTAGGAGTACAAAGGAAGTTGCATACAAAACTTTGGTTCGGCCTAAACTAGAGTATGCAGCACCCATTTGGAGCCCTCACTCGAAACTTCAGATTAATCAGATTGAGAAAGTTCAGAGGACAGCAGCCCGCTGGACCTGCAGGAGATGGCGAAACACAAGTAGTGTCGGTGAAATGCTTGATGAGCTTGAATGGCCTTCTCTTGAGGCCCGGAGGGACCAGTCCTCCTTGCTTCTCTTTCACAAGATTCATTGTGGAGCAGTCTCTATTGAAAAAGACAATTATATGACCCCTGCTCACAGTTTGAAAACTACCAGGTCATCACATAGTGCTCAATACCGCAGACACCAGACATACAGTGATGCCCTGAAGAATTCCTCCCCCCCCCCCCCCCCCCCCGAACTATTCCACATTGGAATAGTCTGCTTCCTTCTGTGGCAAATACCCAGTCCACGGAGGAGTTTAGGGCACTCCTTATTTAAACAAAAGTTGTTTTTTTTTGTTTTTGTTTTTTTGTGTGTGTGTTGTTTTTGTTTTCTTATTTTATCAAAATTTCCAAATTCGCACTCCCTGGTGTAATGCTCATGTATGAGCGAACCAGCATAGATAGAAAGAAAGAAAGTGGTTTGGTCTGCAATTTGTGATTGTTTTATTTCCTGGTCATACTCACTTACTTCATTAGCACAAGTTTCTACTGAACTTACAGCAAAGACCCTGATCAGACTTATATGAGCGCAAGTAGGTAGGTAGGTCACATTTCCATATTCCATCTTTCTCTCGTAACCGGGGAGTTTGAAGTTTTCGTTCAACCTGTCTAAAATTCAACATGGACGAAATTGGTGTTGTTTTGCCGGAAAAGGTTTGTTTTTCGCCAAACAGGCAGATTTAGCGTTACGTTTTTTATGCCATTGAGTTAAGAATGTTATTATATAGTTTCGCCTATCATCATTGTATTGTCTGATAAATAGTTATAAAGTAATTCTTCATTTCAAGCGCCCTATCAAATTTGCATTGTCACTGGTTTCTAAACGAATTATAAGTGGGTGGGGTTACCGCATCTCTTGCGTCAGGTCTCCCACAAGGCAGTGTTATCTCCCCATTACTTTTCAATATCTTTATCATGGATATGTTTGAAGAAGTTACTGGGGCTCACACCAAATTTGCAGATGATGGGACTCTATGGCATACCGGGAAAGATGTAGCTGTTCTGCAAAAAAAGGTGGCTGAAGATGTAGAAAAAATTCAAGAATGGTGCAATAAATGGAGAATGAAATTAAGTCTCGGTAAAACAGAAGTGACATTATTCCGTACAAAAGACACCAGTGAAAGAGATGAAAAAGAGTGTGTTTGCAAGGCCAACGGTAAAGAGCTAAAGTATAGTGGAGTAAGCTAATTTCGCCAAGAATGTAATTTCGCCAATTCAACATTCCCACCGTTTTTTCACTTGTGTGACATCACAGGCTCATTCTGAAAAGGGGGTTTTCAAGGGCAAAAGATAAGCTGTCTGTTTAGTTGTTTTAGCTGTAAGAAAAAGCATATCTGAGTGGTAAAATAATGGTCACATATCTGCATCAATGTTTTCCCGCCATTTTCACTAATTCTTTTTAACCCCAATCTTTAAATTATGATCCTGATATGTTTTACTCATTGAATACATTGCTTCCTTCATCTTCATTTCTGTTGACATCATCACAATGGAGGTAAGAAAACTCAGTGATGTATTGGGGTCCCAAGTGGTGAAAATCATTGATTTTATCATAAGGGGGTTCTTATTAATGTTAAGACTCAGAAACAATGGTATGGCTAATAAGCAGCTGTACGGACCATATATCTAAAAATGATTTTTTGTTAAATTATATCAATCTTTCGCCTGCAATGGCTTGATGTATCCCTAAAGTACATAAAAGAAAGTTTTTATGTCTACTTTTTCATTTACTGTCTGTGTGGTAGCACCCCAATGAACCTAGGGGTTCAAAACAATCTGAATTTGAATTGAATATAGAAAAAAAACATGCAGAGCTCTCACTAGGATTTTGAAAACAGGAGTTCAGGACTCCAATCTGGCAAAAAGTAGGAGTCCCACTGGAAAAAGTGGGAGTCCCACTCCAAAAAAGTTGGAGTCCCACCACTTTGTGCATACCGTATATATTTTCCATTTTAGCCAGAAGTGATACATTTTGAATTATTTTAGATCAACTGAATTCAACCCTTAAAGCATTAATGGATTGTTCCTACTTAACAAAACAAACTATTTTGGTATGTTTT
The DNA here is from genome assembly GCA_964019695.1 of Loripinus fragilis. NCBI lineage: Eukaryota > Metazoa > Mollusca > Bivalvia > Lucinida > Lucinidae > Loripinus > Loripinus fragilis. Next base: position 65,468,414 of record OZ026514.1, on the reverse strand, counting down.
TTCATGTAACCTGAACACACATTTTTTTGTTTGGCCTTATCAAAATAAAAGATTAAACTGTTGGTACTTGTTTTATTCACTAACAAGACAGACAGACAGACAGGCATACAGGCAGGCAAGCAGGCAGACAGACAGACAGACAGACAGACAGACAGCAGTCCACTGTTTTGTATAATCTTATGCAGATGGAAGTCTTTTTTCTTCTAAAAAACGCATCTCGCTAGTGTCTACGACGATTGCAATGAATAAACTGACATTACTTAGCCATTTAACATGGCTTCCATGATTTAGAATAAACGATTTTACTTGCTGAAAGTGATTTGTTTGTGTTCACTCGGCTTGAACCGATGATACATTTCATCGCACGGCTTGTAGTGTAGCTTCATTTGGAACTTTTGTCAGTCGGACGTTACCGTATATGGCTTACCGCTGTACCGTTTTTTCTTCTTCAACAATTCTCAGACTCTTTTGGTTGCCGTAGCAATGAACTAATCCGTAAACTTATTGTTTTTTCTCCATGTTTATGTTGCTCAAATCGCAAACGAGTGCAATTAAATATGTTTTCTCTTTCATCTCTAATCAGTCGAATTCGGAATTCGGTAGTTCGATTTTGTTTACAATAGTTTTTCTCCCTTTAATTAACGGTAAATCGGTAGCGCATCTGTTTCAAACAATTATCCGATAATCCTTGCTTAATTACTTTAATAATCATCTCGTAATAATCACACTGTCCCGCATCGGTAATCCTGTCAATCACCTGTCAGAATTGCTACACTGCAGTCCGAGTCTAACGATTGGTCAACAGAGACAGGACAATAATCTCGTCTCCCGCGGCTCAAAAAAACGTGTCGCGATCGATAATATCAAAGGGCTTCTGATCTCCCGGTGTGTATTTATCTATCAGCTACTGGAATTTTAGCGCGTGCCGACTAAAAAAACATGCGTACGCAGGACTCTCGCCTAGCGAAAATCATGCGTCCCAGGGAAAAAACGTGCGTACCAATACGCGTATTTCTGCGTTTCCGAGAGCTCTGACATGACTGAAATATTTTTGATTACAATAAATTAATTGATAGAAGATTCACAATAATGTATATTCATTGAATGAAAACAAGGTTTGTCTCATAACATCTATTGAATTTTCGTCTATCCAACCCTTTTTGAGGCCTCTTTTTTCAGGTCAACAAGAGTTGTCGAAATTAGATTACTATTTTTAAAATGGCGGAAAAACGGGTACACAAACAAATCAAGGTATTTGAAAATTAAATAGCATATTTTGATGGTCTAAGATATCGCACATTATTATAAAAGGTTGAAATTATATGATAAAATCATTTTCTAGTCAGGTTGTATTTTGTTTTGCTATCCTCATAGCCATATCTGCTTATGTTGGCGAAAACTGATTATCCCAGTATATAATCCTAACCCAAAAATATTGGGAATCACTCTTGATGAACAGTTGAACTTTCAGGAACATGTAAACAAGACAGAGAAGAAAGCAAGCATTGCATTGAGCATTCTCAGGGAAGTGAAAGGGATTTCCAGAATATCATCGAAGAAATTAATTGAATTGTATGTGACTTTGATCAGATCAGTTATTGAATATGGTTGTTTAGTGTGGCAAACAGTTGCAAGGCCAGATATTAGAAAACTTGAAAATATTCAGAGGAAAGCTTTGGCCATTTGTCTAGATTTACCGTGGACATCGTCAAGAGAAGCAATGGAAGTAGCAGCTGGAGTAGTTCCCCTTGATTTGAGATTCTGTGAAATTGCAATTAGAGACGTAGCCAAGATAGCAGCCAAAAGGCAGGATGACCCATTGAAAAATCAGCTGAACAAGTATACAGAAGAGTTTTGGGATAAGGTAGAAACTCCATTAGGTTTAGCCATGAGTCAGGTTGTTGAGATGAAGACTTTTGCAGGGATTGGGATAGACTTTGTAGAGCCAGAACCGGAGTTTGCAGAGAATGCGTTTGTGAGGTCCTTGGAGAAACCATCCTACTGGACACAATTGGGTTCCTCCAAAAACAGAACAGCAGAGCAGCAAGAAGAGGGGAAGGAAGTTATACAGAACATGGTAAATGAAGTGACGTCATCAGCATTGGTGTGCTTTACAGATGGGTCATGCTTAACAAACCCCGGACCCTGTGGAGCTGGAGCAGTTATTTACCATCCAGAAGGACATTTTGACTCTATTAAGCGACCAGTGGCAAAACATGGCTCTATTCTCTTGGGCGAACTAGTGGCCATTCTATCAGTAATGGAGCATCTATTATCCAACAGTCATCAGTTACGAGAGGAAGAGATTCGCATCTTCTGTGACAGTCAGACTGCAGTAGGAATCCTCACTTTAAACTGGACCAGTAACCATTACCAGGATGTTATCAAGAAGATCAAAGAAGCTATGACTACATTGAAATCCAGAGGCTGGAAGATAGAGATAGTTTGGACCCCGGGACATAGTGAGGTAGAAGGGAATGAGGTTGCGGACAGACTGGCAAAGGAGGCGGCAGTTGAGGCTAAGGATTTGGAGGAAGAAACAAGTGTGGTTACTGTCCAGGACATCAAAAGGCATGCCAGAGCTAGTATACAGAGAAAGTGGCAACAGAGATGGGATATTGGGGAGTTTGGTAGAGATTTCTATCTATGTAAGCCATTCCTGGATAGAAGCCCCAGATTGGATTTTCCAAATACCAGGATATTCAAGCAGATTCTTCAGCTGAGAACGGGATACAGCATCCTCAATGACTACAGACATAAGCTAGGACAGAGTGAGTCAGGACTGTGTGAATGTGGTCAAATGGAGACAGTGCAGCATTACCTACTTCAGTGCCAGCTGTATGAAGAAGAGAGAGGTATACTGTTTAACAGACTTAGAGAACAGCTAGGCATTCAATCACCAAGTGTTTACACCCTACTTGGGTATGATGGACATAGAGAGATATCCACCTGGAGAGAACAGATCATGCAGGAAGTAGGACAGTACATTGAAATGACAGAAAGGTTCAAAGTGGCACAAGCCCAGAACTTTGCATCCCAATAGATTTCTCAAACTTTTACTAATAATATATAGTGTTTACCCCAGGAACAAAAAAGGGCACGGTAACTTTATAAAAAAGGGCACTTTAAGCGCGCGCTGAGCGACCAAAAAGGGCACTCTAAGCGCGCACTGAGTGATCAAAAAGGGCACATTAACTTTGCGATAAGTGTGGTAGCTTAGGCTTATTTTTGCATGCAACCCTACTTTGAGTGTTTACTACAATAAGCTGGTAGTCTGTTCCCTAGTTCCCCTGAAATAAATTGGCTTGTCCCCCCTCCTCCCCATTAGTTTTCCTATGTTCTCTGTTATACCAATTTGTTTTTATGCCCTTCAAAACTCTGTCTTTGTCCCCTCCTCCTACCCTCCCCCCCACCTCCCCCCCCCCCCCCCAAAAAAAAAAACAAAAAAACTTTTGTTCCCTGTTTACTTATAGAATACAAAACAAATCCAGCATTCGTTCCTTTGATCCTCCAAAAAAGATGTCCTTTTTTCAAAAAAACCAAGGGATTATGATGCAATATGATTTCTGTTACCCAGCAAAAGTTATATCTTAATGTTCCCTGTCCTTGTTCCTCTCAAATTCTAGCATTTTATTTCCCCCCAAACCCCTGGGAGGGCCTCACTATGATGTGTTATGTTCAAAGGGAAATAAATGCAATAATATTTACAAGGGAGGTAAGTTGGTCAAAAATTAATTGGTGCAGAAATATTTCTTTTTCAACAAGATTAAAAACGAACTTTATTAAAAAGGTAGATCTATTAACATATATTTTTTATTACATATCAAATGAAGTAATAAAGTATTTATTTTACAACAAAAAAAAACCCCAGACTATTTCACAAAGTTGGAAGTTACACAAAATTATTTTAACAAAGAAGAATTATAAGTGTGTACATTGTGTGATTATATCGGTAAATCTGTTTGATGACGCTGTCGAGGACATATGCACTGTCAAGCCCCCGTGGTGTAGTGGATAAGCGCTATGCCTTGTAAACCAGGGGTCGCAGGTTCGATTCCGGGCTTCTCCATAAAACCATAAAACCACATAAAACCACTTTCGGTGAGCCTTCGGGTGCTCCCGTCATATAATAAACACACAAATCATAAACCCTCCCGGCGGTACTGGTTTCTACCCAGGGAAAGCCACAAAAAGTTTTTTGACAGTCAACAAATTTCTTACATAATCTTACGTAATTAGGCCACCTGTTTGCTGAAAATAGCTCTCGTATCTCGGATTACGGTAGTTACAAAGGAAAATGGACTTTTCATACTAGAAAAGTGACTGTTGTTTTATAGAAAAGGCTACGATCGGTCAGAAAAAAGGCATGGCGCACGGGAAAAGGGGCATGGCGCTACAAGAAAAGGGCATGGCGCAGCGCCATTCTAAAAGGGCCTAAGGGAAACACTAATATAATCAGAAACATACCAGAGAGAATAATTACCGAAGAGCTTATTTAAAATTTTACCATTTGAGAAGATTACCATTGTGCAGAGTACAGCCTGTAACGGCGTTGAAAGAAACTGTCTGCTATCATGACATAAGTGAGGATACAGTGAATCTTCAGAATGACATTGACCCACTTGGAGCATGGGCAAGGAAATTGGACATGAGATTCCAACATGTCAAATGCAATATGATGCAGCTGACAAGGAAAGGACCTAAAATCATTGCTGAGGGCATGAGATAAAGATAAAGAAGCCTTATTTAACGTCGCTTATAATGTAACAGACAAAATTAGCTCATGAGCTATTCTGCGACATAACAATTATATCTTTAACAGATACTTACCTGTCTTTATCTCCCTAGTACAACCCCTTTTATGCGGTTATGTGCAGGGATATTGCCAGAATTTTAGATTGTTGGCCCATCAACCTAAAATTATAGGGGCCATAAATGGGCTGGGCCGCCTTGGTCCACAGTGGGATCCAGGGGCTAGTCCTCTGGTTAAAATGATTATGAGCATTTAAGGACCCCTTAGGTGCCCACAGGTGCATATAATAACAGAAATGGACAGGGACGCACAGGAATGCACGGTAATGGGCCTCCATAACCGGAATGGATATCAAAAATAATTCATTTTACGCAAATTAATTCATTATTTTACTATAATTTTATCTTGAATTTCAGTTGTTAGTGATATTTAACCTTTTGAAGTGCATGTGAGCACCATCAGTGGCTTGTAAAATGGTTGACGTACACCCATTTAAATTGTATCAGTTCATATTGAAGATGCACCTTCTATAGAAATAAGTGCCCAGAAATAAGTCTGATCAAATGACAGCTGTGTACATTATAGTCCCCATGCCATTGCTCGCATGATTTTCCCTGGTCTTTACAGATAGTCAAGCATATGCCAAGATATAATAGCTGTTCTGTTAGACCCATCTTGGTAGCCCCACATAAATAGCCCATATGGGACCAATAACTGCATGGTTGCTAGTACAGCATTTCGTTATTTGAGTGTTTTGACAATCACTGCATCCAAAATGATTTTTCTACAATAGAAATATGCATATATCATGAAAAAGGAATGCAGTAATCTTTATTGCATACATTCATACTTTATAGATGACTGGTGTAAGTAAGTTTTGAGTATTTAGGTACTAGAATATCAGGGCAAGACAGAAAATATTTTAGAAAACATTTTTTTTGCATTGAAACTGTCTGGGTACCAAAGATATTTGGTATTTTACATTACTTATCCAAAATTTCTTGTCAAGTACACTTTAAACATGTGTTTTAGGGTGAATTTTGAGGTCCGTACCGGTTATGGAGATCCATTCCGGTGCGTTCCGGTCAATTCCGGTTAGTAAACGCACCCGGTGCCCACTCCTGTATTAAAAACTTGCTTTTCTACTCCCGTATTTTGAGCCGTTTTCTCATCAACAACAAGAAGCTGATGTAAGCTTTATTTTCTGGACCTTAGAAGCCCATGTAAATTGTGTGGTGACAAAGGCTCTGTTCTGCATGAACTTTTTTAACATTTTTTGTTTTTCCTTGAAAATTAAAAATTAATGCTCCCTGTAAGAATTTCTCAGAATTGTTTGCATGGCTTATGACATTGATTTCGAAATGTAACGCTTAGTAGACTAGTGTGTGTTTTATATTCAAAAGACAATAGGCTTCAATTAAAAGTTGGCACCTTGCTCAAAGCAAGTCTTCATCCACTCAGTCAGTAGAAAAATGACTTGCTAATTGGCAAAGTCGGCACTTCAGCTCACAGTCGGCCATTGTCGTTGTGTGACATCATACAAAAGGAAGTCAAGTGTGTATGACATCAACATCTTTGTGTTATAATCAGACCCGCTATAATTTGTAAATCACCGGTAAATTAGTAATCTAGACCAGAATTTAACGTTGTAAACTGATAAATATAATACTAGGTTCACGTCTTTTGATATCAAGTTTACCAGGCAAGGCTTCGAGAACGCATGTTGAATTGCTTTTCAACAAGCGTTCTCGAAGTCTTGCCTGGTAAACTTGATATCAAATAGCACTCGGGCCTAAATTAAAATTTTGTTTGTTTCCCCTTACCCCACCAACCCTGAAAAAAAGGCCCTACTAACTCTAAATATTTTATTTAAATTTTCAGTCAAGAATTTTTATCCCCCGACGAAGTCGGAGGGATATAGTTTTGGCGTCGTCCGTCCATTCCGTCCGTCCGTCCGGATTCATATCTCAGTACCTATCGGTCAGATTTAATTCATTCTTGGTACAAATGATAAGTACCACGGACTCTCGATATCCTGTAAGTTTGGTCAAAATCCACCCCTGAAAACTTGAGTTATTGCCCTTGTTTAAGTATAGGCAATTATAAGGCAAAACCTATATTAGCTTTTTTGTGTGATGATCTTCACATTTCATCAAAGCTATTTCATTTAACCACTTCTCACTATAGACCATGATTGCCAAGTGCCTGTAGATAAGAATGACAGTGTCAAAGTTTTACCCCACCCCCTTTGACCCCACCTAAGGGGTCAAAGGTCAAATATTTAAATTTCGCAATAACTAAGGCAATTATCAATATTTTTGCTGAAATTTCGCATGCAGGCAGAGCAGCAATAGATATGAAACATATCAAACGGGATTTCAGTCTGAAGGCCTGGGACCGAGCCCCTTGGGTGGACTTAGGGGGCGGGGCCGAGGCCAAAATTAAACTTTTTCAGAATATGGTCATGTTGCATATCAAATTAAAGCTGACGACGCTGGCAGCAACATGGTAGCAAATATTTTGCCCACAGACACACCCTCGACCCAGGGGGTGGGGTCAAAAGGTCAAACTATATATTTTTCTGAAAGTAGTCATGTTGCATATCAAATTAAAGCTGACGACGCTGGCAGCAACATGGTAGCAAATATTTTGCCCACAGACACCCTTGACCCAGGGGGTGGGGTCAAAAGGTCAAACTATACTTTTTACTGAAAATAGTCATGTTGCATATCAAATTAAAGGGAATTGAGCACAGAGCACCATGAAAGCAAGTATGCTGTCATTACACACACCAACGACCCCTGGGGTGGGGTCAAAAGGTCAATTTTTGTTCTTTTATAAAAGTGGTCATATCAAAGTAAAGTGGAAGAAGTGTAGACCTACGTGCAATGTAACACTTTGAATTTACACACACTCTTACCTCTAAGGTTGGGTTTAAAGGTCAGATCTTGAAATTGTGCAGATGTAAGTATATTTTTTATTGAACTAAGCTTGACAGGCATTTGTTATGATCTGAATGATACTGTAGGTGAACTTAGGGTTAGATAAACGGGATTTTTGTTTTGTGATTTACATGTTTCTCTCAAATAACCCTTCATCAGGGGATATAAATTCGTAGAATTTGCCTTGTTATTTTTAATTTCATTGCAAACTTTGAGAATTGTGCAATGTAATTTGTAAACAGTGTTATCTTTAAAAAATATTCTTAGCAAATTGTTTGTGTATTTAATTTTATTGCCTATAGTAGGACTATACAGTAAAACCTGAAGGTTAAATGAAAGTCGTAAGTATTGCAGAATGCTCCCTGGGAGCATTCTGCAATACTTTTGACCTGCATTATGTGTTAGTCGGTCTTGAAAAAACAACACATTTTTTTTTGAGTGGCCTCTTAAGACAGGTTTTTTTTTATACAATTAAGTTTAATGGGTATCCAATTTGAGAAGTTAAAAATAATAATTTTCTGGCCGACTGACCCATACTGGTAAAACAGGGTCGGGTAAGGGAAACAAAAATATTTTTAAGGTTGGCCTCAACTACTATTCTCTATTTATGGAGCTCTTGTTGATTATCTTGACCAGTTTGTATATGCCTAGTGCGAAGGGACCACAGCACACCGACATTCAAACCGAAAATAGTAGTATCTTGACCAGTTTGTACTGAATTTTGCAGGAAGACTCAGGTCTCACTGAATCTCGACCAGGAACGGCTCAAACGGTGATACATGTAGATCCACTAGCTGTTGACATTGAAGACCTGTATGTGAAATATAAGGTAACTTAAATGATCTGCCTTGACCTTTTAAAATTGTCATCAGATATATGTACATGTATATTGGGAAACAGTCAGTGAGTGTGATCAGGAAATGCCACAATCATACACTGCAGACCAACCCACGGCACCGTGAGAAAGAGACACAGAATAAAACACTAACAGCCACATGACAGCGAGAAGACAATTAAAGGAACCAGCTCTCTCTTTCCCAGGGAGATAATTGCAGAACTAGAAATGACAATTAGTTTTATATAACAAAACAAGGACTGAACTCAAAAACCTCACAAACAATGGGAGCAACACATGGATTTTCCTACCTTTCTGAAGTCAGACCAACCTGATCCGGGTCCACGCTGTTTGGTTCTATACTGAAATCTGTCAGTAATGTAAGGCGATTATTTGCAGCAGACGACTTCCATTTTTTCTTTACTGTTTGGGGGTTAAGCCAGATAAGTGCTTTACATTATCTTTCCGTTGAGCATTGGCTTTACTCATAATTCGATCCTGAGACCCTCAAAATCTGTATTCCCCTAATTATTTGCCATATTAACAGTATTTAGCATTAGTTGAATCAAGATTTGTAAACTTCAAACAGCTAGTTTCAGATTTGACAACACTTCATACTTATACATACAACCCCTTTTCAGGGGCAAGCAAGGCCCCTAACATTTATTTTTAGGGGCCCAGCCCAAGTTATAGGGGCACTGGGCGACTGTGTCCCTGTTAGTCTTTTTCCCTGGTGATAAATGTGCACTAGTGAGGAGCAGACAATTATGATATGCTTTTTCAGTATTAAGACAGTATGGACATTGTTCTTAAATTTCAAAACACCATTTGCCTGCCAAAAAGGCCTAGATATAAACAGTGCAGACCTAATCTAGGGTCTTCTCTGTTTGTTCTTCTGACAAGCATTTTGTCAAGTATAAGCTACATGTTTCCATTCTTATCCTTATCATATTGCTGCAAATTGTATTTTTTGTATGTTTGATATGATTTTTTACATCCCAGTCAACAATCTTTCAGTTATGTCGGGACGGGTCTTCCTGGGTTGAACCAGTGCTAAGCAAGGATAAATGTGTGCTGCTCAAGGACACAACACAGTGATCAGGTGAGACTCGAACCTGCGGCCCCTCAGTCTCGAGTCAAGCACTCTACCACTGAGCCACTGTGCTCCCTACAAATTGTATTTACCATGTACATTGACATTGTACAACTCAATTTGAATAGAATATGTTTAAACCAAACACTAGCCCTCTGTCAAAAGGCATCTAGACAAACAGGGCAGACCCGGATCAGACTGCTTCTGAAATAGCAGTGTCTGATCAAAGTGTACTCTATTTTTGCTATTCTAACAAGCATTTAGTGAATTCCAGCCCTGACAACCAACATCTTATTTGAGAACAGAAAGAGAAAAGTGTTCCTGATTTTCTTACAAGTATTTTGTGATATCCAGCCCTGATAACCAATATTTTATTTGAGAAAGCAAAAAGTATTTGAAATCTTAGAACATTTAGCATATTTAAATTTCTGCAGAAGTTACGACAGCTTGAGACAGAATATAAGCTACCTGCATAAAAGCCTGGACAAAGAGTGCAGGCCTTGATCAGACTGCTCCTAAAGAAGCAGTCCTGATAACCAATATTTGGGGCTTCAACCCTTGACGCAAGAAAATCAGTCTTTGGGGGGGTTTGCAAACGACAAAGGCGCAGACCAGCCTGCACATTCGCGCAGTCTGGCCAGGGCCTATGTTATTTGCTTATTTGAAAGTACCATATTTAGACTTGTTACGAGCGAAATTTCAATTTTCTAGCTAGTCTCTGAAGCTGAGGAGACTAGTTTGAGTCTTGCTTTGTCGGAAACCCCGTAGACAGGATTTCTCATATCGTGGCCCATTTTATTTGAGAATTACATTAATGAGCCAGTGCATGAGATTTCCAACCATGTGGTATGTGCAACCAGCAAAGTCTCAGATCAGCCTGCGCATATGCGCAGTCAGATCAGAACCTTTGCTAGTCGCTTGAATATTCTATGAATGTAAAGCTACTGGCTGAACGCAATTTGGAGTTTCTAAGCTTAAAAGGAGGCTGCAGAGGCTCGTCTGAGTCTACACTTGTCAAAATGCCACATTGTTGGAAATCACATGTCACGGCTCAATATGTTTGTCTGTAGAAGTTACAACGACAGCTAGAGTTCCTAGAGGTGCAGGAGGAATACATCAAGGATGAACAGAAAAACCTCAAGAAGGAGTATCTACATGCTCAAGAAGAGGTCAAGAGAATACAGAGTGTTCCCTTAGTCATTGGTCAGTTCCTTGAAGCTGTGGACCAGAATACCGGAATTGTTGGTTCTACTACAGGTAAGGATATATGCTCAAGAAGAGGTCAAGAGAATACAGAGTCTGTGTTCCCCTAGTCATTGGTCAGTTCCTTGAAGCTGTGGACCAGAATACCGGAATTGTTGGTTCTACTACAGGTAAGGATATATGCTCAAGAAGAGGTCAAGAGAATACAGAGTGTTCCCCTAGTCATTGGTCAGTTCCTTGAAGCTGTGGACCAGAATACCGGAGTTGTTGGGTCTACTACAGGTAAGGATATATGCTCAAGAAGAGGTCAAGAGAATACAGAGTGTTCCCCTAGTCATTGGTCAGTTCCTTGAAGCTGTGGATCAGAATACAGGAATTGTTGGTTCTACTACAGGTAAGGATACATGCTCAAGAAGAAGTCAAGAGAATACAGAGTGTTCCCCTAGTCATTGGTCAGTTCCTTGAAGCTGTGGACCAGAATACCGGAATTGTTGGTTCTACTACAGGTAATGATATATGCTCAAGAAGAGGTCAAGAGAATACAGAGTGTTCCCCTAGTCATTGGTCAGTTCCTTGAAGCTGTGGATCAAAATACTGGAATTGTTGGTTCTACTACAGGTAATGATATATGCTCAAGAAGAGGTCAAGAGAATACAGAGTGTTCCCCTAGTCATTGGTCAGTTCCTTGAAGCTGTGGACCAGAATACCGGAATTGTTGGTTCTACTACAGGTAAGGATATATGCTCAAGAAGAGGTCAAGAGAATACAGAATGTTCCCCTAGTCATTGGTCAGTTCCTTGAAGCTGTGGACCAGAATACTGGAATTGTTGGTTCTACTACAGGTAAGGATACAAGGAAGAGAATGTAACTATTTGCATGCTTGGGTCATTTTGCAGGCTTATTTGTATTTGCTTATTTTATTCAAACAAAAACTTTCAGGAGCACCATAAGAATGTCAAACCATTGGGTCACAATCAGGCCCAACAAAATGGGTCAAAATCAGACCTGGTCTGGGCCCAAACTGTTTGCAAAGGTTATCAGCAGATGACAAAGATTGTCATTAGCATGCAAAGTGTTAACCTTTGAGTATTTACAGGCAATGGTGGCCTACCTCAGCCTGCACTGATGTACAGGCAAGGGACAAAAATATTTAATTATTGCCCTTGTCCTGAAGGATGAGTGACTTAAATTTTCACTTGTCCTTTAAAAGTGTATGCAAGAAAGAACAATATGGAGCAGGACTTTAGTTAAGAGTGTGTAAAAGAAAAATAACTTTCTTATTTTTCAACCAAAACATTTGTTGTGGGTACTTAAAAGAACAGTCTCAATGAGGGAGCGCAGTGGCTCAGTGGTAGAGTGCTTGACTCGAGACCGAGGGGCTGCGGGTTCGAGCCTCACCGGCGTCACTGCGTTGTGGTCCTTGAGCAAGACACATTTATCCTAGCTTAGTACTGGTTCAACCCAGGAAGACCCATCCCTGTTTAACTGAAAGATTGTTGATGGGACATAAAGAATCAAATCAAACAAAACCGTCTCAATGAGACAGTTCTTTTGAGCACCCTAAACATATGCTAATAATTGTGGGTAAGAAAATATTTACAATTTTCGCTGAAATTTTTGTGTATCTAAACTTACACGAAAAAAATCAATATTTACTTGGATACAGTCTACCACACTACCGCGCATTACACTGTGCAGCCATTATACACCATTTGCAGTCACAACATCCGGTTTCTACTTTCGAAATTGAATAGGTACCTTGATGAAAACTATTCCTGCCGTTCTAGTTTCGCCCGCAGATTTTAGCACTTGTCCTGTAGAACTAGCACTTTGGGAAGAATTATAATTGTAAATAAACTGTTGATTTCTTTCAGGTTCCAACTACTATGTGCGTATCTTATCAACCATAGACCGAGAGCTTCTGAAACCCTCAGCTAGTGTAGCCCTACATAAACATAGTAATGCCTTAGTTGATGTCCTTCCACCGGAGGCTGACAGCAGTATAACAATGTTGGGAGCAGGTAATTACAGCCCTTACGATTCACTGAAAATATAAATTATACTGTAATACTGCAGGCCCTTAGTTAAGAGTACGTAACAAAATTTGTTTCTTATTTCTCAACTAAACGGCTAAAACACAGTATTGGTGCTGATTAGTATCTCACTAGGCCAAAAATAAAGCACTCAATATGATAATATATTATCATTTTCTACATTGTTTTTTTACACATCTTACCCAAAACTAGTTTTTTTTTTTAGAAAATATTCTTTCATATATTTTTTTTATACTTTTACTTCTGCCTGTTAGTAGGTTACGGACACTGCACCTAAGATATAACATGCAAGATAAGAGCAAAAATATAGATATCTGCAGTTCTTTTTCTCTGGAACAACAATGGGAGAAACTGGTTTGCATTACAAGAGGCCAAACAAAGAAGATAAACACTTAAAGATGCACAATATAAGCATATCTTTACAACAACCATTGGCTGAATTTGTCATAAATTGCCCTCTATCAGATTGCACCTCTTCACTTTTACCAGAAGTTTATCTCAATGCTTAAAATCATTTTTCTGAATACAGTAAACCATACTTAAAGACATCAAAGTAGTTACAGTAGTCCAAAAGGTCAACTATCGAAAAAAAATTGTTGTCAAAATGCACTTAAATCTGGTCCAATGTTGCATGTAGTGTATGTAACTTTTTCTGATGCTAATTTCTCAGACTCCAATTGTCAGATATTTATGTTGAATGACATAAAATAATAAAAGGAAGTTATTCTGAGATTAAAAATCTTCAAGATTTCGCTTCATGATATGTCACGGTTACAGACACTGCAAAAATTTACTTTTTTGTTCCTGACAGAAATGTTCTATGGTGCAAAGCATTGGACTAGCCTGGAATGCAAAATGTATTTTTTGAAAACTATAGTCTTTAATGGTATAATGGAAATGAGTTTTACTTAAATAAACACATGTCTTGTGTAATCATGGGTATAGTACATTAGTATTAGTGTCGTTCTTGCAGTTTTTATCAAAACACTATCTTTAGGAAATTGAGGAGAAAATCCACAATTTTTGACCGATTTCTCTAATTCAAATTGCAAAATGCAGAAGATAAGTGTCTTTATAAGATGCAAACAGTCCTTATTAATATTTAAACAGGAATCATGAATTTTTGGGACTTAAAATGATTTGATTTTCAAAATGAGACTGCATAACGCTTATAAATGGCTATTTTGGGAGCACATTATAGACCATATCTCCAAAACAGGCAATGTTAGCAGCTTGAAATTTTCGGGCAAACAAGATCTGACAATGCCTTTCTGTACAACTCTATAAAGTGTTCCTTTATGGCACAGTTCTTCTGTAGCATAGATATATATGAAAAAAATTAAATCAGCACCAATACCGTGTTTTAGCCAAAAACATATGTTTTGGTACCTCTCAAAAATGTCTCAATGAGAGGGTTCTTTTGAGCACCCAAAACGTATGTTAAAATTGGCGGGTAAGGAAATATTATAATTATACGCAAATTGTGTTTGTGTGTGATACTGTGCTTAATACTTTTTATTGTATCGCGAGATAATTTCATAATATAATCATCATATCATATTCATCATAATCGGATTTTTTATTAACGTGCAGGTGCAGGGGCATCATCCACATCAGTGGGCCCCTTTCCAGGTAACTGGCTAGCTGCACGCATAGCAGATCTCACACCTGATCTCCAGGTGCTCCTTTCTTGAGGGTCAACTGTGGTGAGCTTCCACTCACGGCAGTCTTTCTCTGTCAGTTTCTTCCATGTTTGCTTGGGCCTCCCTGCCCCCTGTCTGCCTTCAATTTGTATATCATATGCTGTTCTGATTGCACCACTCGAACGCTCCACATGCCCAAACCAGCGAAACCTTCTCTCTCAAAATGAGGTCGAGGTCCTGAAGCTGAAGCTTTGAAAGTAGTTTGCTTGACCTTACAGTGGCCTCATCCTCTGGCTTGAAACTGCAGATCTGTCTGATCATGGCCCTATCATTGCGTTGCAAGCGCTGCAGGTTCGTCTTGGTAAGTGGCCAAGTTTCACTGGCATGGAGCATGGAGCTCCGCACGCAAGAGCTGTACACATGGCTACGGGTCTTGTAAGAGAGGTGGCGGGATGTGAGAACTGGTAGTAGCTCCCTGAACTTCTTCCAGGCGGTTTTCACACGAGTAGTGACCGCCATTTCACAGCCTCCACTAGCAGAAAGCATGTCACCCAGGTAGCAGAAGGATGCTACCACCTCCAGCTTATCAGGTCCGACCTGGACTTCACTCTGTGGTCTGCCGTCAATAGGGCGAGCATTTCCCATGCACCGTGCACACCTATAATCAGGATTTGGTGTCAGTCGTTGTAGCCCACTGCATTTCTTATTCACCCAAAGTTTGCAGCCATTGCAGTAGATGCTGTTGTTGCCTACTCCTGTATGACAGACAGCGCATGGGTATTCGCCTGAACTCTGCAAGAGGTCCAGGCCTGTACCACAGATCATAACCTTTGTCTTTCCTGCATTTACCCTCAATCCCTTCTTCTCCATGGCTTCTTTCCATATCAAGAGCCTCCTGACACATTCCTCTAGGGAGTCAGCAATGATGACAAGATCATCTGCATATAGGTCCTCCAAGGGAACACCAGCCCGAAACTCACATGACAAGGCCTCCAGCACAATGATGAAGAGTAAGGGACTGAGTATGGATCCCTGATGGACCCCGACCTTCACCTCAAACTCTTTTCTGACACCCTCGCCAACACGAACCCGGCTTCGTGCATTAGCGTACATTCCCTGGACTAACCCCACAATCCATTCCTCAACACCTAGCTTTCTCAGGGCCCACCAGATAACCTTCCGAGGGACACACTAGGTCCACGAAGGCCATATAAAGCCTCTTGTTCACTGCTAGGTATTTCTCCTGCAGTTGCCGGACCACAAAGATTGCATCTGTAGTGCCTCTTCCTGGGACAAAGCCAAACTGGGAGTCGTCAATAGACACCACCTATCTTATGAGACCATAGACAATCCTCTCCAGGATCTTCATGGCCTGCTCGGTCAGCTTGAGGCCTCGATAGTTGCCTCTATCCAAAGCATCACCCTTACCTTGTAAAGGCAGACAATGAAACTTTCCTCCCAGTCGGTTGAGACCTTGCCATCACGGATAATCGCAGTTGCAAGATCTCGGATCATGGTGGCACCTGTATCACCTGCTGCCTTGATCATCTCCACCACTATGCCTGATGGACCTGCAGCTTTGCCCGACTTCATCTTTGAGATGGCCTTCTTCACCATGTCAATAGTGATTGGGATAGGCGGGCCTTCTAACGGCGGTTCATTGGACAGGTGATCAGGGTCTCAGTCAAATTCAACGTTGAGAAGCCTTTCATAATGTTCAGCCCACGCATTCTGCTTTGCCTCCTCGCTCATTGACATTTCCCCAGTGTCATTCTTCACTGGCTTGTCCCCCACAACATCAACATTCTCTTTCCTCATCTGGTTGGCGAGGCGGAAGGTATCAGATGACTTGTGGTCAATGCCCTCATAGACCACCTTGTCTGCTTCGTGGCGTGCATGGTGCACCACACGTCTGGAGATGCGCTTAGCAGTGTTATATGATGCTCGTGTGCATTTGCCAGCCTTCCATGCTTTGAATGCTTGGCGCTTGGGTGTGATGGCATCATCTTCTTCCTTATTCCACCACCAAGTTTCATGTCGCCATCGGTGGGGCTTTGTTGTGCCGCACTCCTCCTCTGTTGTCTTCAGCAAACCTGTCTTGAGTTTCACCCAGATTTCCTCAGTAGTAGTAGCCACTTCAGTTTCCACAGCGGGCACATGTGCCTTGAAGACTTCCTGTGGAGATTGTGTAATTTAATGGAAATTAACAGTTTTAAAAAGTATATGGAATTTTTTTCACATGTGATAAAAATTAATTTCAGTTTCATTTTTAATGTCAATTTTCATGCTTTAATTTCCTTGCTAAACCTGGACACACTGTCAGAGAAAAATCATCATCATAGGTTTAGATAAGCAAAAAAATCTGCGTAAAATTGTAAATGTTTTGTTACCCATCAGTTTTAACATATGTTTTGGGTGCTCAAAAGAACCTCCTCATTGAGACGGTTCTTTTGAGCACCCTAAACATATGTTTTGGTTGAGAAATAAGAAAATTAAATTTTCGTTTTGCACTCTAAACCTAAGTCCTGCATCATGAATCTTCAATAAATTTTTGTCTCAAGCATAACTTGCATCATTCTCTGTATGGTCACATGATGACTCCTCCGTAAATATCCTCATTCTACCAGTGGAAAACTTTTCATCAAATCATGTATTACTTGACTTTCGCTTACTGTAAAGGCGGCACCTCATGAATGCAAAATTAGGACTAGTCAATCTTAGGCATAGGTAAAAGCTGAAAAGGAGGCGTGGCTTTATCATCTTGTGCCACAATCTCAGTCATTATTTAGTCCTTAAAACGCCAGCAAAATAACTGCATCTGAAAATGTCTATTTAACATAAGCAGGGAAGCAAACATTGTGGACCGAGATCAGACTGCTCCTACAGGAGCAGTCTGATCTGGGTTCACACTGTTTATCTACCTGTATGAGGCTTTGATAGTTTAGTGGACAACAAAAACATACAGTTTGTGATTGTGTGCTTTAAGGGTTAATAAATGTGAGCTCAGTGTGTATACGGTTAGGATTTTCATGAAATGCACCTACGTTTGTGCGGCCCAAAAAGCTTATTAACTCTTTACCAAATTATAAATTGAACCTGATTTCCCTTCCTTAGCAGATGAAATAGCCGAACCACACCCAGATATGAATATTAAAGTTGCCACCTTTACAGTAAGCGAAAAGTCAAGTAATACAAATCTCGAAAGAATTGGCTGTGGAGACATTACATGAGGTTGCCAACAAAAATGGAATCAAAACTTTTGATAAAAAATTTCATTCCAGATTAGAATGGACTTGGATATTTGAAAGTACATTATGATAGGTTTTTGTGAGGAATAGCTGGGATACATTATTTTAGCATTGCCAGCATTCCATACTCGCACTGCAAAGCTAGCAAGCATTGATATTTTGACTGAACCATGATTGTTAATACACAGTGCCAGAGGAACATGATAACGACACACATTTACTTAAATATAAGGGGGTGTTTTATGGTCATAATAGTCGATTGAATGAATATAATTGCACTAAATTTGTTTGTTTTTTAAGTTTAAAAGTTTTTCTCCTTGTGTGGCTTAAACATATCAAGATTTGATTGAACTTTATGAAGTATACACAGGAAAGAAATGGTGTAGATTTAATCACTATTTTTGCCCTGTGATACTCTTGTTAATAACAATAAAGAAAATTGTCACAAGGCTCTGTGGTTTGGATAGTGATGAGGGCATGTTATTTCTGTAAGCACAGTTTAAACCCTTTACAAATGTTTTGACTTGTTGGCGGAGCTCATTGGCTCAGTTGGTAGATTGTTAGATGGGGGATTGAAGGGCTGCTGGTTTGAGTCAGCATCAGCAGGGCCAAATGCTGTGTTTTGTCCTTGACCAAGACACTATATCTGCTACTTAGAACTAGTTCAACCCACAACCCACGAAGACAAAGAAATTGTTCTGACATGATGAAAGCTCATCGACTGGGACATAAAACATCAAAAACAAACATTTGACTCGAGACCAAAGGGCCGCGGGTTCGAGCCTCACCGGTGTCACTGGGTTGTGGTCCTTGAGCAAGACACATTTATCCTAGCTTAGTACTGGTTCAACCCAGAAAGACCCGTCCCTATATAACTGAAAGATTGTTGATGGGACGTAAAGAATCAAATCAAACAAACAAATCAAAAACAAACAAAATTGAGTCGCGACATGAGATTTCCAACAATGTGATATGTGCGACCAGCAAAGGCTCAGACCAGCCTGCGCATACGCGCAGACTGATAAGAGCCATTGCTAGTCGCTTGAATATTATTTGAGTGGTAAGCTACTGACCCAACAGCATTTGTAGTTTCTAAGCTTAGCAGGAGGCTGCACAGACTCGTCTGAGTCTACACATGTCAAAATGCCGTATTGTTGGAAATCACATGTCATGGCTCATTAATGTTTTTATCTATGTTTAACAGATGAGAAACCTGATGTTGCGTACTCTGATATTGGTGGTATGGACATACAGAAACAGGAAGTAAGGGAAGCTGTGGAGCTACCACTCACCCACTTTGATCTCTACAAACAGATTGGTATTGACCCACCAAGAGGTGTGCTTATGTTTGGACCACCAGGTTGTGGAAAAACTATGTTAGCTAAAGCAGTAGCTCATCATACTACAGGTAATATTTTCAAAATAATTTGAGCCATGGCATGTGATTTCCAACAATGTGGCATTTTGACATGTGTAGACTCAGACGAGCCTGTGCAGCCTCCTTTTAGGCATAGAAACTCAAAATGCTGTTTGGTCATTAGCTAAATATTGATAGAATATTCAAAGGACTAGCAAAGGCTCTGATCAGACTGCGCATATGCACAGGCTGATCCGAGGCTCTGCTCGTCGCACATACCACATTGTTGGAAATCTCATGTCACGGCTCATTTCCGATTTACTTAACCCAATCTTGCTTACACAGGGTTCATACAGGCTTGAAAAGTATTTGAATATCGAATTTCTTGAAAATTCCTTGAAAATTAAATATTACTTGAAAAGTACTTGAGAATCACTTTAAGGCATTAAAAAATACTTGAATTTTACTTTTTTCTGTAAGACTTAACACTGTTGATAGAGAAATGAATCAGTATAATAGCGGGCATTAGCGGCAATGGATATGTCATCATGTGCAGTTAAAGGTTTTTGCGCATATGTGGTAAGTACCAAAATCTTTGGCTAATAAATATATGAAAATTTTAACTTGTATTTCAACATCATTTATCTGAGTGGTAGGTTCTGAATTTGTTCAGAAGTATCTTAGAGAGGCATTGAAAAATACTTGAATTTTACTATTTTCTGTCAGACTTAACACTTTTGATAGAGAAAAATCAATATAATAGCCGCAATGGATATGTCATCATGTGCAGTTAAAGGTCTTTGCGCATATGCATGGGTGAAAGTTTTCAAGATTATTCCTGAATTCAGGAAAATGCTGAATAACGCAGATTATAATAGTTTCTTTTGATTTATTTTCAGTTTATCTAAAGACAATTCAACATTAAACGTGAAACTGTTAAATTTGTAGGCAAACTGCAAGTTGTAGTATTTGAATTTCTAAAGTTCAGGATTTTGGAAATTTTGAACTTTCACCCATGCATATGCAATATGTACCAAAATCTTTGGCCTATATATAGAGCTAAGTGCATTAAGGAGCTTTTTTAGCCCCCATATGAGGCTAAAATGTAAGAATTGTTTTTCACCAATTTGTTGAACAATAACCAAAGTGTAAAAGTCTCACATTCCTTTGACTTTTACTGTTGCTATGGTAACAAAAATGACTGCAAAATAGGCTGAAAATAGGAAATTGACCCTTTTGGAGCAAAATTGGGAAGTTTGACAGAGAAATTAACATAGAGCGCAAGCAAATACCAAAAAGATAGTTTAACAGAAGATGGGAATTACCACGGTACACAACATATTAAAAGGATTTTTTGATATTTAGCTGTGCTGATATCTAATTCTTAAAAAATTGGTCTCCAAAAGCCTTAAATTTGGTTCAAAATGGCAATTTCTCTGTTTTAAGCCTATTTTGTCAGCCATTTTTGTTACCATAGCAAAAATGTAAAATTTTAATAAATGCGGAAATTAAACTTCAGATATTTTTCTAATAAACCAATCAAAAGAAATTGGTGAAAAGCATTTTTCAGTTTTGGGCTCTAGAGGGGGCCAAAATAGCCCCTTAATGCACATACCCTGTTAACTTGTATTTCAGCATCATTTATCCGAGTGGTAGGTTCTGAATTTGTACAGAAGTATCTAGGAGAGGGACCAAGGATGGTGAGAGATGTGTTCAGATTAGCCAAAGAAAATGCTCCAGCTATTATATTTATTGATGAGATAGATGCCATAGCAACAAAAAGATTTGACGCACAAACAGGAGGTAGGTTAGACTGGCTCCAGTCCTTAAAATAATTTTTCATCAATGTATCATATCATATACTTGTAGCCAGTCTATTACTCTGATGGCTCTGTTTTAAGAACAGAGCCATCAGAGTTAGACAAGCTACAATTATATGACATGGCACATTGATAAAAAATTGTTTTAAGGACTGGAGCCAGTCTAGAGGTAGGTCTCATTGAGATCAGGTCCGACGTTATAAATCTTTTTCATGCTCAACTCAACTGAGCATGACATTTCAACTGCTCATAAAAGCTAAAATTCTAAAAAATAAACATTTATCTTGCTTTAAAGCGCTCAGATTATGTATTTATCCTGCTTATAAATGTTAAAATGCCAACAACTCAGATGTTGGCATTTAAACATTTATGAGCTGGATAAATTTTGTGGTCAGTTAAGCTGAGCATGAAAAAGTTTTACAACCTCGGGGCCAGGTTTTATAGCCATGTTGGACACAGCCTTAGATGGAATTGAGTAATGGTGGATACTGCATGGGAGGAACTTTTTAACACTATCACTTATTAGTGCATGAGTTCTCATCATCACATCTAGATTCTTTCATGACATGGCTGAAAGAATGTTGAAGGCTTAGTTGAACGCCAAAACTAAGCAAACAAATTGAAGAAACAAAAAAAAATGTGTAGTCCAGGACTTTAGTTAAGAGTGCGTAACAGAAAATAGTTTTCTTATTTCTCAACCAAAACATATGTTGTGGGTGCTCAAAAGAACTGTCTCAATGAGACAGTTCTTTTGAGCACCCAAAACATATGCTTATAATTATGGGTAAGAAAATATTCACAATTTTACACTCAAAAATTTTTGTTTACTACCTGTGGTTGTCCATGTTGACTTAGAATGATGCATTATGTTCACACTTTTATATTTTCAGCTGACAGAGAAGTACAGAGAATTTTACTAGAATTATTGAACCAGATGGATGGTTTTGACCAAACTGTTAATGTAAAGGTAAGCCAAAAGATCAAGATAAACAAAAAAGAGGACATAAAACTGTGAATATTCTTTTGAATACCAGTTGATTTTTTGCCTGTTTTGATTACCAATATCGAGTCATGTTCCAATACAATACAATACAAAATTTATTTATATAGTCGGAGATACAAACAAATTTTGTATTGTATTGTATATGGCAATGGCAAACAAGTATGTTTTTTGACAATTTCAAGGAGAAAATTTCCAATTCAAGGAACAAAAAAAATATCACCATTTTTGACATCTTAACAGCACTATGCCACAGCAAATTGTATTTTTCCATTCCAAATTTTAGAATGAATGGAACGTAAAAGGAGTTGAATGATCCAAATACTTGTTTTTTGTTGTTGTGTCGCCTGCAAAGCATGGTCGACACATAGGGATCATGTCTTTGTCTATGTCGTGGTCCGCGTTGTAACACTTTGGTTTACGATTGATAACTTTTGAAAGGATTCGTCAATTTCATCCAAACTTTACAGAAGGTAAAGCATCATAAAATACAGGCCAAGTTCGAATTAAATGGAGGTCATTCGCAATCTTTTTCTTGAGTTATGGCTCTTTTTGACTTAGGTTAAGGCTAATGCAAAACCTATATTGGCTTTTTTGTGGTACAAACTTCACATTTCTCCAAAACTATTATATCTGACAACTTGTCACTATAGGACATAATTACCAAGTGCATGTAGATAAGCATGAGTTTTTAAAATTTTACCCCATCCCCCTGACCCCTTAGGTCAAATATTTAAATTTTGCAATAATTCAGTCAGTTGTTAATATTTTTACTGAAATTTCACATGCAGACAGAGTTACAATAAATATGGAACATATCAAAGGCCTGGGTCCGACCCCCTGGGTGGACTTTGGGGATGGGGCAGAGGCCTAATTCAACTTTTTCAGAATATGGTCATGTTGTATATCAAATTAAAGGGAATGGCACATGCAGCAACATGGTAGCAAATATTTTGCCCACAGACCTAAAACAACCCTTTGCCGGGGATATAAAATTGACAAATATGCCTCGTTTGACTTCTGTTTTGCCGGGCGACACATCCGATTCTCGTAATTCTAGTTTTATCATTATATTATACGATCAACATCATTAGTTTCCTTGCTTCATTTTTTTTTTCTCTCCTACACCTGTTTAAATCAAAGCAATTTTTGCCACTGAAGTGTATATCTCTGACTTCAGGTTATTATGGCCACAAACAGATCTGACACTCTAGACCCTGCTCTTCTCCGTCCTGGGAGACTGGATCGTAAGATTGAATTCCCGATGCCAGATCGGCGACAGAAACGTCTTATCTTCTCTACAATCACAGCTAAAATGAACCTGAGCGAGGAAGTAGATCTAGAAGACTATGTAGCCAGGCCTGACAAGATCAGTGGAGCTGATATTAATGCCATCTGTCAAGAGGTAACTACACTTAACCATTAAAGCCCCAATCGCAACAAAAGTCATCTGCTTCTCTCGTCTGCTGAAATGTGTAAGAAGTCTCTTTGGCAAACAGTGTGGACCCAGATCAGACTGCT
The DNA here is from genome assembly GCA_964019695.1 of Loripinus fragilis. Lineage (NCBI taxonomy): Eukaryota > Metazoa > Mollusca > Bivalvia > Lucinida > Lucinidae > Loripinus > Loripinus fragilis. The sequence continues at coordinate 65,444,945 of OZ026514.1, read as the reverse complement.
CCTATAGGAGCAGTCTGTTCTGGGTCCACGCAGTTTGCTTCTATACTTAATTCTAATTTGTATTAAATTTGGAATACATAGAGGATCTTACATGAGTGCTCATGTTTTATTGAATTTATTAATGAGGTGAGGAAAAGCGATAAAATGCAAGGCTTGTCGAGCATTTTATCGCTTTTTCAAAACAAGTTTAATAAATTCAAGAATACAAGAGCACAAATGTTAGATTCTATTTATCATTTGACATTAAGCTTACTAAATGAAGTTTTATTTCTGGCATAAAAAAGTTTAGATTTTGTCATATGCGCAACTTTGTTATGGAAGTCATTTCATAATGTTATTAAAATCTGTAAACCACTGGTGGTTTATCAATTTTAATGGATGGCACTATTCCACTCCCAGAAACGACGTCATTTTATGATAAATTGGTTTAAAAGAAAATGGCACACTTATGAAGTAGTTTAATAACTTCCTTTCAAAACCTATTTTATCTTCCTTCCAAAAAAATCCTCTGGTTGAGGAAAAGCAACCAGAACTTCCATTTTGATAGAATATACTGAAAATTATCTAGTTATTAAAATGAATCCATTGAAAACATTGCAGGAAGAGAGCACAACAGGTTTCCCTAAGCTATAATACTGTAAATTTTAAACTCATTTCTTCTGAAATCAAACTCATTTGAGCGATCTAGAGATGTCTTTTATATCATGTAAACCTGTTGTGTAATCTTGTACTAATGTAGCTAAAAATAATTTGATCCATTGAAAACATGGAAGCAAAAAGATGGAGCTGGTTTCCCTTATAAGCTAATATAGTACATGTAAACGTTAAAAGTTTGAACTCTTCTACTCTGAAACCAAATTTTGAGACTATTAACTTAGGTCAGTGATGTAGTGCCATCTTGGCTCTCTTGTCTTATCATTAAACCTCTATCCTGCCAATATATTTTGTCTTGAACATAATACAGTAAAACCTGTCTTAAGTGGCCACTTAAAAATAGACAAAACCAAGGTCTTAATGGAAAATGGTAGCTTAATGGAGGTCAAAAGTATTGCAGAATGCTCCCCTTGGAGCATTCTGCTATACTTTTGACCTGCATTAAGCGATAATCGGTATTGAAAAACAATTTTTGGTGTTCTTTTTGAGTGACCGCTTAAGACAGGTTTTACTGTTTTATGTTTGCTGCATATACTGGAATGTACTCCACAATATTTTTAACATGGAAGCAAACACTTTTCACCCTGATCAGACTACTCCTAAGGGGGCAGTCTGATTTGGGCCCATTGTGTTTGTAATATGGGCTACCATGAATGTGTGGGGAAAGTGTTTTAAAACCTGTAATGTAGCTGATATTCACCTGACTCCTAACATGTGTAACTTTCTCTTGTAGGCTGGTATGCAGGCGGTGAGAGAGAACAGATATGTAGTACTGGCCAAGGATTTCGAGAAGGGGTACAAGAATAACATCAAGAAAGATGAAACAGAACATGAGTTCTATAAATAGAATGGATTCTATAAATAGACTGTGATAACAGAGAACAAGAGTGCTTTTTGTCCTATATTCTTTCTAAATCTTTAAAGCACCACCTATATTTTGCAGCAGAATTATTTTGGAAAATATCTGGTTTTGAACAGTTAAGGTTTCATTTTCATGTACTTTTCTGTTCCAGACAATTCACATGAGATTTCAGGCCATATTTTCCCAGAAAACTTAAAACGACTTGATGAATTCGTCCTCTGCTGCAGTCATGGTACTTTGAAGGTTAACCTATGATGCCAATCAAGACTGCAGCAGACAACAGATTTCGTGATAGCTATCTTGAATTTAAGGGAAATAAAGATTGAAATTTCATGTGAATCGTCTGCCAGCAGACGATTAACATGAAATAGCAAGCCTTATTTGTTTTTTAAGAAAAGTAGCAAAATTTAAAAATGTAGTCTGCTGCTAATTATAGGTGTGCTTTATGGGTTAAAATTAGTTCACATTCAATGGCAAGATAAGTACCCAGTAAACCAGAGCATAATTTAACCCTTAAAGCACCAATCGCAACAAAAGTCGTCTGCTTTTCTCGTCTGCTGAAATTTTTAAGAAGCCTCTATGGCAAACAGTGTGGACTCAGATCAGACTGCTCCTATAGGAGCAGTCTGTTCTGGGTCCACGCTGTTTGCTTCTATACTTAATTTGTCAGTAATGTTAGGCAATTATTTGCAGTAGCCGACTTCAGCAGACGACATTTTCAGATGCATTTTTTTCTTGGCGCTTTAAGGGCTAATATTGTCAAGCTTGTTAAATCTGCTCTGAGCATACACATTTGATCTGGGTCTCATATATACTTGTTTACTGTAGTCAGCAAGTTTTCAAGTTAATGAAATAAAGCAACCTTATCTGTTAAATTCAATGCATTAAAAAATAACAGTGTCGTATTGTTTAGTTTTTTCTACATCTTCTTAACACAATCGGAAACGCCTCAGCCAATTCGGTGGAATCAGACCTTGGATGTACATCGAGGATCTACTTTGATAATGTGGTGCTGAAATCGAGAAACCATGCCAACACAATAACAACTGTGATTGCAGCAAAATCAAATGGTTTTGTATGGCAAAATTCTGCTGATTTAACTTTTCGGGTAATCAGAAAAATGAATTTTATTAGGGCTGAACCCACATGCTACAGAACTAGTTTTCCTTACACCAGTTCTGGCTAACAAAATGAAGCTTTTTCGTACATAGTACTAGGCGTAATGCGCCTTACATACACCCGGGGCTTGATTCAATTCTTGAATTGTGCCAGACTTTCCGGATTGCTTCTTAACACTGAGAGCCAGAACCAAAATACTCAACAGGAAAAAACATGTTCAAACAAAGTAGTCCAAGATCAGCCTCAAATTCATCAAAAGGTCTTGTAAATATAGCCAAATCCTTAAGTGCAAATATTTTGAGTTATATGAAAATTCAAAGTCATTTACCTTGACTTGATTTTCACACCCTTGGTTTGTGACGGTGGTTATTTAAAACTTTATTTTTAACTATCATCTGATAGGCAAAATATAAATGAAATTCATCAAAGGGTCTTTTTAGCTCGCCTGAGCCATTGGCTCATGGTGAGCTATTGTGATTGTTGGATGTCGGTCGTGCGTCGTCAACAATTGCTTCAAGCGACTTCTCCTAAGCTACTGGCTGGATTTTGACCAAACTTGGTAGGAATGATCCTTATATGACCCTCTTTTAAAATTGCTCAAATGGTTCCGGTCCATTGCATATCTAGGTCACACAGACTAAAAATAGATTTTCAAGATGAAAACTTTAAAAATCTCTGAAACCACAAGGCCTAGGGCTTTGATATTTGGTATGTAGCATCACCTAGTGGACCTCTACCTCGTTTGTTCAAGTTATAGCCCTGGGGCAAAAATGGCCCAGTCCCCGGGTCACATGTTTTACATAGGCTTATATAGGAAGCAACATGAAACAATCTTCTTGTCTGAAACCACAAGGCCTAGAGCCTTGATATTTGGTATGTGTTATCTAGTGGACCTCTACCAATTTTGTTCAAATTATAGCCCTGGTGCCCAAAACGGCCCCACCCCGGGTCACATGTTTTACATAGGCTTAAATAGGGTGCAACATGAAAAACGTACATGAGAAGATGAGAGAGCCAATTATAGCCCTGGGACCAAAAATGGCCTGGCCCCGGTGGTCACATGTTTTACATAGGCTTTTATAGGGAGAAACATGAAAAAATCTTCTAGTCTGAAGCCACAAGGCCTAGAGCCTTGATTTTTGGTATGTTGTATCATCTGGTGAACCTCTACCAAGTTTGTTCAAATTATAGCCCTGGGGCCAAAAATGGCCCGCAGGGTTCATACGCGTCAGGGAAATTTTAATTTTTTCAAGGTCAGGGAATTTTATGTTGTGTCAGGGAAAAATGAATGTTCGCTAAAATGTGAGGGAAATGTCAGGGAATTTTCTAATTTCCAATATGTATCAAATAATGATAACCAGAAAAAAGGCTAGAGCAGTTTTCTAAGCATTTTGCATACAAACTAAATCATTTTGATAGCTTTTAGATTGCTTTAAACATTGGAAGATGGAAGGATTTGGCATCCCTTGCCTCCAAAGCTGCCTTTGTAGCTCACCTGATTCAGTGAGGTATTGGTATGGCATTGGTCAGTCGTCCCCCATCCATCTGTCCGTTGTCCATTCAGGTTTTCAAAGAAGTATATCTCTAGGTCAGATGGCCAAATGTGATCAAATTTCATGTAAATCATCATCAGGTAGGGGGAAAGGCTGAATAAGGTTTTTGGGCTAATTGGATTAGAACTCTCTTGCCATGGATGATGGCAGCAAAGCTCCCATAGACATAATGTGAAAATCTTTAAAAATCTTCTTCACTGAAACCATGAGGCCCACAGCTTTTATATTTAGTATAAGTCAATGTCTGGTGGTCCTCTATATAATTGTGCTAACCATGCCCCTGGAGTCCAAATCGGCCACATACACCCCGAGTGTAATTAGCTTCTATACATTAGCTTCCATAGACTTATAATGGGGTAAACTTTAAAAAGTCTTTTATGAAACTATGAAGCCCAAAGTATGTAGCAATGCATAGTGGTTCACTACATAAATCCTGCCAACCATGTACCGGGGGTTCTAATTGGCCACCAGGGGGGGGGGTGGGGGGGGGTCATTTGGTCCCATAAAATAAACTTCTGAAACCATAAAGGCAACAGATCTGGTGTGCAGTTTAGGTGTTAGCTCACCTGTAAGTGCTTTATGCTCAAAGTGACTTGTTGCGATCATTCAGTGTGGGTTACCTGTCATGCATCATCCGTTGTCAACAATTTGCTGTATTCAGGGTTTTAGTGGAATTTTATCGAAAACCCTTTCTGGTGTAGCTTTTACAGTGAAATATTCCACATCCAGCTAAAAATGCTTTACTTTCCTCTTTATACTGGTTGCTTTATGGGTGGCTGTAGTCAGCATCCACTTTTTTGAAAGATGACCAGCTTAGACCCCAGTTTTATTAACAATAATTTGACAATCTGTAAATTTCTATGTTGAAAACATAGTTATTTACTTTATAGACATGCTGAAAAGCTTGAACAAAAATGTTTAATATCAAAATTCAAAATAATCACTCTAAATTGGTAACGGAGCTGTTCACTGCAGCTATATGCAAAGGTTTGAATAAAATCAAGTTTCTACGACAAGTACGGTTATGTCAGGGAAATTTGGATTGCCGTCAGGGAAATGTCAGGGAATTTTGTTTTGTACGGTCTGTATGAACCCTGGCCCGGCCTCGGGAGTCACAGGTTTTACAAAGGCTTTTATAGGGAGAAACATGAAAAAATCTTCTGGTCTGAAACCACAAGGCCTAGAGCCTTGATATCTGGTATGAAGCATCATCTGGTGAACCTCTACCAAGTTTGTTCACATTAGACCCCTGGGTCCAAAAATGGCCACTCCCCAGGGATCACATGCTTTACTTAGGCTTATGTAGGTAGAAACATAAAAAATCTTCTTGTCTGAAACATAAGGCCTAGAGCTTTGATATTTGGTATGTACCAAGTGTGTTCAAATAATACCCCTGGGGCCAAAAATGGCCCCACCCCAGGGGTTACATGGTTTACATAGGCTTAAATAGGGAGAAACATGATAAAATCTTCTAGTCTGAAACCAGAAGGCCTAGAGCCTTGATATTTGGTATGAAGCAACATCTGGTGAACCTCTACCAAGTGTGTTCAAATTATACCCCTGGGGCCAAAGGGGGGTCACATGGTTAACATAGGCTTAAATAGGGAGAAACATGAAAAAATCTTCTGGTCTGAAACCATAAGGCCTAGAACCTTGAAATTTGGTATGATGCATTATCTAGTGGTCTTCTACCAAGTTTGTTCAAATTATACCCCTGGAGCCAAAAATGGCCCCACCCCAGGGGGTCACATGCTTAACATAGGCTTAAATAGGGAGAAACATGAAAAAATCTTCTTGTCTGAAACCATTAGGCCTAGAGCCATGATATTTGGTATGTAGCATCACTTTGTGCCTTATGCCCCTGGGGCCAAAAATGGCATGGCCCTTGCGGTCACATATTTTACATTGACTTATATAGGGAAAAACATGATAAAATCTTCTTGTCTGAAACCACAAGGCCAAGAGCCTTGATATTTGGTATGATGCATTATCTAGTGGTCTTCTACCAAGTTTGTTCAAATTATACCCCTGGGGCCAAAAATGGCCCCACCCCGGGGGTCACATGCTTTACATAGGCTTAAATAGGGAGAAACATGAAAAAATCTTCTTGTCTGAAACCATTAGGCCTAGAGCCATGATATTTGGTATGTAGCATCACCTTGTGGATTATGCCCCTGGGGTCAAAAATGGCCCGCCTCGGGGGTCGCATATTTCACATTGGCTTATATAGAGAAAAACATCGAAAAATCTTCTTGTCTGAAACCATAAGGCTTAGAACCTTGATATTTGGTTTATAGCATCACCTAGTGGACCTCTACCAAGTTTGTTCAAATTATGCCCCTGGGGACATGGTCACCTTTCTACAGATATCTATAGGTAAGCTTTAAACAAAACTCAGGTGAGCGCTTTAGGGCCACTTGGCCCTCTTGTATAATTTAAGGTCTTATAAACTTATATATAAACTTAAATGCTTAATCTTTGACACTTTGTCCAAGGGTGGGAGTAAATCAATGTGCGTTTGAACGAACAATCAGGAAAGGGAAAACTATATGCCCTTCAATATACTTGGTATATTGGGGGAATGAGATGGACAGATTATCATTTTGGATTTCACACAATTCATTTCGAGGAAAAGTTGATTGGCTGACCATATCCAACATGAAATATTCATAAGAAACAAGTGAAGTTACTCATTTAATTTAATTATATAGAAAATATAATATTCACAAGAAATATCAACAAAAGAAAAAAAATTAACATTGATAAAAATATATGAGCCAGTGAAATGATGGTACTCATCACATGTGTAAAAACCTCCAATAAATGCCCAGCCAGGATTTAGGTCTAAATTGAAGTTTGCATCTTCATCGACATACAAGCAGGGAAGGTTCTGTGGAGTTTGTGCATAAGCACAGACATCTCAGCCTTTGTTGCATGGCAATATGATAAGTACCAAAAGCCTATGTGCTGGCATATATATGGACCAACACATGACATTTTGGTATTATCATCGATGAGCAACAAAGGCCAAGATGAGCAGCCTTCACCATGTACAGTAAAACCTGTCTTAAGCAGCCACTCAAAAATAGAAAAAAGATCTTAATGACAAATGGTAGCTTAATGAAGGTCGAAAGTATTACAGAATGCTCCCATGGAGCACTCTGCAATACTTTTGACCTGCATTATGCGATAATCGATCTGAAAAAACAATTTTGGTCTTCTTTTTGAGTGGCCGCTTAAGACAGGTTTTGCTGTACTGTCTTGCTAGCACTTTTACTGCTTACATACCCAAAGTATAAAAGTAGATGATGGGTAAGACTAAAATTTAGATATCTAGCCCCACTTGATAGCTGTGCATGCAAATTAAAGAATTGACTATGTATATACAATTAATAGCAAAAAAATATATATAGCCTGGCCCATCTAGAGAAAAAAAGGATGGAATCTGTTTACATGAGCCAGCACTTGAGATTTCGGTATTTATTGCATATGAGCCGCAACATGAGATTTCCAACAATGTGGTATGTGCCACCAGCAAAGGCTCAGACTAGCCTGGGCTTGTTAATCATCATATATTTATAGCTATATAAAAAAAAAGAGTATGTACCCTCTTTTACTGTGTCAACAATTTAAAACAAAAAATCACATGGAGAAAACTAGCACTATATCATCTGGTACTTTAAGCATTAGGATAGTCATTCTTTAACTCTGTATGCTGGATAATTTTGCATACTTTTTTGTCATCTGCTGTTTTTTTTCAAAATCATTTTTTTTTAATTCTTTTAGGAATACCATCAGAGTGTCAAACAATTTGGATCTAGATCAGCCCCTGCAAAATGTCTGGCCTGATTTGGGTCCAAATTGTTTGCAAAGGTTATCGACAGACGATAAAGGAAAGAGTTAAATGTTTACACCCAGCATTGTAGCAGTGTTAAACCTTTTGTATACAGAAACCCCTCAAACAGGTACCTTGGCAAATAGTGCGAACCCAGATCAAATGCCGCGTATGCAGCATTTCATCAGGATCTGCACTGTAGGATGAAACGGATTTTAGACAAAAAATTTTTTTTTTTTTTAAATTACAACCTGACACCCTTGATATATACAATGGACCATCCCAAGTTTATTGCACCAAACCATAAGGACAAATACATTAGTATACAAAGGGTTAAGGGGGCTCAGTGGTAGAGTGCTTGACTCGAGACCAAGGGGTCGCGGGTTCAAGCCTCAAGGGTGTCACTGTGTTGTGGTCCTTGAGCAAGACACATTTATCCTAGCTTAGTACTGGTTCAACCAAGGAACTGTCCTTGTTTAATTGAAAGATTGTTGATGGGATGTAAAGAATCAAACAAACAAAGGGTTAAAGTCCAAGTTTGGGATGAGCATTATTTGCATAGAAGCAGGTCCTCAAAGGTAACCTATGGAATAATTATCACTTTCTTGTGTACTGGCTCATATGGGTCGCGATGCAAGAAAACCTGTTTTAAGGGTTTCCAACCAGGTCATACCCAAACCAGCCTGTTCAGCTTCAGAGACTAGCTAGAACAGTGAAATTTCACTTGTGGCAAGTTTTGATGATATTTTACAATAAGAGAATAACAAAGGCACTTATCAGGCTGGTCTGCGCTTATGTTGTTCGCAAACGTCCAAAGGCAGGTTTTCTCACGTCTAGGCCCATATGTATGGACTCTAAACATTTGCTAAAAAAACATGAATTCAATATCACAGTGCAAGCTTGATGGATTAAAATTAAATATCACAGAAACATACATAATATACTGAGGGAAAAAAGTTTAGCAATTATTTATAATGGGGTTTCCCATAGGTGATCTGTGAAGCATTAGATCTTTTTAATTGGCAGGTTCGCAAAAATGTCAGTTGTTTGAAAATGACCTACTGGATACCCGCGAGGGGTCAAAAGAAACAAAATCCGACATCATAGTGAGAATTTGATCTGTTGAGCATTTTAATTTCAAACGTTATTCAATTGAAAGGGAGGTAATTTGGAAAAATACGATTTTCAACTAAAAGCTGTACGAAAATAGTGAGCATAACATTCCGTTTTAAACCGTTTTTTACTTTCTTGGTTTTAAATCTAAACATTGGACAGAAAAATGAAGCTTTTAGTCGAAAACTATTCGCACGATTGCCAGATAAGCTGTTGTAGCAAGGGGGAATAAAATATTTCATTACATGAAATGTCAATCTGGTAATGTCATCGTACTCGTGAACGTTTGTCAACATATATTTTTTACACTTTGAGATTAAAAGTCCTATTGCTTCTGAACTGTGAATCCCCAAAGTATATTGCTAAACTTTTTTCCCTCAGTATATATATTAAGTATACATCCTTTACAAGAACAATTTTATCAATGTATATGCTGACCTCTTAGCTGCTGTTTTTGTTGTGTCACTTTCCCAAATGTGTCCTGGTCCATATCAGAATTAAGGGCGAGGCTGGTGCCATTTAACTGGTTTAAACCCTCCAGTAAAATATTTTTACTGACTGTTCCAAGGCGGTACTTCTTTTGTGGATCATTTGTGTTATTTATGTCTTGTGTTTGTTATGCTTTTGCGTCTGTTCATTGCTTCCTTGTGGTCACCTGCTGGGAAAGAGCTGACCTCTTGGCTTTCATTTGTGATGTTGAATTGTGTTTTTGTTACTTTTCAATGTGGTATCCTTGGTCAGATGTGGCACTTGATTGTATCGATTCCCGATCTTTGCCAACTTTCTTACTTACATTCAAACAAAAGCTAATTGGGTTTCACAACACAAAATAAATCAGCTGTACTATCTAAAATTTGCAGCAGATGACAATTACAAGTTTTGATGCCCCTTTATAAAACCAGCAGATAATTCACATGAAGTATCAAGTCTTATTTTTCCTGAAAATGGAAAAAATATGTCCTTACATTTGTCATCTGCTGCAATCTACTAAAATCATAGAGGCAAGGAGGATCTTCCAACAACAGTGGAGAATCTTTTTTGTGAGGTAGTTTTGGTGTACATAGAGAAGCAACAATATGTGCAAAATCTTTCAGATACAGTACATGTCTAGACTATATACAGACGAAGAATCATGTTTTGGAAAGTAAGTTCAGTCAATGGTGTTCAAGCTAGTCAAGCTTGATTCCTGTATAAAATAAGTACACCATTTTAACCCTTGTCATGCTGAACCCAGATACAGGCTTTCAAGTGCCCTTCAACAAAAAATAGGGGAAAAGAAGGGATAAAGTTTTGGAAATAGTAGTGAAAAAAAGGGATTATCGGTGTAAAAAGTAGGGATAATATGGCTTTTCCAAGTACAAAATTCATCACAATGAGTTGTTAGAAATAAGAACTTTCACACTATATAAGCAAGATAATAGTTGTGACAATAGTACAAGCTAAACAGATACTTTTGGGTTTAAAAAGTAAAAATCAAGATGTTTTGCGGCGTGCTCCCTAAATAAAATACATTATATCATTTATAAAATCCGAGCAAGCGTAGCGAGCGAGGAAAAATTCTAGATTTTTATTGGTAAATGACATTTTAGAGTGAAAAAGTAGGGATAGTAGAGCATTTTCAAGAAAAAGTAGGAACAAATAAAAACAAAAGTAGCGAAAAAGTAGGGCCCGCTTGAAAGCCTGCAGATATAACCTCTAGAAAACGGTGTAGATCTGGATCAGCTGGCTTCTGACAAAGCCATCAGATCAGGATTCACACTATTTTCCAGTCTGCTTGAAAATACTTGGTTATAATTGGAATGTTGCACATCAAAGGGGAGGAGTGCCCAAGGGGGGGGGGGGGGGGTACTCTGATATTTCATACATAGGTAGGCTCACGCCACTTTTTGGGGATCAAAATTTTGAATTTCAATATTTTTGGGGGGTTTCAGAAAAAATGAATATTTTTGAGGGTATGAAGATTTTGTGGATATTTTTGGGGGGTCATCACAAAATTGGACTATATTTAGGGGTCATTTCTATGTTCTTCAGGTCAAGGTACAGAATGGGAAATATTTTTGGGGGTGCTAAAATTTCAAATATTTTTTTGGGGTGCTTGAAATTCCTGACATTTTTTTGGTGAACAGTAGATGCTGGGCCCAAGCCTACGTATGAAGAAAAAATGAGAGTACCCCTCCCCCCCCCCCCCCCCCCCCCCCCCGCCTATCCCCCCCCCCCCCTTGGGAGGGGTGTAGTACATAGAGGATATTCAAATGTTTTTGTTAAATATGTCTTTTATTTCACGAGTGAAGTTGACAATATTTATATTTCATGAGTGGCGAAGCCACGAATGAAATATAATTATTGTCCACTTCTCGAGTGAAATAAAAGACATATTTAACAAAAACATTTGAATTTTCTTTTTATTATACACAATTTTAAGCGTTACAGATTTTTTGTACTTTATGACGTCATACACGTTCGCACATTACGTCATATTGATGATGACGTTGCATAATGTGCCATGTCGGTCAAAACCGAAACCACAGGAGCAGGAGTAGAGAAAGTGAAAAATTCAGCAAATCGCGACAATTTAATCACCAAAATATTCCTTGCGACCTAACTAAGAAAATGAATACCCACACTTTGTGTTTTTGTCCACTAATAAGAAAGTTACAGGCGTTTGAAATTCTGAAGTGGGCTGAAGAAAGTCAACGGACAAAGCAGAGGACATCCAATTTCACCCGTGAAATACAACTTATATTTTCACTGCAGTGAAAATACAACTTTTTATATTTTCACGAGTGTGAAATGCAGCTTCTTTTAAAATATGCATTATATTTAATCAATATTTTCCTGTATTTCATTACTTTGTATATAATAAATTAAAATATTTAGCAAAACAATGGTTAATTATAGATAACATTTTTACTGTAGTCTGTCCACATAAAGATACAGATGAAACCTTATTTTAAAAAATAATGACACAAGTTGGCCGCGTAGTGCAGTCGGTAACGTGTCTGGCTACAGATGCGTGTCTGACTGCAGATCCAGGGGTCGCGAGTTCGATCCCGGTCCGGTCCCATACTTTCGTGGAGATTGATCATGAAATAATTTCTACGGTCATTCTCCTCCCTTCCGCTGATTTATTCAAGAAGGGTTGTTGTCAGTTACAAGCGAAAGTATGTGCACGAATTACTGGTTAACCGCTTGTTCAAACCTGCCCAAGAAAAAGTGTGGTTAGGTGAACTGACCATCCCGCAAAGACCATAGCTGTTAACTTGGGACGTAAAGCAACAAAACAAACAAACAAAAATTTAAGCTGAAATATCACTACTGCATTGAAAATTATGTTCTTAAATAGCTAATTAATGAGTTCATAGGAGGATCTTGCAAAACATTCTGCTGCTAATGGGCTTATATACATGTAGTATTATCACAGATAGAAACATTCAAGCAAAGGATGGTCAGAGGTCCATCACCAGTGACAGAATTTGTTTAAAGCTGCATAGTCTGTAACTTTGAACATTTTTCGAAAAATTATATTTTCTTTTTAAATCATTTGTAAAAGCAGAATTAAGTTAAGTTTTCACAATAAATCTGTACACTATAGCTGAAAACTGCATGGAAAAGTGAATTATCTTATAAAAACAGGTGTTTTTTCTCTTGTTGGTAATTATTTGCGTCCCTCCAATAATTATAGACAGGTAAGTTTTAACACAAATGCTGTTGTTTTGATACTGATAATTTGTAAAGATTTACGAAATTGGTAAAATGTATACCTGAATTTTAGTTTTTTTTACTGTGTTCTTGAAAAATAGAAACATTATTTCAAAAATTAAAATATCAAAAGTTACAGACTATGCAGCTTTAAGGCCATTACCATAGTTCTCAATATATTTGAACAGGTATATCAGAGCAAACAGTGGCAACGCCAATCAGGCTGCTCCTATATAGGAGCAGCCTGATTGGGGTTTCCACTATTTGCCATATACCGTTGCTAACCTTTACACACCTTATCATTTTTAAGTTGAGGATGGTAAGGTGTTTAGATGTCCAAATATGGTAACATTTCATGATCATTTTCCTATAATTCCTTTGTAAAATCTTATAGGAAAAATCAAAGCCCCTGCATGACCATGTTATATTTCAATCTTTGATGTAAGTTCATTATAACAAGGTGTGTTATAAATGGAATACACTGTACCTGATGAATTTGGACAGGTAGACCAGAGCAAACCGTGAAAACCCAGATCAGACAGTTAAGTCTGATCAGGATTTGCGCAATTTGCCATACCATTGCTAACCTGAACACACCTCATCTGGTAGCCAAATTTTAACCCTTAAAGCGCCAATAACAACTGCAGCAGACGACAAATTTTGCGACATATTTCCTAATTTTCGAAAAAAATAAGGTGTGATATTTCATGAGAATCGTCTGCCAGCAGCCGATTTTCATGAAATATTATCCCTTATTTGTTATTTTTGAAAAAAAAAGCAAACTTTGAAATTGTCGTCTGCTGCAAATTATAGGTGGTGCTTTAAGGGTTAACATGAGTAGCACAAGGTATCCAAATATCTATGGTGAATATGGTAATTGTTAAGCCCCATTCAAATCCTATATCAGGACACAAGATTTTGATGATGTTTGCTTGTTAGATTTACCAATATTTATTTTGCTGGTATCTTTACTTCCGTCTTTCCTTGCATTTACATTCTCAGATTCTCTAGAGTTTAGATTATTTTCCAAGTTTTCTGTCTCTGTTTCTTGTTTTGTACTCTTATGTTTTTGAACAGTTTCATTTTCCTTATGTTCTCCATTATCATTGGCTAACTCAGGGCTACCTGGTCTTCTTTCATTGGTTGAGTTTGCGTTCTCTTGTTGGAAATCAGTCTCGATGATGACCACCTTTTGGCTGTCCTTTTCCCATCTAGTACCTGGATGTTCAACAAATACTTGAGATTCACTTTCCATACTATCTCCCTTTTCATTGGCTACTATTGGGCTACCAGCTCTTTTCTCATTGGTTGAGTTTGCTTTCTCTTGTTCAAAATCAGTCTCGATGATGACTATCTTTTCTCTGTCCTTTTCCCATCTAGTACCTGGATGTTCAACAATTGCTTGAGATTCACTTTCTAAGCTACCTCCATTTTCATTGGCTACTTTTGGGCTGCCTGCTCTTTTCTCATTGGTTGAGTTTGCTTTCTCTTCTGTCAAGTCCTTCTTGATGATGACTTCCTTTACACTCTCTGTATTGTGTCTGGTGCCAGGATGTTCAATAAATACCTGAGATTCATGTTTCATACCATCTCCTTTTTCATTAGCAGCTAAGAGGCCACCTGCTCTCTTCTCATTGGTTGATTTTGCACTCTTGTCATTTGCTAGTTCTGGAGTTCCTGGTCTGACATGTGAATGGATTTCCACTTTCTTTTGAGTGGCATCAATACGTGAACTTCTGTGCTCAGGAGATTCAGTTGGTTCCAAGATGCAAGGGGTTTCCTTCAAACACTGGCGGAAAGAAAGACAAATTGAATTTATTTAAATAATTCATTAACCAATTGGGCCAGCTCAAGAAAAAGTGCTACAGTACATAATCACATTTGCATAAAATACTCTTTAACCCTTAAAGCACCAAGAAAAAATGCATCTGAAAAATGATGTCTGGTGAAGTCGTCTGCTGCAAATAATTGCCTTACTTTATGGACAAATTTAAGTATAGAAGCAAACAGGTTGGACCCTGATCAGACTGCTCCTATAGGAGCAGTCTGATCTGGGTCCACACTGTCATAGAGGCTTCTTAAACATTTCAGCAGACGAGAAAAGCAGACGACTTTTGTTGCGATTGGCGCTTTAAAAGTTAAACATGCATGCTCAGCTATCCAGTGGGACTAAATTTAAAAATTTTTGGTGTTAACCTTCATCTACATCCTTAACCCATTTATGCTGAATGGATTTTCCCATCGTTATCAAATGGGCGAGGCCAATTCCAATTTTAGGATTGTTAGTTGGTATTTTTTCGTTTTCATTCAAGTTTTAATAGAACACTATAAGCAAACATTGAGGACCCTGACAAGACATGCAGAATGTCTGCTCTGGGTCTGAACTGTTTGCATATGTCTCATAAAAAGGACACTAGGCTTAAATGGGCTAATTTATATGCTTAAAGAGTGGCCAAGGCTCTGTTGAGGCTCAAACCAGACACCCCATGACCTCAAATCAAGCACTCTACAATGGCGTAGCCAGAACGCTGAAAAAGTTACGCACATCAAGGGGAGACTACTGAAACAAGCAGTGATAATCTTTTATTGCGTCCCTTTTCAAAATGGGAACTTCTTTTAAAGGAAAGAACTTGCTCCCAGAGGGAGCGAATTCTTTCCTTTAAGAGCAGTTCCTTATGGTATGGAAAATCACTTTTACCACATTAGGTGGCCTCCCTTGAATGTTACTATTTTTACTACGCGCATGCTTTACTGCGTAATGGGAGCTAGGCCAATGCTCTACCACATGCTGAGCCACTGCAATGTTTATGGGCAGCACATGAGGTTTTGGCACTTATCCCACCTAAAAATATGGAAGAAGGCTCAGACCAAAAGCTAGACCTATACTGCAGACCTCCAGATAAGAGTGTGTATTGGAAAACATATCTTCATTATTTCTCATCCAAAACATATGTTGTGGGTACTCAAAAGAACAATCTCAATGAGACAGTGCTTTTGAGCATGCAGAACACGTTAAAATCGATAGGTAAGAAAATAATAGCAATTCACTCTAAAAAAATTGCTTAACTGGCCCCATTTTGTAGCTGCACATACTTGTTTGAATTTACAAACATGTTATAAGTACCAAAATCTCATGAGCTGGTCCATATACAGTAAAACCTGTCTTAAGCGGCCACTCAAAAAGAAGGCCAAAAATTGGTTTTCTAGACTAATTATCGCTTAATGCAGGTCAAAAGTATTGCAGAATGCTCTCTTGCATTCTGCAATACTTTTGACCTTCATTAAGCTACCATTTTTCTTTAAGACCTTTGTTTTGTCAATTTTTGGTGGCTGCTTACGACAGGTTTTACTGCATATATAGTACAGTCCCTATATAATGCTATATTTGAAGTCCATAGGAATGGGTCCATAGGAATGGATCATGTTTTAAAGGGACAATTTTCCTAAGAAATTATAGGAAAATACCATTTCCATGGTCATTTTTCTTAAATTCCTTTGTAAAATTTCAAGGTAAAATTTTGACCATGCTTTTCTATAATTCGGTATTAAAACAAGTTGTGTTACAAAGAGACTGCACGTTCTATACCATAAATGTCATAATAAGACACAACACCTGGGTCAGCTTAAATACACTGGTCCTATGTAGTTAAGAGTGTGTATTTAAAACTTAATTTCTTATATCTCAACCAAAACATATGTTGATGGTACTCAAAAGAACACTCTCAATGAGACTTTTTTGAGCACCCACAACAAACTTTAAAACTGATGGATATGAAAATATTCACAATTTTACACTCAAAAAAATCTTTATCTTGAGCTATAATACATACCTCAGCAAGTGTATATTTATGACCATCAAGACTCTCAACCTATGATACATACCTCAGCAAGTGTATATTTACGACCAATAAGGCCCTCAACCTATTATACATACCTCAGCAAGTGTATATTTATGACCATTAAGACTCTCAACCTATGATACATACCTCAGCAAGTGTATATTTACGACCAATAAGGCTATCAACCTATGATACATACCTCAGCAAGTGTATATTTATGACCAATAAGGCCCTCAACCTATGATACATACCTCAGCAAGTGTATATTTATGACCATTAACAATCAACCTATGATACATATCTCAGCAAGTGTATACTTACGACCAATAAGGCCCTCAACCTATGATACATACCTCAGCAAGTGTATATTTACGACCATTAACACTCAACCTATGATACATACCTCAGCAAGTGTATATTTACAACCAATAAGGCTCTCAACCTATGATACATACCTCAGCAAGTGTATATTTACGACCATTAAGACTCTCAACCTATGATACATACCTCAGCAAGTGTATATTTACGACCAATAAGGCTCTCAACCTATGATACATACCTCAGCAAGTGTATATTTACGACCATTAAGACTCTCAACCTATGATACATACCTCAGCAAGTGTATATTTACGACCAATAAGGCTCTCAACCTATGATACATACCTCAGCAAGTGTATATTTACGACCATTAAGACTCTCAACCTATGATAGATACCTCAGCAAGTGTATATTTACGACCATTAAGACTCTCAACCTATGATACATACCTAAGCAAGTGTATATTTACAACAAATAAGGCTCACAACCTAGGATACATACCTCAGCAAGTGTATATTTACGACCAATAAGGCTCTCAACCTATGATACATACCTCAGCAAGTCTATATTTACGACCAATAAGGCTATAAACCTATGATACATACCTCAGCAAGTCTATATTAACGACCATTAAGACTCAACCTATGATACATACCTCAGCAAGTGTATATTTACAACCATTAAGACTCTCAACCTATGATACATACCTCAGCAAGTGTATATTTACGACCAATAAGGCTCTCAACCTATGATACATACCTCAGCAAGTGTATATTTATGACCAATAAGGCTATCAACCTATGATACATACCTCAGCAAGTGTATATTTACAACCATTAAGACTCTCAACCTATGATACATACCTCAGCAAGTGTATATTTACGACCATTAAGACTCTCAACCTATGATACATACCTCAGCAAGTGTATATTTACGACCAATAAGGCTCTCAACCTATGATACATACCTCAGCAAGTGTATATTTACGACCAATAAGGCTATCAACCTATGATACATACCTCAGCAAGTGTATATTGACGACCAATCAGGCTATAAACCTATGATACATACCTCAGCAAGTGTATATTTACGACCATTAAGACTCTCAACCTATGATACATACCTCAGCAAGTGTATATTTACAACCAATAAGGCTATCAACCTATGATACATACCCAGGCAAGTGTATAGTGTATATTTACTACCAATAAGGCTATTAACCTATGATACATACCTCAGCAAGTGTATATTGACGACCAATAAGGCTATCAACCTATGATACATACCTCAGCAAGTGTATATTTACGACCATTAAGACTCTCAACCTATGATACATACCTCAGCAAGTGTATATTTACGACCAATAAGGCTATCAACCTATGATACATACCTCAGCAAGTGTATATTTACGACCAATAAGGCTCTCAACCTATGATACATACCTCAGCAAGTGTATATTTACGACCAATAAGGCTCTTCTTGTCTTCATCAACTTTTGATTCCACCTCAGTAATATTGATCTGATTAGGCATAGCTTCTTCTGTTTCTCCTCTGAATAAATAAAGAAAATCAAATTTTTAGGGAATGAATCCTAGGTAGTGTAGCCAGGCCTCCAGATAAAAGTTTGTATTTGAAAATTATTATTTTCTATTTCTCATCCAAAACACACATATGTTGTGGGTACTCAAAAGAACCGTGTCAATGAGACAGTTCTTTTGAGCACCCAAAACACATGTTTAAATTAATGGGTAAGAAAATAATTAAAATTTTACACATATAAAGTTTCCTTATCTGGGCCAATGGTGTAGCCCTTTAATATACCATTTCCTCAAGAAAAATGCCTGACTACAATGGAGTCAAATAATTGGCTGTCCTATCTGCACTTACATTCAACAATGCATAGTACAATTGAGCCGCGACATGAGATTTCCAACAGTGTGGTATGTGCGACCAGCAAAGTCTCAGACCAGCCTGCGCATACTCGCAGTCTGATCAGAGCCTTTGCTTGTCGCTTGAAGATTCTATGAGTGTTAAGCTACTGGCTGAACAGCATTTGGAGTTTCTAAGCTTAAAAGGAGCTGCACAGGTTCGTCTGAGTCTACACTTGTCAAAATGCTATATTGTTGGAAATCACATGTTGCGGCTCAATTGTTTTTTCACCTTGACCTTTGTCTCCAAGGTCATACCAATAATCGTAAACCTTTTTGGTCATCTACACACCATAGACAGTCAGTGTCGAAAATATGAACCACTTACATCTAAAAATGTTGGCATTAGGTTAAAAAAATAAACAAGTTTTTCTCAGGCAAGTTTTTTGGAAATACTGGCACCTTTTTATTTTTATTTCCCAAAAAACAGATGAGGCCACTTTTTTTTTTATTTCATCGAAAACTAATGAGGCACCTTTTTTTGTTCATTTTAAGTAATAAAAAATGTTGATATTTTGATTTTGACATGAATAAAATAAATGAGGTGACTTTTTTTTCAAATCTGAAAAAGGACAGATGAGGGGCATTTGAAACACAGATAAGGGAGAGCCTGAGAAACAATGTGGGGTTTTTTGGCCTTACAAGCAATATAGACAGGTTTTCAGTATGTTTACCTAGACTTTGAATCAAAAGTCATATCAGCAATCCAAAACCATTTTTGACATCTACACACCTTAGGCAATCAGTAAAATAAGAATTATCTACATCAAACAATGTTAAGAGATATTTGTTTTACAAGCCATACAACCAAAATATAGGAATTTTGACCTTAACTCCAAGGCCCATGCCTGGAATCGAAAAGCTTCCTTGTCATCTACAAACCTCAGGCAAACTTTGTATCAAATATTCCTGTCAAGGTCAGAGCGGTGACCTTTATCCTTCATTGTCATCTACACACCATAAGCAATCATTGTGCTAAATATGAACACCCTTCATTAAAAAATGAAAGAGGAGTATGTGTTACGAGTTGTAAAACAGATTTTAAGTAAATTTGACCTCAACCTTTGACTCCATGATCATATCGGTGAGCTGAAACCTTTGTTGCAATCTAATCAACATAGGCAACCATTGTGCCAAATATGAACCACCATCAGTCAAAAAGTGAAAGAAGATTCGGCCTCATGAGCCGAGAGGAGACTGGTTATTACATATCCAACTTTTTTGAAAAAGATAGGATACAGAGATTAATAGGCGCCATGCCAATACGCCATACGGGCATATAAAATATAAATAATATACTGTTTGCGCCCACCCGGCACATGAAAATTCCTTGTGGTGCATATTTTTTTGTGTTTGGGCCTCAAGGTATTTCCAATTTTAAAATCTGCTACTTGTTTCAAAGGCTAAGTGACTGTGTATTGCTAGCGTTTATACAACCAGTACAAACATGTCGACCACTCGCCGACAGCCTCTTACTGACAATATCCAGCAAAAAAATTAACCCATTTTTACACAGACCAGGGTAGGTTCAACAGAATCAACTGATATTACTGAACTCTCTGACTAGGCTTTAAATGATCAGCCTTCCAACAAACCTAAACTTCAGATTTGAAAGCTGAAGTAAGAAAATTTTAACCACATTGGACTGATTGTGGAAGAAAAGAAGAGCAAAATAAAAGAACTGTTAAACAAGTTCATGCAGAACAGCACCATTTACATGGGCTACCAGTCTTAGGCACAGAGAACAAAGTTGACATCAGCTTTTTGTTGTTTTGAACGTATATTGATAGGAAACAGCTCAAAATATAGGAACTGAAAAACAATTTTTTGTTGCAGGAGAGGCCACCTAAAGGGTCCTTAAATGCTCAAAATCGTTTTTGGTTGGTGATGCAATTATGGCAGGAATGGGCCCTGGTTTTTGAATCATAACATTATTTTCCAGCTTTACCCTGTAGACTAGGGCTACAAACTGGCACCAACTCTGAACTTATAATTCATAAATTAATTTGTTATTCTGTAAAGTGAAATACATTTCATTGTATAACTATAAGGGTGGTACACATTTTTAAACAAGGGCCATAACTCCAGTATTTTTTCCTATCATATAATGTCTCTTAAAAGCTTTCTAAATTTCAAGGCTGTTGCACTTATAGTAAAAACATATGGTATGTCCTGCTAACAAGTTTTGTATGTCTGACTGACAAAAAGACAAACCAAACGCAATATGCCCCATAATTCTTTGCATGCTGGGTAATTTTTAATGATTTTTGTGTCGTCTGCTGACTTTTTTCAAAATTAACTTTTTCGAAAAATTCTTTGAGGAACACTATCAGAGTGACAAACGGTTTGGATCCAGATGAGGCCCCATTTTCTGTCGGACCTGATCTGGGTCTGATCTGTTTGCAAAGTTTATCGACAGTCAACAAAAGTTGCTGCTGTCAAGCAAAAAGTTAATTCTTTTTCAAAGCTGGGGGCATAAAAAAGATGGAATGGTAGAAGAAAGCAGGAGGGCATGAGAGCACTTACCCTTGATAAAGTATTGATTCTAATACATCCTCAGCTGCCTTTGTCATAGCAAAGTATTCTGCGTAATCACAGGAGAAATTACCAGCAAACTTCATTCTTGACGTAGATACAACTCTCTTGTTTCCCGACCTCTTGTTTCCCTTGATGTACTTCCTTTCAAGGTCAAACCAAGCTTTATCCACTAAAGATATATCATAGGGTAAAAGACTTGCAAAAAATGGCTCCGTTGGAATAACATTTACTTTGATTAGGTAAACTATTCTTTTCTTTTCCGGTCTTTGTCGACTTAAAGCTTGGTGGAGTTCATGCATGAAATGTTCAGTTTTGAGAAAGTCCCTCGATATGAACATCACTAGTCTTGTGGCTTGGTCGAAAGCTTTCAGACGAGCTGGACTGGCTTGTGTTAGAACACTAATTTTCAAGCCCGTATACATCTTGTCAATGAGGTAACAGAACGCTCCAGCGAGATTCTGAGCATCGTTGGCATAAGTCATAACAATGTCAAAGTCTTCAATCTTCTCTTGGTCTTCATCTAAAACCTGAAATCACATAAAATGCAAGCCATGTGATGAGAAGGTTATAATTCATGAGCCGCGGCATGAGATTTCCAACAATGTGGCATTTTGATATGTGTAGACTCAGACGAGCCTGTCCGGCCTAAGCGACTAGCAAAGGCTTTGATCAGATTGCGCGTATGCGCAGGCTGGTCTGAGCCGTTGCTGGTCTCACATACCACATTGTTGGAAATCTCATGCCACGGCTCATTTACTAGTCTTTTTTTTATGCTCAATTCAACTGAGCATGAAATTTATCATGCTCATAAAAGTTAAAATGCCAGCAATTGTTGGCATTATAACATCTTTTAGCATGATATATGCACCATCCGAGAGCTTGATGCCAAGAAAAGTCTTTATTTTTCAGCATTTTAGTTTTTATGAGCAAATTTTATGCTCAGTTGAGTTGAGCATGAAAAAAGTTTAATTACTTTGAGGACTGTCTTTGTGGCTGGCCACCAGGTAAGACTTATGCACACCTGTTTAGCTACAGACAGCTAGGATCATGACAATTTGGATTTAGCAAAACACCTATTATAGTATCTAGGTAAAGAACAATAAACATGCTGATCAGATCTCACTGAACGTCGGCCCTGATCATGATCCAAACTGTTTGACACACTTATAGTGTTCCTGAAAGTATTTTTTGAAAAGATTTAATTTTGAAAAAAAATCAACAGACTACAAAAAAGCATGCAAAATTTCCCAGGAGCCAAAGAGTAAAAAAAAATAGACTTCAGTCAACGGTACACCAGCGCAAATACCCGCTTTTTAACTAACCAAAGCATCTGCAAAGTTTGAAGTTGCTACATCCAACGGTTTAGGAGGAGATGCATTTACACGAAAGTACATTATTTCACCTTTGATCTTGACCTTAGGTCAATGACACACACAAAACGTTGCCCAATTTCCTCTACACCATATGACCTATTCAAGTGTAAAGTTTGAAGTTGCCATGTCCAATGGTTTAGGAGGAAATGCATTTACAAAAAATATTGATTTGACCTTGACCCAAGGGTAAGGTCACATGAAGCATTGCCCTCTACATCATGTGACCTATGTACCTGCGCAGTTCGAAGTTGCTATGGCCAATGGTTTAGGAGATGCATTTACAAGAAATACATTATTTGACCTTGACCCCAAGGTCTAGAGGTCAAGGTCACAGGAAATGTTGCCCAGTACCCTCTACATGATGTGACCTATGTACCTACAAAGTTTGAAGTTGCTAGTCAAAAGGTTTAGGAAGAGACATATTTACAAGAAAATACATTATATGACCTCTGACCTTGACCCCCAATGTCAAGGTCACACAAAATGTTGCTCAGTATCCTCTACATCATGTGACCTATTCAGCTACAAAGTTTGGAGTTGCTACGTCTAATGGTTTAGGAGGAGATACATTTACAAGAAACGTGACAGACAGACGGACGGATGACAGACCGACTTTGGTACGAAATTAATATACCCTTTTTTTTAAAGAAAAAGCGGATATAATTAAAGCAAACACCTGCTGTATTGATACTTACCAGTGGTCTCTCATCTTTGTTGTCAATCTTCAATGGTGGATTTCTCTGTAAGCCATCCTTCTGAGTCACCTTGTATTGTTTGTGAACTTCTTGAGACCTCATATTATTTAACAAGCTTTCCATCTTAAATTCAAGCTAAAATAAACACATTAAGCTCATATCATTTAAACAAGCTTTCCATCTTTAACTCAAGCTGAAATAAACATATTAAGCTCACATCATTTAAACAAGCTTTCCATCTTAAACTCAAGCTGAAATCAATCAATAAATCTCAGATCATTTAAAAAAGCTATCCATCTTAAACTCAAGCTGAAATCAATCAATAAATCTCAGATCATTCAACAAACTTTCCATCTTAAACTCAAGCTGAAATCAAATAATAAATCTCAGATCATTCAATACACTTTCCATCTTTAACTCAAGCTGAAATCAATCAATAAATCTCACATCATTTAAAGAAGCTTTCCATCTTAAACTCAAGCTGAAATCAATCAATAAATCTCACATCATTTAAACAAGCTTTCCATCTTAAACTCAAGCTGAAATCAATCAATAAATCTCAGATCATTCAACAAACTTTCCATCTTAAACTCAAGCTGAAATCAATCAATAAATCTCAGAACAAACAACATTTTTTCAATCTTAAACTCAAACTGAAATCAATCAATAAATCTCTGATCATTCAACAAGCTTTTTATAAAATCTGAAGCTGAAATCAACAAATAAACCTAAGTTTATTTAACCCTTTTCATTCTAAATATCGATAAACCAATACTTTTGCAAACAGTGAAGACCCAGATGAAATATTGCATAATGTGGCATTTCATCAGTGTCTGCACTTTTGCTAACATAAAAACAACAATCTTCAGGGACAGATCTAATACATCATTAAATAAGAATTTTCACTGACAATCCCTTAAAATGCAAAATGGACAAATCCATACTTATTGTATCAATATGTATGGGATAATCCATCAGAATGAAAAGTGTTTTTAACAGGCTTTCTATCTTGTAATCAAGTTAAAATAAACCCCCAAAAAATTCAATCATCCAACACTGCTAAAATATTGGCTTTTTATCTAAGAAATTATGCTTATGCTATTGGTACCATTATCTCATGTGATGGACCAAACAAACCTGCATGACCCCCAAAGGTCTAGATAAACAAAAAACTTGGTTGTAAAATTGTGAATATTTTCTTATCAGTCAGTTTAAGTAATTGTTACACGGATGCTCAAAAGAACCGTCTCATTAAGATGGTTCTTTGGGCTCAAAAGAACCATCTCATTAAAATGTTTCTCTGGAGTACCACAACATATGTTTTGGTTGTGAAATAAGAAAATTAGCTTTATACTAGACTGCAGTCGATGGTACACCATCGCAAATACCCGCTTTTTCACTTTTGACCTTGACTTTGGAGTCATGATTTCACAAAATGTTGCCAAGTACCCTCCACATCATGTAATGCACCTGCGATGTTTGAAGTGGCTACGTCCAGGGCTTTAGGAGAATCTGATGCATTTACAAGAAAATTCAATATTTGACCTTTGACCTCGACCCTTGCATTAAGGTCACACTTAATATTGCCAAGCTCCCTCTACAACATGTGACCTATGAACCTGCAAAGTTTTAAGTTGCAATGACCTATGGTTTAGGAAGAAAATACATTATTTGACTCTGACCTCTGAGTCACGGTCGTATGAAATGTTGCCGCGGTACCCTCTACAATCTACATCATGTGACCTATTCAGGTACAAAGTTTGAAGTTGCTCGTGTCCTCTAACATTTTAGGAGCAGATGCATTTACAAGAAAATACATTATTTGATCTTTGACCTTGATAATGGGGTCAAGGACACACAAAATGTATCCTCTACACCATGATCTGGGTCCAAATTGTTTGCAAAGGTTATCAGCAGATGGCAATAGTCACCGCTAGCAAGGAGAGAGCAAAGTTGAAATAAATGTGGGATACATTGGATTCAGATCAGCTGTCAATGAGCCGGTTCTTTTGAGTACCCAAAACTCATGTTTAAACTGATGGATAAGAAAACAGTCACAATTTTATGCTGAAATGTTTTGCATTTATAACTGGCCCTATGCCTGCTCCTGTATGCCACCATTCCCTCCTCCAACATTACATGAACATCCAAACAAAAATTGAGCCGGTATCCAGCATATAGGTACAAGTTGGCATGTGCATTCAGTGAAGTCTTAGTCTTCTGCCTGAAGAAATGATGGAGCCTTGGCTACCCATATAGTGCCCATCAAAGACTCTGATCAGACTAGATCTGAGTCTTTAATGCTTGTACCTTTTGCTGGACACTGGCTGATATCAAACTTGACTGCAGTCGGTGGTACACCATCGCAAATACCCGCTTTTTTACCTTTCACCTTGACCAGAGTTCCATCTATACTGAGCCAAAGTTCTAACATAACTTTGTTTTATTTTAATATCTTTATCCGAACGAATGCCCTAAGCGGATTCATCATTGACTTGCCTAAACGAAAATTCATTCAGTTAGGCATCAAAACTTACTTTAGTTTGAACAATATGCCTCAAACTGTTTAAGAAACAAAGTATTCCATTGAGGAAGAGTGGTTGAAAAAAATAAAATACATGGTAATGTTCCAATATTTGATATGTGATATGCATTTCGGCATCATGAAATCTGAGTTGATTTTGGGGGATTTCTGTCAGAATTCTTTAAGTTTTTAGCGATTAAGTTTTCTTCCTCAATTCGGCTAGGCGTCAGATCCCATTGTTTGCCAATAAAAAGAAGGATTTAGTCAGAATTAGTTTTTACAGGAATTTCAATTATTGTCAGAGTGAATATGAAGCCGGGTCGGTTAATTTTTTATCCATTTTTGCTCCTCACCATTTCTAAGCAGCAGAAGTAACATATATTTATCATTCTTTCAATGATTTCGGTATCCACATTTTTGGTAATTTACCCGATATTGATTTTGCATTGAGTTGTATGGACGTCCTGGCAATAAACGCTCAAATCTCAATTAACTAAAACTCGAAGCTTAATTTTGTGAAACTCAACAGAACAATTTTCAAGCAATACCCCTCATCTTACTGGCCTAGCGTTGGAGTGTGGGTTAAAACGGACTTTTTAACTTTATGACCACTCACAAGGTCCTAAGACCCAAAAAGCATTTTAGACCAATCAGACAACAGCTCATAGAACCATGCTCCAGACAACATATTTTCTGTGCAATAAAGATTCTTTAAGATTAGTTGAGCAATTTATCCAACATAAACTGCCCTACAGAAATTGATTGTATAAAATTCTGGCCCTTTACGCATTGTGTTAGAACGTTGGCTTAGTATACGTTATGTGACAGATGCACCTGCAAAGTTTAAAACTGCTATGCCAAACAGTTTAGGAGGAGATGCATTTACAAGGAAATACATTATCTGACCTATTACCTTGGGGTCAAGGTCACATGAAATGTTGCCCAGTACCCTCTACATTATGTGACCTATGCACCTGCAAAGTTTGAAGTTGCTACCTCCAATGGTTAAGGAGATGCATTTACAATACATTATAGGTCAAGGTCACACAAAATGTCGCCCTGTACCCTATACATTATGTGACATATGCACCTGCAAAGCTTGAAATTGCTACATCCAATGATAAAGGAGGAGATGCATTTACAAGAAATAGATTATTTGACATTGACCTTGCAATCAAGATCATACAAAATGCTGCTCAGTACCTTCTACATCATGTGACCTATGCACCTGCACAGTTTAAAGTTGTTACTTCCAATGGATTAGGAGGAGATGCATTTACAAGGAAATGTCCTGGTACCCTCTACATTATGTGACCTATGCACCTGCAAAGTTTGAAGTTGCTAGGTCCAAGGGTTAAGGAGGAGATGCATTTACAAGAAAATAAATAATTTGACCTTTGACCTTGGGGTCAAGGTCACACAAAATGTTGCTCAGTACCCTCTACATCATGTGACCTAAGAACCTGCAAAGTTTGAAGTTGCTATGTCTAATGGTTTAGGAGGAGATGCATTACAAGAAATGAAAAGATATTTATGGAATAGATATCAACCATAAGTTTGCCCAAGTTACACCATAACAGATCTTTAGTTAAGAGTGCATACCAAAATATTATTTACTGATTTCCCAACCAAAACATATGTTGTGGGTACTAAAAAGAACCCTCTCAATGAGACGGTTCTTTTGTGCACCCAAAACATGTTAAAACTAATGGGTAAGATAATATTTACAATTTTAAGCACAAATTTTTGGTTTATCTTAACCTATGCACCATAAGATCAAAAGTTAAAATATTGTACAAAATTATTAAATAAAAGAAATCATTATTCGATATTCAGTGTCATAAATGCCAATATTTGTTGAAATTGCAGGCACTAAGGCATCATCAAGTCTTTTTAATTGTGTAAATTCTTTACATCCTAGTCAACAATTTTTCAGTCATCTCAGGACTTTTCCTGTTCAATCAGTACATATACTAAGCAGAGGATAAAGTGTCATGCTCAAGGACACAAAGAACTAGCACATGCATTTTAAGCACTTTAATTTCTAAACATGCTGTCAGGTCATTCTTGGAAGTATTGGTAAAGTGCTACACAATTGTACTAGATGAGCAAATCTTATTTATAATACAGTAAAACCTGTGTTAAACGGCCACTCCCAAAAAGACCGAAAATTGGTTTTCAAGACCAATTATCACTTAATGCTCCGCTTTTTTAAAAAAGAGAAGGGAACATTGTAATCGCCTCCCTCCGTCTGTCCGTTATGCTATCTCCTCCTAAACCATTGGGCGAAATTCAAACAAATTTGGTGTGTGAGTTACTCACATGAACGGGGCATGCAATGGCTTTTTTTTTTTGCTCGCCCCTCAGGGCCCTGGGGAGGGGTGAAAAGTTTAAATATCATATAATTTCAATTACAAAGTCAATTTGTAAGATTTTTATACAAAACTTTGTGTGTGTTCTCACAAATGTCGGGAAATAGCTATACATACCTAATGTTATCTCTGTTTACACTCTCCGACTTTAAATAAAATTTGTCTTATGTCTTATGAAAGATACAAAACATATAAGACCGGATTTTCATTCTGTCGCCTGGGTCATGGCCTAGGGGTAGGACTTGGGGGGACTTAGGGGTCCAAAATTAAATTCCGTCCGGCTGTCTGTCCGTTATGCTATCTCCTCCTAAACCATTGGACCAAATTTGGTGGGTGAGTTACTCACATGCATGGGGCATGCAACTGCAAACAATTTTTTGGCCTCGCCCCCTGGGGCCCTAGGAAGGGGTCAAAAGGTCAAATATCATTAAATTTCAATTACAAAGTCAATTTCAAAGATTTTTATACCAAACTTTGTGTGTGTTCTCACAAATGATGGATACAAAACATATCAGACAGGATTTTCATTCTGTTGTCTGGGTCATGCCCTAGGGGTGGGACTTGGGGGTACTTAGAGGTCAAAAATTAATTCCACTCGGCTGACCGTTATGGTATCTCCTCCTAAACCATCCTAAACCATTGGACCAAATTCAACCAAATTTGGTGTGTGTGTTACTCACATGAATGGGGCGTGCAACAGCAATTTTCTTTATTGCCCCACCCCCTGGGGCCCTAGGGGGGGTCAAAAGGTCAAATATCATTAAATTTCAATAATAAAATCAATTTCAAAGGTTTTTGTATCAAACTTTTGTGTTCTTACAAATTAAGGATATGAAACATATGGAATGAAATTTTTGTCCTGATGCCTAGGTCATGCCCAAGGGGTGAGACTTGGGGGTGCCCAGGGGGTCAAAAATTTATTTTTTCGAATATGGTCATGTGGCATATCAAATTGACAGGGATTATGAGTAAAACAGAATGCAAGTAAAATTTTCTCCCTAAGGTCAAACTGGTGACCTTGGGGTGAGGTCATAAGGTCAAATATCGTTAAATTTCACTTACCGAGTCAATTTCAAAGATTTTTATGCCACACTTTGTGTGCTCTCACACATTAAAAATATAAAGCATGTCTAAATGAATTTTTGTTCTGTCACCTGGATTTTGCCTCAGTGGCCGTTCTAAGGTGGTGGTTCTGTTGTTGTTGACTTTTTGTTTATTGTTACTCCCATTGTGGGAGTCTGTAATTGTTCTATGTTTTGTTGTACGTTACTTTATGTCCATTCTAGTTTTGCAGTCATCTTGATGGAGAAGAGAAAGCTGGTTGCTTTGCTTAGTTTGTCTTCCTGGTTTCTCGTGAATGTTGTGAGGCTCTTCCTAGCGGTGCCATAGGTTTGTCTGCGCTTTGTGCTTGTGGTATTTCCTGATCATACTAACTTACTATGTTTGGGGGGTGCTGTGGGGTCAAAAACTTTAGCGTGGGGATTTGCTATGGTGCCCCATCAACTGCACGTTCTAGTTACAATCTTTGTTTTGTCTAATTTTGATTGGCTGTTTTACACAGGTTTTACTGTACCCATAAATGGATACCACCTATTTTAATACTTTGTATAGTAATGGATTCTTACTTCTAGTTTGATACAATAAACTTGCATTATGCGGCATTTCATCTGGGTCTTCGCTGTCTGTAAAAGTACCTGTTTAGGGGATCCCCATATACAAAGGGTTAAACAAGGAATTTTTATAGTAGAAAGTTTCAATTTCGCATGGAACACAGGCCAAAATTTCATTCTTTTTGGAATTATTCTTTTAGCTTTACGGAGGACATGTGTCCACAATGACACAGGCTAGTCTTAATTTGTTTAACATACATGTATTTACAATAACAAATTTATTTACTAATCTGTAAGAAGAGGTATATTCATATTTTATAACTTTAACCCTTAAAGCGCCAAGAAAAAAATGCATCTGAAAATGTCGTCTGCTGAAGTCATCTGCTGCAAATAATTGCCTAGCATTATAGTCCGGCAGAATTTGGGCGAATTTTAGGGGGACCTGGAACTTGATTTTAAAGTTTTTTTTCTTTGTTGATTTTGGTAGTACATACACTGTACTTGAAAAATCTGAGTGATGCCACTCTGGCATCATTGAGCATTTCGATATATCCAAGATGGCGTCCAAGATGGAATCCAATTATAAGTGAATATATTGTGTGATACGGAAACTATATCTCAAACGCATTTTTTTTCTTAAATTGTATGCTATGAAGTTGGAATCTTATTGTAGACACCTAGTCTGTAGCCAAATAAAAAACTAGGAAAATAATGCGGACAAGATGGCCACCAAGATGGCAGTTTATAACACAAAATATAAGAAAATCTTCCCTGAGACTGGTAAGCTCCAGGAATTTGCATTCAAAATTCTATTTTAATGATTTTTGAACTACAAATATCCTTGTAACATTCCAGTGATGCTATTTATACATCATTCAGAATTTTATATATTCAAGATGGCATCCAGGATGGTACCCGACAAGTTTTACAACCCTGTGGGTGCAGCATCCTACCTGTAGGCATGTCTGATGGATTTGTAACAAGACTCGATACCTTGCTTGATAGAGCAGCATTTTACAAACATGCGTAGATGAATTCATGAACCCAGCATGCATGTCTGATATAGTTGGATTGTACAAGCTGGCATATCTGAGAGTGGCACTGATTATCATACATGTCTGATATAATGGCACCTCTATACAGGTAGCACCAAACTTGTAACCATCTTTCTTCTATCTGCACTCGACTAGTAAAATATTGATTTCAGTGGCAAATGACCAGAAGGTATGGCCTATAGTGAGGTACCACGCCAACAGACATGGTCTATAGTGAGAAACCACACCAACAGACATGGTTGATGATGAGGCACCACATCAGAAGGCATGGTCTATAGTGAGGCAATACACCAATAGGCATGGATGGTAATGAGGCACCACGCAAGAAGGCATGACCTATAGTGAGGCAACACGCAAGCAGGCATGGCTGATAGTGAGTCACCACACCAGAAGCCATTGCATGTAGTGAGGCACCACACCAGAAGGCATGGCCTATACTGAGGCATCACACAAGCAAAGCAGGGCTAATATGGAGGCAACACAACAGAAGATATGACCCATAGTGAGGCATCACACCAGCAGGCATGACTGATAGTGAGACATCATACCAACAGGTATGACAGATAGGGAAGCAAAACATCAGCTCACATGCAGGATTGAGTGGCAAAGACCAAGCAAGCACCCATCTTGCAGCAGCACTCAACCAGTAGGCATATTTGAACAGCAGCGGTGTTTGTGGCAATAAATACACTTTGCCAGCAGGCATATATGTTGCAGCTGCAACAGCGTGGCAACTCTCTGGAGTGGCACTCGACCAGGCAACAGTCTTGCCTAATAAAGTTTCATACAGTTAGTTGGCATGTCTGATGGACGGTCATCAGTCTAGTTAGTTTTCTCTTTGATTTTCAATGGACCTAGATGTATGTCTGATTGAATGGTACCAAGTTCCCATGCATATTTGTTGAAGATTTACCAAATAGCAGCCATGTATTGCCACCAAGTCATCACATCAGACTTCCTTACCATCACACATGTTTACTTATGCGGTAATGAACCAGCACACTTGCCTGCTAACGAAACACAGGGACAGCAGGCATCTATGTAGGTTACATCACACTACCAATAATGTATGTTGTAATTGCACCTGACTAACAGGAATGCTGGGTACTGTTGCACTGGAGGAGCAGGCATGTTGATTCATGTTGCACCCGGCTAAGTGTGCCTGTCTGTTCTACTTTCACTAGACCATCAGCCCACTCATTATTGCCACGGGTTCAGCAGACATATTTTACATTACGCATGTTTGATTATGTGGCACAGGACCAGCACACATGTCTGAAACCAAGCAGTTTTTTTCTGTAACAGCTTCATTGCTGCAGCGCTCAGGTCTTTAAACTCTGCTATTTAACAGCAGGCATGTTGGTTACAACTGCACTCTACCAGCTTGCATCTCACCAGCATGTATGTTTGAATCAGTTGCAACTGATTTGCAGGGGGCGCAGTGGCTCAGTGGCAGAGTGCTTTACTCAAGACCGAGGGTTCGAGCCTCACCAGCGTCACTGCGCTGTGTCCTTGAGCAAGAACATTAATTCTAGCTTAGTACTGGTTCAACCAAGGAAGACCCGTCCCTTTATAACTGAAAGATTGGTGAATGGATGCAAAGAATCAAAAACAAACAAACAAAGCAACTGACTTGCAAGCACATCTGTTGTTGTGGGGGTTGAATCAGCAGGTATATCTGTAACACTTGCCTCAGATCTGCAGTTATGTCCCTATGCTCATACCCAACCACAACATTTTCTGTTATACCGTCCGTTCAGTATACCCTGGCATTTATCTCTTCATCTTTTGGACAGAGTGTTTTCTCAAAGTAGGAACTATGATATTATGGTATTATCAGATCTAGCCAAAGGTGGTCTGGAAAGTGGTGAATGCAATTACCAAAACAAAAACTAAAAATAACATTACGAAAAGTACGTGTCTGTTATTTTTTCCGTGCAGTATATCATTGCAAAAAATCTGTGATTCCCCACTCTGTTATTGCTGCCATCTTTGACGTAGTCTTAAATTTTTTAAAACGCAGAAAACAACAACAATATGCCAGTCAAGTTCTCTAAATACAATCACTGTCGAAAACAATCGGAAATAGTTATTAACTGCGATCAGGTTGAATTTGGCTTTAAAATTGCGGTCATCTTGGACACCATTTTAAATATTTGAACCTTCTGAAACAAACCAATTTTCCATTTTAATCGTTTGTATTATTAGGCCTCTAATCAGCCATAAAAGTCAAAATCAAATGCTTCTTATCGAGTTTATTTGTCAGATATGCCTAAAGAGCCTTAATGGCGGCCATCTCAGACGCCATCTTGGACGCTATCTTTAATATTCTAACTCTGGGATTTCATTTTAATCATTTGCAACATTTAATGACCTCTAACATCCATAAAAATAAAAAGGTTGTAAGTTGGTCAAATAGGTCTTAGGAGCCTAACTGACGGCCATTTTGAACGCCATCTTTAAAATTTCAACCTTCTGAATCAAAACAGTGGTCTATTTTAATTTTTTGTATCTAAACATCCATAAATATAAAAAAATACAATGTTCTTTATCGAGTATGTTGGTCATATATGTCTTAGAAGCCTAACTGACGGCCATCTTGGACGCCATCTTAAATATTTCAAAACGCTCAATGATGCCAGAGTGGCATCAGTTGGATTCATCAAGTACAATATCTGAACAACAAGAATCAGCAAAGAAAAAAACTTTAAAATCAAGTTCCAGGTCATTCTGGTTTTCTTCCGGACTATTACTGACGAATTAAGTATAGAAGCAAACAGTGTGGACCCAGCACAGACTGCTCCTATATAGGAGCAGTCTGATCTGGGTACACATTGTTTGCCATAGAGGCTTCTTAAACATTTTAGCAGACGAGAAAAGCAGAAAACTTTTGTTGCGACTGGCGCATTAAGGGTTAACATGCAGTACAGATTAACTAGTGGCAACATACGAGACCGGAGACGTGTTCAACAAAGCGAGCGCTCGGAGTGTAATCGAGCGCTTTCTCTCTGAACGCAAGCGCTCGCCAAGGTGCTTGCAAGCGCTCGCGATTCAAGTCGATATGTGTATCGCCCGAAAATCAAAGATGGCTACCCAAACAATATTGGGTTTTCACGAGGGACTATGCACGCAATATTTTCAGATTCGATTTTCGGAATGACGACGTATGTTTCTTTGTGTGGATATATGAAATGGAACAATCTAAACTGAAGATAG
Source organism: Loripinus fragilis (assembly GCA_964019695.1). NCBI lineage: Eukaryota > Metazoa > Mollusca > Bivalvia > Lucinida > Lucinidae > Loripinus > Loripinus fragilis. The sequence goes on along the minus strand of OZ026514.1, from coordinate 65,410,642 downwards.
AAGGGTGTTTTCGCTTTGATTTCCAACCAATGGGGGATTTGATTTGTTTGTTACTGGGCACAGCCATTTTTTATTGGGCGAGCGCTCGCTATCGTTCAACAATGTAATGATCACACTGACAAGCGCTCGTTGGGGCGCTCGTATTGTTGAACTCGCCTCTGTTTCATGTTTATTTGAACAGATTTGAATTTCATTTTTTGCGGTTTGATATTAATAAAACGAGCAAATTTTGCTTTCTCCTGCATAACGGACGTGTCCCTGATATTGCCAAATAAACAAGATGGCAATTTAAAGCATAGCCATAACACGGCGGCCCTAAATACATCCCCAACCCCCACCCCTTTAACTGATTTTAAGAGCTAAAACGGGTGTATCTTCCATGAAAATATGTATTTAAGTGTGAGGTTTTCTTTTAAGTTAAGAGGAACATTCAGTCTAATAATCAAATGAGAAACAGCCTATGTGTGCCTGTTTTTGCTTGGAAACTGGGCTTAATAAGTTCTTCTATACACGTGCCCAAATGAGTATCTCATGTTTAAAATGTGTCATGGAAAAAAATGAAAAACAAATTCTCAAAACTCACAGTGGACTCAATTTCTTAGATATTTTAAGTATCTATCTCCGATAAAATTGATCACCAAATATTGCAGTTGAGTATTTTGCATACAATTTAGTGTTGCTATGGAAACTGTAAACCATAAAATTTGATGTTCAAATTGCTTCCAAAAAGTAAATTTCCAACTGGAATGCTTTATTTTCTAACAGAACACACTTTAATTATTTATGTACAATATATAAACGGTTCCAAGAGAAAAACTTCTTATTAGAGAAATTGCTCGAGAAAGATTTAGTACATTTCGTTTCAGACAGCATTTTTAAATGCTTAAAAATCGACTACTCATCTTCAGAGAATGTTTCAAACTAGTAAATAAAAAATAAGAACTGTTTTCTTGATGACTGCGTATTCCTGTAGATCAGACTAACCCATGGAAATCAATTATTACCAAATATAACGAGAAATAAATGAGTAAAGGCATTTTCAAATTTGTTCAAATAAACATGAAACACCTCTTGTATAACACATTCATGCGAAGTGTAAAGCTAAATGCATCGATTGGCAGACAAACAGAAGTAACCATTAAGCAATATACTACCTTGGCAAATGTTCCCTGAAAAAAATTTAGTGAAATAAATAGTTTTTACTGTTTTAATATCAACTCACCATACAGCTAAGTAAAATTACAGTGTCAAATCTAACAAGATATATATGAACATGATGGTACATCTATATCTTGGTGTAGCTAATAGTAAAGAAATGAATTGGATTTTTGGAATGTTTATGGAATCATGAATACTTCGGGTCTCTTGCAAAGTAAGTGAAGCCTGAAGGGCTTCACAATAACTTTGCAAGAGACCTGAAGTATTCATGATTCCATAAACATTCCAAAAAATAAAATTGTTGCTTATATTTACATTTTTATTATACATATCTAATATATAGAAATAATTTATAATTTAGCAGACAAAACAGTTTTATATTTAATATGTAATCGTATAAACGGTTTTGTTGGAGTGTAAAATGGAAATGCGGAACAGCCAGTGTGAACATGGAGAGCCAATGGAGCAAACAAAAGGCTTGTTTTGCATGTGCGAATCAGGTGTGGCTCGCTGTCAATCACAACACCAGTGTCACTTCTAGCGAATGAATTTGATGTTGGAAGCATATTGCAGGGGCAAGTGAGCTTGCCAGCTGTCAATCATATTTATGCCCTTCATGAGGTTATGAACGGTTGCAAAAATCTGAAGATTCATTAAAGGCATGCTTTGAAATTGTAAATATTTTAGTATAGTCAAAACTATTACCCCGAGGTGCCATGGACAATATGATGTCCATGGACAACATGATGCACTATAGCACAAGGCCGAAGGCTGAGTGCAAAAGCCCATCAGGCCATCCACGGCTCAGAGGGGTAATAGTTTGACTATACTACAAACAGGCATGAAATAAGTGTTTTATTACCCAACCCATTTGATGACCTCTTAGCAGCGTTCATTGAATGGAGTTGCTGTAGACGATGTAGACCTAATCTTTTCAATTTTGGTCTAAAAGTGCTCCGCTCATTTTAACTAAGAAAACAAGTACCCACACCTTATGTTTCTGACCATAAACAATGAAGTTATTGGAGTTTAAAGTTGCCAAACCATGCCCTTAATTCTGCCATTGTTGTATAGCGTCTGCAGTCGTAAACAAACCGTATGTGCATCATCATCGCCCATGTCAATAAAGACCTCTGTGTTTCTAACAACAAAGTGGGAAACCGCGTTATGGTATAGTCCTAGTCAATATCCCAAACTATTGCCCAGGCAATAGTTCAGTGACTCATGAGATGCCAAAAACACAATTTTTACATTAATTGTAATAAAATTAGTTTTAACAAGCGTACCTACCATGTATTTATCATATAGCTATAACCTTATTGCTACTCACAAAATTTTGAGGACCCCATACCTTGGTGCGCCTTTGCTGGGCGGATAAAATGCCTTAGCAAAGAACACCGGATACTGCACGGGAAGTGCTGTGACGTCAGAGATAATTTTTGGATATATTATTAATATTAATGATACACCAGGAATGGGGGTTTGGGATAGGTGGGCCTATCAGATAAATACATGGTAGGTACGCTTATTAAAACTAATTTTATTACAATTAATGTAAAAAAAGTGTTTTAATGGGCGCTTCCCTACCATGTATTTATCTTATAGCTAGAATCACAGCCCATAGGAGGGAGGATTCCTACACCAAGATGGGGTCCAGAATAAAAAACTTCCAGAGATAAACAGAGAATCTTAGAAACTGTTTGACAACGTCAAAGTTAAAGATCTCTAAAGACTGAAAGTGAATAAAGAGAGAAATGAATATTTTTCAAAAATCTCAGTTTAACTCTGGAGGTCCAGACATAATAATTTAGAACATTAATAACTACCTTTGGACAATCTGTCTCCTTCCGTAGTAGGTGACAACATTGATACTAGTCTTCTTCTGGAGGAGCCTGATTGGTGGATCCCCCCCCGTCACCTTTTGCGCCACTACTAAAGGTCCAACTTTATGTAGATTTACAGATTGATTGTTAACGTCTCTCAGATAGTGGGAGGCAAAAAGAGAAGAGCTTGACCAGACAGCAGCTTTTATAATTTCTTCCATGGGAATGAAATTTAGGTAAGCCCAGGAAGTAGAAAGAGCTCTCAATTCATGAGGCTTGATTTTAAGTAATCTGCTTTGACTACTTGAAATGCTATTGTAAGCATTCTTAATTGTGAATTTAACCCATTTCGAGATCGTAGACTTATGTAAGTCATGATCCCCCCTCCTGGGTATGAACAGTCTATCTCTACCTTTCCGAATGGACTTAGTCCTTTTAAGATAAATTTTGACTGCTCTTATAGGACAAAGTTTCATGTTAAATGAATCATTTTTATGACAAAAATTTGATAATTTTGGTATGTTTATAGAATCAGGTGCCCTAGAAGGTAACTGATTCTTTGCTAAAAACCCAATTTTGGTTCTTAAAGTCAAGGAACCATCAAGATTACTGAATCTAAAGTGGTCCTTATCAATGGAAAATGCATGAACCTCACTCACACGTCTGGCAGTAGCCATAGTGATAAGAAAAGCCGTTTTCATTGAAAGATGAAGCAATGAGGCTTTAGATAATGGTTCAAATGGTGTCTTACATAAATGCATAAGTACAAAAGCAAGATCCCATTTGTGAGCTAGAGATCTTTCAACAGGTCCCTGTCTTTGAAAAGATTTAATGAGCTCAGACAGAACTGGATGCGAGCCTATATCATATCCAGCCTTGAATTTAAGGGTATTAGATATTGTAGATCTGTAACCTGTGAACAGAAATGTCAAGAAATCAGCAATTACATGAGGAGAGGCCTGGATAGGATCAACTTTCCGTTGATTTGCCCAATTAACAAAGATTTTCCATTTTGCATCGTAAACTTTGCCTGTTGACTTTCTACGAGCTTTGGAGACATGATCTGCAACTTGTTCTGAAATTTTTTTATCTCTGATTGATTGCTTGATAATTCCCAAACGTGAAGCTGCAGCATATCTATGTTTTGATGCCTGAACCTTCCTTGTAATTGTTCTAATAGATATGGAATTACAGGGAGGGTTATTGGTGGAGACACCAGCAAACCCGGAAGTTCTGGGAACCATGATCTGCTGGGCCAAAAAGGAGCTATCAATACTATTTTGCACTGAGACACTCGTATTTTGTTGATCAATGCAGGAATGAGATGAAATGGGGGAAAAGCGTAGGCGTGAATGCGATTCCAATTCATCGATAGAGCATCTACTGATAGGGCCTTTTGATCTGGTATTGGAGACACGTATAGCGGAAGCCTGTGATTCAGACGTGTCGCAAACAAGTCTATGTTGGGAAACTGAGTCATGTGAAATATTGCATTTGCTACTTCTTGGTTCAGACACCACTCTGTCTGGTTTGTTTATTCTTGAGAGCCTTCTGCCAGTGTGTTGAATTTCCCTGGTATGTGTTTTACGAGAAGCTGAATCTTGTTTTGAAAGCACCAATTCAGGATTTCCCAGACTTCTAAACAGAGGTCTGGAGAACGGGTCCCCCTTGTTTTCTCAGATAAGCCACTACTGTAGTGTTGTCTGTGGAGACTTACACAGTGGAATTCTTGATTGTGTGAAGAGCTTCCTTTAGTGCCATTGAAATGGCCATCATTTCCAGCATATTTATGTGTAGCTGAGATTGGGTTTCCGTCCAGACTCCATAAAACAGTAGTCCTTCCGGTTCCACATGTGAACCCCAGCCCGACAGGCTGGCGTCCGTAAATATTGTGTGTGGGGGGGGATTTATCCTCAAGGGCACTCCTTGTTGATAAATCTCTTCCTGCTTCCACCAATCGAGATGGTGTAAAATGTTTGCTGATATCTTGATTTGGTGATTCAGTGAAAATTTTTGTGGTCTCCATTGAGAGAGCAGGGACATTTGCAATGGCCTGAGATGTATTCTGCTTCCTCAGAACTTTCGGGAAGAGGAGGCCCCTCTTCTAGAGGGGGCTCTACCTCTTGACCCTGAACCCCTCTGAATATGGCCACCACGGGCCAATCTTGGGGTTTGAGAAAATTGTTTTCCCTCTCTATTGCTCAAAGGTTGAGACTTTGGACCAGCGGTTTTCTTCGGATCGGACTTGGGTTTGTGGATCTGAGAGGAAGAATTCTGAGACTTGGCTTGATTAGTGATTGCCTTGTGCACTAAAGTACCTCGATTAGTCTCAGTGTTTTCTTTGTAAATTTCATCCACTTTCCCGCCGAAGAGAGACTGAGAAGCAAAAGGAATTTTCCTCAGCCTTTTCTTAGCCTGGTCAGTCAAAGACCTAGGGGCAGCACGAATAGCAGCTTCCCGCCGAACTTGCTGCAGACCAATTGCCGTGAAAGTAGAAAGGCCAATGGCATCTTTAATGGAGGAAGAGAGAGATTCTAAGGTCCTAGATAAAATTTTAGGATCCATCTTTTCTTGTTGCAAACACTTAAAAGCTGCAAAAGAGAAGATGTCGGCATGAGACAGCAGTCTGATGTTATCCCTACACTGCTTCTCAAATATCTCAAGATATTTATCTGGCAAATTGCAGTTTCCAGACAAAGATAAACCAAGTCTGTTTGCGTCATCATCAAGTGGTGTGGCTGCTGATGTTGAAAATTTCTCATTGTGAGCCTGATAAAATTTCATTGTCACAAGTTTAGCAATATCTTTGGCAGCTGGGATCCAATTCTCTCCTATGGCTGTATTTTCTAGAGAGATTTGAATAAAAGTCACTCTGTCCGAGACAACTGGTGACTGTGGCAAAGAAATGGATTTCCTCTGCGTTTTTTTAACGTCCAATTCGATGCTAGATCTGGGACATGGGTTAGATTCTACCACCTCAGATTTCCTTGGAAATCAATCAGCTGGAAGAAACTTGAAGACTTCTTCAATGAGCTGATAGAAACTTGCTCTTTCTTCGTCCTCGGCTGGTTCAAAATCATCCCCGCCGGGATCTAGAACCGAATCCCTGTGTTCGGACGAATTCTCGAAATCATTGTCTTGAGGTCTAACATTAATGCTTATGTCGTGTTCGGTGTTAGACCAGGCTGGACTATTGATCTCTCTAGCACAATAAGATGACCTCTGCTGATTATCTGATTGCACCCTTATTGGAGATGAGGACCTGATGACATCATTAGGATGTTCATGCCTCTGATAATCAGTCCTAGGTCTCTTGAATACTCTTTCTTCAGAAGAGAAAGATGAATAGGATGAGGAAGACCTATGCCTCTTGTATCCTTTTGGCCGTCTGTCATATCGACCAGATTTCGATCTTGACGGACGGTGTTTCTGTTTCCTCTTATGCTTTCTAGACCTATCTCCCGATGAGGAAGAGGAAGAAGAGTCAGAGGAAGACCTGTGCCTATGTTTCTTTTTCTTTGATCTGTTTCTCTTTTCCTGATGAGAAAGAGAGCGTGATCAGTTTCTTCTCATGCGATGGGAAGGCAAACGCGATCTAAATCTTGATCGGTTCGAAAGAGCAGAAGATTCTCTTACCTGACGTCTCCTTAATTTGGAGGCAGGTGACAAAGGGGGTCTTGCATCTGTGCCCACCCATGGATTTTCTTTAAACTTTGCATAATAATGACTCGTTATATACAAACTATGAAAATGTATATATTAAATTAGATTGTTAAGAATAAGGCTTAGGAAGCAACCCTGACGTACTCCACCTTTAAGGTGGCACCTGTCTCTAAATTTCCATGTCCTAAATCTATAGTTTTGTTTATTTCTATAATTTATCATCCAGATTAAATCCAAAATACCATAGGCATTATATTAATACCAAAAACCATTTGGATATATTATGATTTACGTTTTCTGAAGAAGTGATTATAAAATTTCAATATTTTTTTCAAAAATTTACAAAACATTCAACATTAAATTCCAAAGATAGATATGTTCTAGGCTTTGTCAAGATATCATATTATCACAAAAACATGCCATATATATCCTACTGATCTGAGCCAAATTTCATGAAAATCCAAAACCGGTAACTTTGTCATTTCCTACCTCTTATGGGAATAGGTCAGTTTTAGCAAAATTAATTATTTAGTTGAAATGAATCAATAACTCGACAGAAGGGGGTTGTTTTTAAATCTACTTCCACTTTTCTTAAAGAAAATAATGTTTAGACAATTTCAAATGATTCAATGGCCGGAAATGCCAAAGGTCATGGCCCCATGTCATGGCACTAAGGGGCCAAGACAACGTGTATCACTTTCTCAAGTCCTGCATGATATTGTTTAAGAAACATAATATCCTATCAATAAACGTGTGAATACAAGAAGACCAAATATTTCTATACATCCCAACTGAGGTAGAGTAACCACATTTTGGTGCCGTGACCAGGATTAAGTGTAACAGAGTCACATCAAAGGTATCATAGAACAGTGTTCTACATGAATAAGTGAGGTCCAGAAACGAAATTGTATGCCTGGAATATACATCCAGCCAAAGAATAAATGTTGCCATTTGATGGAAATCAGCATCAGTTTTACAAAACAGAATAAACAGAGAAGATTTAAGCATTAATTTAGCAATACCTTTGAAGCCAAGAGTTCTCTGTGACCAAAATGGTTAATTTTAACCAATAGGTTTGACAGGGGCTTATTCTTGTGAACCAGGTTTATTAATGAGGCTTAAAATAATAAAACCATCGATATAAGGTTCTTCTCCTGTATGAACTGACTTGTCATAAGGTTTCTCTCCTGTATGAATTAAAATTCTTAATAATGTTACATATTAAGTGTAACATTGGTTAGATGTAGTTTTAACGTTCGCAACTAGATGTGGTAAGTCCAGTGTCACCATATTGTATCGTTTTGAGTAATATTATTGTGTAAGCACTTCATTAAATAAGAATCATGACACTTAATACGAAAGAATATTGTTTTTTGTCTTTTTCCAATCAGTAATAGGGAAAACACTGAACATATCAACTTCTACCAATAAACGTACTAGCATGGTGATTCAAACTAAGCAAGTATTCAAGTATGTTTTACACAGAAACATAATTATTGTATTTTTTACATTTTGATGAATTAGGGCCATGTGTTTACATCAAGTTGAAAAAATATGTTACCGGTCCTTGAATTTCATGAAATTTTGTCTACATATTCTTAACATATATGGACATTTTATAAGTTGAAATGGTATCTTGACAAAGACCGCAACGTGTGAAAATTTGAATTCCAAATTTGACTGAATACAAAATATACAGTTGAAAATTGGGGTACCATCTCATAAAAATGATTGCCCACCCGCTATCCTAATACATACAAAGCCATTTATAGTATCAACCAACTTATCAATGATATAGTTATTTAATAAAGCATTTCTGCGCCCGTTACATGATATGTCAATTACTTTAGAAATGATTATAACTGGATACCCTAAGGTATTGTAGTGATATCATACATTACGTCATAAATTAGCAATGGAATTGCATAAAAACTCAAATGCACCATAAATATAAAAGTCATACCCCAGACAATTAATAAACATAATATTATCAAATTCCAAGCGTGGGCAGACTCCCATGTTAATTTCCCATACCATGAAAGAGCCCCTTTCCCGGCGGAGCATGTCTCAAAGAAACTAAGTTGTTTGGAGCTTTCGATTGTCGGTGTCCGGTAAAATTTCTGCATTCAGAAACTACGCGTGTCCGGCTACAATTTCATCCGTGGAAATTGTCCGTGGTTGAGACCCCGTAACAATGCCATCAGAAATTGAAGTGCTTGCCACCTCAATGTCCGGGGCGTACACTTGATTAGACCCAATTCCCTTGTCCGGTTGAGCTATACTCGGGACCGTAGAGGAAGGTCTTGTGTCCAGAGACACTAAGCTCCTGGTCAGAGACGTATGGTCGGTGACCTGATCAAGTGCCCTTTCACCCTGTCCGGTGTTCCGAACACGGAGGGTACCTTGATCTGAAAAGTTAGACTTTTCTTCATACTTACCGGCTGAACATCGGTTAGCTCGATGTCCGGCCGAGGACTCTGAATAATGAACATTAAGTTCATTGTTCAAATGAGTTCGTTGTTCCGGATCTGAGATAGACCCAGACCCGTGATGAACTTTATTCCTCTTGACGGTGAGTCAGCTTGGTAGTCCCGGGGGTGAGTCCTAGACTCGACCGGGACACCAGATTTAGCTGACAGCTCTTTTGAAGAGCCGAGGCACCGTCTCGGTAGTTCAGCCGGACTCCGAGCCCGAACTACCGATTCGCCAGAGTCACTCACCACAAATTCTGGCGTCTTCATGGGTCTCTTCTTGAAAGCGGTCTGCTTCCTAGCCGAAGATTCCTTCTTCTTTGCCATCTTTGTATGGTATGAGCGATGTTTCTCGAATTTCCGCCAAGTTGCTGAAGACCAGGATTCGCAAAACCCACAAGTTTTGCCCCTAAAACAATTGGAACAATTCAAACAAGTGGGGTGGTTGTCCTGCGAAGATCGTAAATGCCCACAAAGGCCACGCGATTGAGGCATTACAGGCCTGGTGGAAAGAAAGGAGAGTGTGAGCTCGAATATCAAACGGCCGAATTCCCGAAGTTCGATACAATACAAATAAGAGAAAATTCACAAATAAAAAACGTAGGACAAACCTAGCTTATTAAAATAAAAATCAAATGAGTAGCCTGAAATGTGTACAAATCAAGGAAAAATACGAAAGAACTTAGAAAATGAAAATTCTCCTGTTCAACGTGTCCTTCTCCTCCTGCACAAAAATTATTTCTGACGTCTTCCCATGCAGAATACGGTGTTCTTTGCTAAGGCATTTTATCCGCCCAGCAAAGGCGCACCAAGGTATGGGGTCCTCAAAATTTTGTGAGTAGCAATAAGGTTATAGCCATAAGATAAATACATGGTAGGGAAGCGCCCATTAAAATAGACAATTTATAGACAGTTGGGTAAACATGTGTGATAGTGACTGACCCGCTATAACATCATAATGTCTGCTCATGCAACTATCATTGAATAGAGACTCTCATGTGAATCATTTCTGACCAATGAAAATTTGTAGTACCTAATTTACAGTAAATGTTCTAAATTTCAACACTTTTCGCTTTTCAGAAGAATTTTGGGTTATCAGGGCTGGAATTCACAAATTGCATGTCAGACTAGCAAACAGGGAAGACCCTGATCAGACTTCTTCTTCAGAAGCAGTCTGATCTGGGTCTGCGCTATTTGTCTAAACCTTTTTTGTCGCCAACTAGTGTTCAAAATTTTAGAACATTTACCATACATCTGTGAATGCACTAAATAGGTATAGATGGTCGACCAGCCCTGCCTACCTGCACTGTATTGAGCAATTCTACGTATCTCCTAGGAGACTCCCCTTGCAGAAAGTCTACTACTGCCTTTGCCAACTTCTCCCTGGCACTTGTGAAGTTGTCTCCCCTGGCATCTAACATCTTGATCTGAGCAAAGGCTGCTGGGATACTGTCTATATCACCAATACAGACAGGTATAAACTGCATTTTCTCATCCTAAATAATAAAAGTATATGATATATAATTGACCTAATAAATGCAATGTGAACACAGCTTTTTCAAAATTCTTACGTGCTTTTAAAAACAATGTGGATCCTGATCAGCCAGCTGATCAGAATCCACACTGGATTTCATCCATGCAATGAATATACAAGATCTTTATTTCAAATGTTCGGCCCACATAAAACTGACAGAGAGAGAGAGAGAGAGAGAGAGAGAGAGAGAGAGAGAGAGAGAGAGAGAGAGAGAGAGCAATAATCCAACTGGCAAATAAGCCCTTGTTAAGGGGATATATATTTCAAAAGCTCTTACTTGCATAAAAATTTTCCTGTATAAACAAAAATTGCTTTTTTATAAAGGAGACGGATACCTTTGGCCACATTGTTGTATGAACAACTTAAACATCTCACATTGATCACTTTATGCCCCAACAAACAGCTTTTGAGCAATCTGCAGCATGCTTATCAGCCTTTTTAAAGTAACTTCCTGGTTTGATACCATTCGCAATATTGTGACACGTTGGGTGAACTTTAGAAAAAAAACAGTTGCATGAACATGAGCTACAATTATCCGACTACAATAATTAGAAGTATTTTTGCCCAAAATGTACAAATTTCTGGTAGAAAAATATATATTTACAATTTTTGCTTATGAATTTTTCAAGGTCAATTTGAAAAATTGTAAATACCCCAGAAATGCATAATATTTGGGTCAAAATACTTCTAAATATTGCAGTCAGATAATTGTAGCTAATGTTCATGCAAATGGTTTCTCTGAAGTTCACCCAGCGTGTCACAATATTGTAAACTGTATCAAACCAGGAAGTAACTCTAAAAAGGCTGATAAGCATGCTGCGGATTGCTCAAAAGCTGTATGCTGGGGCGTAAAGTGATCTATGTGGGATGTATAAATTGTTCATACAACAATGTGGCCAAAGGTATCCGTCTCCTTGATAAAAAAGCAACTTTTGTTAATACATGAATCATTTCATGCAAGTAAGAGCTTTTGAAAGATATATTCCCTTAACAAGATGGTATCATCATGGTTTTGCCATTCTTCATCCTAACACTTCCGTATAATTTATACCCTCTAGGGGTAAACATTATTTTCTTGTTCCCGCCCCAAAAAAAGACAGCAGAAACTCTCCAGAACCGCCTCATTGAGGAAATGAGGTGGTTCCAACGTGCAACCACAATTGATGCCCCGAGCAAAGACAAGAAAAAGATCAAAAGCTTCATCATTTTCAAATCAGTAAATATTTAAGTACATTACATAGGCATGATATCATATTTGTCTTGCACGCATACAAAAGGTATTACGACATTTTAGCATGGAGCAATAATAAAATTTCAAAAAAAGAAAGATGAAACATGGTATATAAATGTATATAACTCAACCCAATCGAAAAGACAATCTGGTGAATGCTACAACTTCATAAACGTCCACTTAGACAGCCAAAAAAAGAAATCATGGGCATACTGCAAAGCTGCATGTACCCCCAAGCCTAACCCACCAAGGCAATCACAGTGCACATCATACCCACATGCCATATGGGTAAAATAGATACATGTCCATGTCATACTGATTCAGGCACCCACCAGTATCGCCAAACCATTGAGCTATGTCATACATCATGGTATATATTCAGGGCTTACTCTGGCTCAGAATAAGTTGTAGCCAACACTTTAGCCTAATAGAAAAAGTTGGAGCCAAATGGAATTGACTTTAGCCAAGATTTTAGCCAGAAAGTAGTATCAAGAATTTGTTCTGTATATAATTAACTCTTTGCCCACTAGTGGCGACTTTTGTCATCTGCAAATAACCTTTGTAAACAGTTTGGTCCCAGATCAGGCCCGACAAAATGTCGGGCCTGATCTGGATCCAAATTGTTTGACACCTCGATGGTATTAAAAAAAAATCAGCATTCAAGGAGTTAAATATGGCACAATAATAAAGTGTGAAGGAATAATAAAATAAAAAAGCTGATCAAAATAATTTTTTTCGCAGATACGTAATTTTTGAACCACCTAGAGTGTACTTTTAGCCAATGACTTGTATTTGTAGCCACTCTACCTTTTTAGTAGCAAATGGCTACAATGGCTGATGGCAGGGTGAGCCCTGATATTGACAATGAATCTACACTGTAAACAACCCATAAAGTACTCAGTGCATGGTTATAGAAGCATGCCCAATTATTAGGTCAAATCTGGTAAGTATAGTAAGTACATTTCATACGCATGAAATACAAAACAAAAGTTTCATGAGGCTTGCAGAGTGATGCTGACAGTTATCTGGAGGATTTTTTTTTATTTCATCTGCATTGAAACAGTAATGTCAGATTTTCTTCTTGCATAGCAATTTTAATAGCATTTCCATTAACAAATCTACAGTATTATCATAGTTCAATTTTGGATTGATGCCTTTTAACCATAAATCTTTAATAGCTGGTGGTTACTTTTGTCATTTGCTGCAGATCTTTGCACCCTTTTCCTCCTGGCACTTTGGCAAAAAGTGAAGACCAGATGAAATGCTGCCTAACGCACTGGGTCCAAACTGTTTGCAAAGATTTGCAGCAATTTTACAAATGTCTAAGCTTTAATTTGGTATTAAGTTTAGTAGTCTAGGATAAGTAACAGCTGAGATATGAGTACTTTTGTAGGCATACCCCCATTCTCAAATCCACTATGGGTTGCCATGGAAACCGTGCATTTTCACATAGCCCAAACCAAATTTTTTTTGAGGACACCTTGGTTTCACACCCAGAGGGTACCAATGAACAATTTGGCACCCATGAAAACTTGTCTTGGGGGGTGCTAGGTAACCTAAATTGGATGCCGGGGTATTACCCAGTAGGCAGATTTGAACAGATTCCTACCTTTGTTAGAAACCTAGCCAGGGCAATATTGTACTCTTCTAAACACACTGTGGAAGACAAATAGGTTGGAGATACCAGAGCAATAACACATCTAGCCTGTCCTAGACACTGATATAACATGTTCTGCCAATTACTACCTGAAATATGACATTATTAACCCTTTACCTGCGAGTCATGACTTTTGTTGACTGCTCTCTCATTTGCATATGTTCTTAGGTAGCCTATATTGCAAACAATACAGACCCAGATCCAGACTGCTCCCTTGTCTGACTTGAATATAAGCAGCACATGTATAAGCTAACAACATTTATTTTCAGGACATTTTTTTTATTCCATACAGTGAAATCAATGCATAGCTAAAAAAAATAAAAATGGTATTTTTCTACAGTGAAAAAATATCATATTGTTTCACTAGTGACTGATACAAAATATATTTTCACTGTAGCAAAACAATTTTCGGACTGGTACATTTTTTAAAAGGTTTTACAAGAAGGATGTTTGTCAGAAATGATGCTACGCATGTTTTGACTTCAACATCAAACATAATGACGTCACTGTTTGACCTGGCTTAGCACCACTTTGCATGTGATGCCTATCTAAAACGCACTCAAAAGACTTTCTTTAAATGCTGATTTCTTACGTTTCATTCGTTAAAATATAATTCTAAGCCATTTTCTAGGTGCAAACTTTGTTTAAACCAAATGTTACACCCAATAAACACAATGAAAAAGTCAAATTGAACGAGAAACCACCAGGGGAAAAGTTAGGTTGTGCTTTCTGTATGTTCCGTTGAGTATGAAATAAAAAGAAAATTTACTTTTTTGGAGTGAATACCAAATATATTTCATCTCGTTCCGTGAAAATATCAGCATTTTCACTCGTGCTACGCACACGTGAAAAATACTGATTTTTTTCACCTCACTCGATGAAATATATTTGGTATTCACCCCAAAAATATCCTCAATATATTCAGGTAAACAAATCAACTCATTGAAATTGAAGGACACGTATAGGAAGGAGTTAAAGGACCTGGGACAGTCTTAATGAAGGATTGCCCATAAAAATCACCAGAGAAAAATTTCAAAGAAAATGATATTTTTTCAATGAAAAAGATAGTAGGATTGACCCTAGAATTGTCCGCAAAAGCCGTTTTCTCATTGGACAAGTACCAATTGAAAAATATGGGTAGAAAACTCTGTTTTTGCTATTCAACATACAGAAAATAGAAAACCTTTTACTGAAGTGCTTTCCCCCCCGTGACCAAACTATTCCTTTTGCATACAGTTGTAGTTTTACATTTCACACATCATATAAAAACGGCATGATTGGTCACGGGGGGGAACGCTGTCAAAATGCTCAAAAACAATGTATTGTAAAAGCTTATTAGGAACTAATTTTGTACAAACCTGTAGGTAAATATCAATTTACAATGGCATTTTTCAGGGCTTTAGTAATGATTGCGTACCAAGTAATAAATTGTCTTATACTCAACCAAAACATATGTTGTGGTACTCATAATAACCGTACAAATAAGACGGTTCTTTTGAGCACCAAATTATAGTTTAAATCGATTGAGTAAGAAAACATTTACAATTTTACACTCAAAAACTGTGTTTATCTAGAGTATGTTGTATACAGTATGCAGATATGATACACCTCGGTGAATTGCACTTGAAACATATTACAGGTAATAGTCAAAAGTCCTGGACTGCATACTAATTTAGAAGAAAAGATGTAATCTTCTCACCTCAATTTTATGCAAACTGATCATTTTCGTCTTAAGTTTTATGCTGCAAACATTATATTTCCATGTATTTAGGTGAATACCTTTTGAAACTTTGACTTTCTGTGAAATAAAATTTGGTCACAAAAAATACCCCCACCCCCTAAACCATAAAGTGCTGGCATTAATATGCGATATTTTCTAAATATTTTTTATTTTGCTAGGAGCACTAAATGTACGGGTTTGATTTAAGCACAAACATATAGTTGTCCATGATGCATTATCCTAGCCACAGGCTGTCAGAGTTTGGGCAGATTGAATAGGAAACTGTCCGAGGTCCTTGTTAAATATTTGTCTTCTACTCTCTTTAATTTCTGCTTTTTTTCTTAGGTAGCATATGTTGCAAACAATATGAGCCCAGATCAGGATTTATAATGTTTGCTTCCACAAAAAATCTAGTTTGAAGTGCACTTGAAGATACACAGCAGACATAAAAAGCAGGCAACATTTTCAGGACAAAAAAGTGCTGGGATAAGGGTTAAGGTATAAATGGTATAATTTTTGAGTGCCTTTATTTCTAAACCCAGAAAATGGTATCAGCTTTAGAAAAAAAAATGATCTGGGTCTACTCTGTATGCCAAAGAATTCTTCATGTGGAATTCAGTCTTCAATCAACTAACCGACAGGGCTTCCAGTTAAGAGTATGCAGGCGCGTAGCCAGGCAGAGGCCTAGAAGCCTGCGCTTCAACATTATATGGGTACTGACGCAAGAAACCCTGACTTTGTTACTTGAAAGAACAAAGGCGCAGCCTGGGCATATGCGCAGTCTGATCAGCACTTTTGCTATTGGCGCTCTGAAAGACAATGTAACTAGGTCAGTAATCGCTTAATTTTCCTCCTGGTATGTAATTAAAAATTCATTTCGTTATTTCTATACCAAAACATATGTTGTGGATGGTCAAAAGAACCGTCTCAATTAATGGATTCTTTTGAGCACCAAAACAAATGTTTAAACTGATAAGTAACAAAATAATCATAATTTTAGGCTTAAAAACTCACTTATCTGGACTTATGTAACAAACCTGTAGTGAGTTCACTCCTGTCATAGAACACCCTGACCATCTCATCAATTTCACCAAACGCTTGCAATAAAGCTTCCGCTTGTTGAGGATCTTTGTGTGAATAGGAAATGAACACATCATATTTGAACCTGGCTTCATTCGTTGTCGGAGTGAGCTGTTTGATCTTGTACTGTATCGTGCCGCCGGTTCCAGGAGACAACAAGGTGTCATCCAGCTTTGAGACTATATCCGAACAAGCAACTGTTAGTTTCTCCTCTATTGACTCACCCTCTTTCCTCACCCTGTAAAAAGACACATGGAACAGATATTTTTTTATCAAAATTTTTTATTATTTCCTTTTCCATCTGTTTAAGCATGTGTTTTGGGTGCTCAAAAGAACTGTCTCATCGAGACCGTTCTTTTGAGCATCCACAATATATGTTCATGGGTGAAAGTTCAAAATTTAAAAAATCCTGAACTTTTTAAAATCAAATCTTAAAACATGCAGTATGCCTACAAATATCAACAATTTCAAGTTTAAATGGTCAATTGTCTTCAGATAAACTGAAAATAAATCAAAGAAGCTATTAGAATCTGCTTAATTCGGGATTTTGAGGCAGACTTTCTATGGAAAGTCAGCCTCAAAATCCTGAATTCAGGAATAATCCTGAAATCTTTCACCCATGTATGTTTTGTTTGAAAAATAAGAAAATTAAGTTTTAATTATGTACTCTTATCTGAAGTTTGATTTTGTACTGTATCGTGCTGCCAGTTCCAGGAGACAACAAGGTGTCATCCAGCTTTGAGACTATATCTGAACAAGCAACTGTTAGTTTCTCCTCCGTTGACTCGCCCTCTTTCCTCACCCTGTAAAAAGACACATGGGACAGCTATTTTTTAGTAAAGTAAAACCTGTCTTAAGCGAACATTCAAAAATAGACAAAACAAAGATCTTATTGAGAAATTGTAGCTTAATGAAGGTCGAAAGTATTGCAGAATGCTCCCTTTGGAGCATTCTGCAATACTTTTGACCGGCATTAAGCGATAATCGGTCTTGAAAACCAATTTTTGGTCTTCTTTTTAAGTGGCCACTTAAGACTATAAAATTTTATTATTTCCTTTCCCATCAGTTTAAACATGCGTTTTGGGTGCTCAAAAGAATCATCTCATCGAGACGGTTCTCTTGAGCACCCAAAATATATGTTTTGTTTGAAAAATAAGAAAATTAAGTTTTTATTATGCACTTTTATCTGAAGTTTGATCTTGTACTGTATCGTGCCGCCGGTTCCAGGAGACAGCAAGTTGTCATCCAGCTTTGATACTATATCTGAACAAGCAACTGTTAGTTTCTCCTCCATTGACTCGCCCTCTTTCCTCACCCTGTAAAAAGACACATGGACAGCTATTTTTAAGTATAAAATTTTATTATTTCCTTTCCCATCAATTTAAACATGTTTTGGGTGCTCAAAAGAACCCTCTCATCAAGAGGGTTCTTTTGAGCACCTACAACATATGTTCATGGGTGAAAGTTCAAAATTTAAAAAATCCTGAACTTTTTAAAATTAAATCTTAAAACTTGCAGTATGCCTACAGATATCAACAATATCAAGTTTATATGGTCAATTGTCTTCAGATAAACTGAAAATAAATCAAAGAAGCTATTAGAATCTGCTTAATTCGGGATTTTGAGGCTGACTTTCTATGGAAAGTCAGCCTCAAAATCCTGAATTCAGGAATAATCCTGAAATCTTTCACCCATGTATGTTTTGTTTGAAAAATAAGAAAATTAAGTTTTAATTGTGCACTTTTATCTAAAGTTTGATCTTGTACTGTATGGTGCCGCCAGTTCCAGGAGACAACAAGGTGTCATCCAGCTTTGAGACTATATCCGAACAAGCAACTGTTAGTTTCTCCTCTATTGACTCACCCTCTTTCCTCACTCTGTAAAAAGACACATGGAACAGATATTTTTTTATTAAAATTTTTTATTATTTCCTTTTCCATCTGTTTAAGCATGTGTTTTGGGTGCTCAAAAGAACTGTCTCATCGAGACCGTTCTTTTGAGCATCCACAACATATGTTCATGGGTGAAAGTTCAAAATCAGGCGTTCAAAATCCTGAACTTTTAAAAATCAAATCTTAAAACTTGCAGTATGCCTACAAATATCAACAATATCAAATTTAAATGGTCAATTGTCTTCAGATAAACTGAAAATAAAAAATCAAAGAAGCTATTAGAATCTGCTTAATTCGGGATTTTAATGCTGACTTTCTATGGAAAGTCAGCCTCAAAATCCTGAATTCAGGAATAACCCTGAAATCTTTCACCCATGTATGTTGTGTTTGAAAAGTAAGAAAATTAAGTTTTAATAATGCCCTTTCTCTAGAGTTTGATCTTGTACTGTATCGTGCCGCCAGTTCCAGGTGACAACAAGGTGTCATCCAGCTTTGAGACTATATCTGAACAAGCAACTGTTTGTTTCTCCTCTATTGACTCACCCTCCTTCCTCACCCTGTAAGAAGACACATGGAACAGTTGATTTTTAGTATTGATTTTTAGTATAGTAAAACCTGTCTTAAGAGGCCACTCAAAAATAGACAAAACAAAGATCTTAATGACAAATGGCAGCTTAATGAAGGTCGAAAGTATAGCAGAATGGAGCATTCTGCAATACTTTTGACCGGCATTAAGCGATAATCGGTCTTGAAAACCAATTTTTGGTCTTCTTTTTAAGTGGCCACTTAAGACTATAAAATTTTATTATTTCCTTTCCCATCAATTTAAACATGTTTTGGGTGCTCAAAAGAACCCTCTCATCAAGAGGGTTCTTTTGAGCACCTACAACATATGTTCATGGGTGAAAGTTCAAAATTTAAAAAATCCTGAACTTTTTAAAATTAAATCTTAAAACTTGCAGTATGCCTACAGATATCAACAATATCAAGTTTATATGGTCAATTGTCTTCAGATAAACTGAAAATAAATCAAAGAAGCTATTAGAATCTGCTTAATTCGGGATTTTGAGGCTGACTTTCTATGGAAAGTCAGCCTCAAAATCCTGAATTCAGGAATAATCCTGAAATCTTTCAACCATGTATGTTTTGTTTGAAAGATAAGAAAATTAAGTTTTTATTTTGCACTTTTATCTAAAGTTTGATCTTGTACTGTATCGTGCCGCCAGCTCCAGGAGACAACAAGGTGTCATCCAGCTTTGAGACTATATCTGAACAAGCAACTGTGAGTTTCTCCTCTATTGAGTCACCCTCTTTCCTCACCCTGTAAAAAGACACATGGAACAGATATTTTTTTCAGTACAGTAAAACCTGTCTTAACAATGTGACTTAACTCACCAAGCCATAATACCACACAACAACCCATAAATTAAAATTTTAACCTGTTTTATTCTCTCTTCTGAAAGAGATGAAAGTAAATGTTATGATAAGTGATGCATATCAGGATCTTCAGTGGTCATAAGTCAGATAAATCTAACTTTGCCATTTAAATTCTCAGTGTTAGGATAAAGTTTATATAAAAAAAATCATTGAAAGTATAGTTTTCCTTCTCTAAAACAGAGCATTTCAATAGAAAATGTATTTCAACCCCATTATTGCATAGCTTACATGTTCTTTTATCTGCACTGATATTCTTATAACAACCTTGCTCTTTTCAAGTTTGTGGTTGCTTATTCTGAATTTACAAAGACTTCTTCTTTGATTCCTGCTACCAAACTGTAAATATTTTTCCATATTAAAATTTTGCTTTAAAAGGGCATATGTTCTTAATTTATTGCCTTTGTGTATGTTTTTCCATGATTTGAATGAATTCTTTCTTTCCAGATAACAATAAATTTAGAAATAAGAGCCTTTAAAACCTTTCTATATAAATGTTTACAGTCCTAAGGGAGCAGTCTGATCTTGGTGCTTATTGTTTGCAATATAGGCTATCAAAGTATGTAAGCAGATGAGAGAGCAGACAGTAACATTTACCATCAATATGGCAGGAAAAATGTTAAGAGTAAATGAGCCGCAACATGTGATTTCCAACAATGTGGCATTTTAAAAAGTGTAGACTCCGACGAGCCTGTGCCACCTCCTTTTAAGCTTAGAAACACCAAATGGTGTTCAGTCAGTAGCTTAACACTCATAGAAAATTTGTGCAACAAGCAAAGCCTCTGATCAGACTGCCCTTATGCGCAGGCTGATCTGAGGCTGTGCTGGTCGCACATACCACATTGTTGGAAATCTCATGCCACGGCTCAAATATGATTAGAGACTCTATGAACCTTACAACAGGGTGAAAATATTTCTAATGTTCCAAGCTTTGGATAAAACAATTCTTACCTACAATCCACCCATTGCACTAGCCCCATGTATGTGGGTATACTTGGTACTGTTTGAACATAGAAGGGTGCCAACACCTCCATACCGACCAATCTGTTACAGCACATAGCCATATTATACTGCTCCAGGCACTCACTACTGTCTAGGAAGGCAGGAGTCAGCACTGCTATGATCCTGAAAATACAATTGAGCCATGACATGTGATTTCCAACAATGTGGCATTTTGACAAGTACAGAATCGGATGAGCATGTGCAGCCTCCTATTAAGCTTCAAAACTCAAAATGATGTTCAGTCAGTAGCTTAACACTCATAGAATATCCAAGCGACTAGCAAAGGCTCTGAATAGACTGTGCATATGCGCAGGCTGATCTGAGGCTTTGCTGGTCGCACATACCACATTGTTGATAATCTCATGTTGCAGCTCAATTGAGGATAAAGTAAAACCGGTCTTAAGCGGCCACTCAAAAATGGACAAAACAAAGGTCTTAAAGACAAATGGTAGCTTAATGAAGGTCAAAAGTATTGCAGAATGCTCTCTTGGAGCATTCTACAATACTTTTGATCTGCATTAAGCTATAATCAGTCTTGAAAACCAATTTTCGGTCTTCTTTTTGAGTGGCCCCTTAAGACAGGTTTTACTGTATTCAAATTATTGGAATGAATATGACATTTATTTCATCAAGTCTACCAAAATTGAAACCACAGGCACTGGAGTAAAGAAAATGAAATTTTCATAAAATTTCGACGATTTCATTAGTGCCCCAAATCAAGCACAAACTCACACCAAGTCCAAGAGTGTGGAAGCTCAGAGATCCTCAAACGTGAAGCCGATTCTATGAAGTCTTCAAGGCACATGTGCTCGCTGTGCAAACTGAAGCAGCTACTACTACTGAGGAAATCTGGTTGAAACTCAAGACATGTTTGCACAACAATGCCCCAACGATGGCGATGTGAAACGTGGTGGTGTAATAAGGAAGTAGATGATGTCATCACAGCCAAGCGATGAAGCTTTCAAAGCTGGCAAATGCACACGGGCATCATATAACACTGCAAAGCGCATCTCCAGACGTTTGGTGCACCATGCACGCCACGAAGCAGACAAGGTGGTCTATGAGGGCATTGACTGCAAGTAGTATCAGATGAGGAAAGCGAATGTTGATGTTGTAGGCGAAAAGCCAGTGAAGAATGACGCTGGGGAGATGTCAAGGAGCGAGGAAGCAAAGCAGAATGTGTGGGCTGACCATTATGAAAGGCTTCTCAATGTTGAATTTGACTGGGACCCTGATCACCTGTCCAACGATCCGCCATTATAAGGCCCGCCCATCCCAATCACTATTGAATGGTGAAGAAGGCCATCTCAAAGATGAAGTCCGGCAAAGCTGCAGGTCCATCAGGCATAGAGGTGGAGATGATCAACGCAGCAGGTGATACAGGTGCCACCATAATCCGCGATCTTGCTACTGCAATTAAACATAATGGCAAGGTCACAGCTGACTGAAAGCAAAGTTTCATTGTCTGCCTTTACAAGGGCAAGAGAAAGCAGTTAGTCCAGGGAATGTACGCTAATGTGCGAAGCCTGGTTCATGTTGGCGAGGGTTTCAGCCAAGATTTTGAGGTGAAGGTCGAGGTCTACCAGGATCCGTACTCAGTCCCTTGCTCTTCATCATTGTGCTGGAGGCCTTGTCACGTGAGTTTCGGGCTGGTGTTCCCTGGGAGGACCTATATGCAGATGATCTTTGTCATCATTGCCGACTCCCTAGAGGAATGTGGTAGGAGGCTCTTGATATGGAAAGAAGCCATGGAGAAGAAAGGGTTGGGGGTAAATGCAGGAAAGACAAAAGTCATGATCTGTGGGACAGGTTTAAAGCAACAAAAAAGAATTTTTTATTAAATATAATGCAAAAACTATGTAAGATGCTATTAAGAATATTTGGCCAAAATAAGACATGCACCTAGCTGTCACTTGCCTCAGCTTAAAATTACAATAATAATGAGCCAGTGCATGAGATTTCCAACAATGTGGTATGTGCGACCAGCAAAGACTCAGATCAGCCTGCGCATACGCGCAGTCTGATCAGAGCATTTACTATTCGCTTAATTATTCTACTATTGTTAAGCTACTTAATGAACACCATTTGGAGTTTCTAACCTTCAAAGGAGGCTGCAGAGGCTCGTCCGAGTCTACACATGTCAAAATGCCACATTGTTGGAAATCTCATGCACTGGCTTATATCTAATGAGCAAAACCTGTCTATGTGGTTTGCAACCAGGTAAGCCTCAAACCAGCCTGCTAGACTACCAACAGAACCTTGAAAATTTCCATATGGCATGTAATTATACTTTCCTGAAAATGAATAAAATATATTCTAATAAGACTGTGTTGTGCACTGGCTAATCTGTAGACTGCAATCAACAAAATTAGGAATTCTTATGATTTGGCTCATTTATCATAGATCCAAATTATTGGGATGGATGGATGGATGGATGGATGGATGGATGGATGGATGGATGGATGAATGGCTGGCTGGATGGATGGATGGATGGATGGATGGATGGATGGATGGATGGATGGATGGATGGATGGATGGATGGATGGATGGATGGATGGATGGATGGATGGATGGATGGATGGATGGATGGATGGATGGATGGATGGATGGATGGATGGATGGATGGATGGATGGATGGATGGATGGATGGATGGATGGATGGATGGATGGATGGATGGATGGATGGATGGATGGATGGATGGACAGACAGATCTTACCTTTTACAAGCCACCATAACTTTAAAGATATTATTCTGCCACACTTTATCTTTATCAAAGTCCTGATGTTTGGCATACACTTTGATAGATTCTTTCTTCTCAAAAAGTGTTTTGATTTTCTGGACCCAGCTGTCATCAGTCGGGCTGAAACTGATGTACACATCATATGTTTTACTGAACACTGATCTCTGTAACACAGAAAATACCAAGTTAGGGACAATTCTAAATAAAGGTTAACTTTTCTGATGCTGGGTACTGTTAATTCGAAAATTTTCGCGAGCATTTTCTTTTCGTGAAACTTCGCATGCTTGCCAAGTTTCGTGAAAATAAAATTCTCACGAATCGGCAAAACCACTCTGCTGTTTACTGATATAGGTAATTCATGACCTTGTCACCAATTTTAGCATTGAAAATTATGAGCCGCGGCATGAGATTCCTAATAATGTGGTATGTGCGACCAGCAAAGGCTCAGACCAGCCTGCACATATGCGCAGTCTGATCAGAGCTTTTGCTAGTCGCTTGAACATTCTATGACTGTTAACCTACTGTCCTAACATCGTTGGAGTCTTTAGCTAGAAAGGAGGCTGAACAGGCTCTTGTGAGTCTACACTTGTCAAAATACCACATTGTTGGAAATCACATGTGTTTTAACGCTATTCACGAAAATAAAAAGCTCTCGAAAATTTGAAAATTTACAGTAATTTTGCATGCTTTTTTGACAATTTTTACACATTTCAAGATTAACATTTAAGTATCAACAAACAGTTTGGACCCAGATCAGAAGGCAACAAAGTGCCATAATTGGGGAAAGTGTTCAATACCCTGGTTATTTATCAATCAAAATATGTGTGGGTATACTCAAAAGAACCGTCTCAATGAGCTCCAAAGGCCTATGTTTAAATTGATGGGTGTGAAAATAATTACAATTTCACCAGGCCTTTAGTTAAGAGTGTGTAATCAATAATTAATTTTCTTATTTCTCAACCAAAACATATGTTGTGAGTACTCCAAAGAACCATCTCAATGAGATGGTTCTTTTGGGCACCCAAAACACATGTTAAAACTGATGTGTTAAGAAAATATTCACAATTTTACACTTAAATTTTTTTGTTTATCTAAACCTATGTTTCAGGATAAAAACATGTGCTTATCTGGACCTATTTCCATCAAAATTGTAGCTAAACTCTGTCACAGTAGCTGAGCATGATTGGTGGAGCCTTATCTGCTTGCAAACCCTGAAGGCACGCTTTCTCATTTAAACAACAGTTACTAAACCTTACCTTCAATTTTTCATTTTGTGCCATAAGTTTTGCCTTAAGAGCTTCAAACATTCTTCTGACATCCTGCGTAATGCCTTCATACATGACAATCTTGAGGCACCTCAGTGGTAGTCCCGCTCTTATCCAGTGAGCAGCTGCATCCACCATGGCTCCACAGATACCAGCTTTGTTAAAACCCTGCAAATAATGAACATAGGGCCAGTTATGCAAAAATAATTTGCGTAAAATTGCGGTTATTTTCTTATCCATCAGTTAAAACATGTGTTTTGGGTGCTCAAAAGAACCGTCTCATCGAGAGGGTTCTTTTGAGTACCCACAACATATGTTTTGGTTGAGGAATAAGAATAATAATTTTCAGTTACCCACTCATATCTGGAGGCCTAAATCCATCCTTTATTCTTTCTTTTGTTTTTATTTTCCTCTAAGCAAATTAAATTGGATTAGCAGGGGACAAAAATATTTCAATATTGCACTTGTCCTGCTGGACGAGTGACTTAGAATTTTCACTTGTCCTGCAAACACATGCACTAGTCCTTTTAAAGCGTATGCAATAAAGAACATAAGGGAGTAATATGCAATATGACTTCCTTGAGTAAATCTTCCCAAAGGACGAGTGCTTTGAGAAGAATTACTCGTCCTTTCTATATTTCACTCGTAATTACGAGCGGATGAGTAGAATTTTTGTCCCCTGGTTAGTCCATGAACAGCATTTTTACTTTTGAATTATCAGTAGATTGTATTGAAGGGAATCAGTCATTAAATGATATCTAGACCAAAACATAAGTATTTTCTATATATCCTTCAAACAAAAATATTATGCTCTGAGAGCTCAAAAGAAATGTCTCGGTGATATTAGGGAAAACAGACGGACCGAGTGACAGAAATATCTACAACATGAAAACAGGATACCCCCTAAAACTCTGTTTTGCCAGGGTATAATAATTAGGTGAATTTATATTTTCTAGGCATTCAAACTGACCAACTCTTCATTATGCACTGTTGTATGTGCATGGTTGAAAGGTCAAAAGTTCCAAAATCCTGAACTTCCATGCCTACAAAACCAGAAACATTTGCTATTTAAATGACTTCATGCTTTAAAAGCATTTTCGAAGCAAAATAAAATCATGGGATTCAGAAGAAAAACAGAATGAACGACCAACAAGGGACAAGATTATCAGAATGTCTTTTATCTTTGACCAGTTTCGGTCATCTAAGACCATTTTCAAGACAAAATAATATTATGCATAGCTTACTGAAGTACAAAAAACAGATAAGTTTGGTCACATGATCTAGTGATCCCTATTCTCAGATCTGCTCTCAATTGAAAAAAAAATGTGTAATTTTGATACTCAGGTTAGGGAAAAACTTCTATTTGGAAAAATTAATTCAATTTTCAACTAAACAGCCCCTGTTATAAGTTAAAATGGGATATGCTAAAAAAAAAGCCCTGATACCTGGTGGCCAGTTGCTAACAATGGCGTTATCACTGTGTTTTCTTGGTTATTGAACACTGGTACGAACACACGGAACATGTCACTGATCTGTTGGGCTACGGTGAAATTACCACGACGTCTGAAGCATAAAAACATTGTTTTACTAAATATGACTATAACAAGAGAAAGAAGTTTTACAATTCAATAAATTCCATGAGCTAATTTCTTTCCCCCAACCCCCAGCTCCAAAAATTATGTGGAATGATGTCTACAAAAATGATATTTAATGACATTATTATTAGCATTTAACCCTTTACCCCATATGCTATATTTAGAACATTGCATCATTTTCTATAAATGATTCAAATTTTCAAATATTTTCCAAAAAATATTTTTTACATATCAATAGTTTTGAAAATATTATGGAAAATGGAACATTTGCTCCCTTAAGCAAAGGTTTTAACGCCCCCAAGGGGTCTAGAAGATGTTTGTGAATCAGAAAACCATGTTTGATCATAATTATTGCATAAAGTCATGTTTTCACTTCAAAACTTTGGAAAAAGGCTTAGCAAATTTCATTTTTGTATTCCTCTAATGACGAGTAAAAGCATGAAGAATTCAAATGTTCTGAAAACCCCTGTTCCAGAGCAAAGACTTACGCCATCCTAACATCACTAAATTACGTTCATTTCTATGCACGTTACTGTTGATGACGTCAATTTTTGTGACGGCATAGAATACGTATATTTAAAGTACAAAAGCCGTGCATCAACAGCATGTGAATTGCCTGATTAATACATGGGTTTTTACTAGTTGAAACACGGCTGTTCATAGCGTGTGACACTGCTTTTTATGCGATAATAGCTGATAAAGACTAAGTCACAGACGAACAAGATTAAGGTATGTTATTTTGGAAGGAAAATAGCCATATCTTATAGGCAAATATATATGTACCTTTCAAAGCAAAGAAGTCTTCCGAAAGGGGAGTCTTGGGTAGTGATTGGTTTAGACAACCAGCAAGAGAAATGGTGCCGAAGATCCAGGTCCTTGTGGTAAGATAATTTGTCTACTGATATTCCAAGATTATAGAGCAGGGAACCAATCACTGTCCCATGCATTGGACTGTAGTCACCTGTACAAAAAAGTAACAAGTTTTATAGCTTTTAACCCTTTTAAGACCAATGGAATTACTCATAAGGTTTGATACAGTTATATCAGGATGGTCCATTGTATATATTGAGGGGTAACAGGTTATAATTTCTAAAAATATTGTATTTCTTTCTCTGAAGATTGATTTTGCCTAGGTACACAGTGCAGACCCTGATGAAATGGTGCATAATGCATAATGCAACATTTCATCTCGGTCTTCACTGCCAAAATACCGGCTTAGGGGTTTCTGGTCCTCAAAGGGTTAAGGCATCAGATTGTGCAAATGAAACAAAGTCAAGGTGTGGTTTCCGCAGTTTGATGTATATACACCCATTAATGAGCCAGTGCATGAGATTTCCAACAATGTGGTATGTGCAACCCGCAAAGCCTCAGATCAGCCTGGGCTTACGCACAGTCTGATCAGAGCCTTTGCTAGTCACTTGAGTATTCTATGATTGTTCAGCTACTGACTGAACACCATTTGGAGTGTCTAAGCTTAAAAGGAGGCTACAGAGGCTCGTCTGAGTCTACACATGTCAAATTGCTGCATTGTTGGAAATCTCATGCACTGGCTCATTTATTAGTTTGTTGATATCATTATTGACATCAACACAGTAAAGGGAGCGCAGTGGCTCAGTGGTAGAGTGCTTGACTTGAGACCGAGGGGTCACAGGTTCGAGCCACACCGGCATCACTGTGTTGTGGTCCTTGAGCAAGGCACATTTATCCTAGCTTAGTACTGGTTCAACCAAGGAAGACCCGTCCCTGTTTAACTGAAAGATTGTTGATGGGACGTAAAGAATCAAATCAAACAAACAAAAATCAACACAGTAAAATCTGTGTAAAATGGCCACTGTGAAAATTGTGAAGAGTAAATACATGTATATTCAACATGGCAAGAGTTAAATATGGTACATGTACCTGGAAAAGCTGACACCATGAGTATATCCATTTTCTGAGCCACAGGC